>CAUJRU010000131.1:1056861-1435892 GCA_963277665.1 Viscum album | reverse complement strand
AGTTTTTAAAACAAATACTATATTTTGAAATGATTTAAGAGCCTAAAAATTCTACGGTTCGGTGAAAGTTATTATATAATAATATATATTTCATTAATGAACCATTTTTGGTTCACTGGTAATTTTACAGTATGTTTATTTGCCATAGAATATAATAATACAAGGAGACATGGTAAATGTTAAACTATTTAACCAAGAGTGAAATATAAAAGATAAGGTTGATATACTGACCTAAAACTATCTAAAACCTATTGGTTGAGAGGTTTTAGACCCATACCCACCTTATGATAAAAATAAATAATTTTGGAACCATTATAAACCTAATATGATTGTATTATAAAATAATATTTCATCATTTTCGTAAAGTGACCCTCACCTCTCTTATAAAAGGGTACTTCTCCTTCTCTCAAAATCACACCACAAAATCCATTTGGATCAGCCAACCCCTGATGAAATATCCTCCCAACCACCCTAAATTCAACCTAGAGGGCTTACATTGATCATAAATCCAACTTAAGGATCCATTTTTATCAAATCAAAATGAAGCACCTGAAGAAGAGGTAATTATTTCATCACCCCATTCAATGTTCTTTTCTTCTTCGACTTCATATTTCTTTGTTGTTTCTAAGCCAAAATAACAATTCTAGTAAATTATACATACTTTGATGTTATTATAAATATGGTACCACCATATTTATTGCTCTATCTATACAATTAATGACAATGTCACATACGTGCGTACGTACGGCTTACCATCTCCACGTCTTGGTGTAGTTTGTTATTCAACAATTAATTGTTTGGATTGGTATAATAATGAGTATAATTGATGTAAATAATAAATTTAACAAGTTAATGATTCTATAAATATTAAATACCATCCAATTACATATGATTTCATCATCAAAAGAATGGTATTGTTTCTCCTACGTAACGTCTCCAAGAACGTGATTAGAGTCAATCCCCATCATAACCATTCAAGAATAAATATAATTTTATAATAAAAAATTAATTTTTATGAATATAATATCATTATGGATATCAATGAAATTCATCCTTTCCATAACAAAGATGACATATGTAAAAAAATATATAAAGAAAAATGAATCAATTAAGACCCAAAACAACGATACTATTGAAGTATTATTAACATAGTAATAATAAAAGATCATATATGATATCATATTTATGTTTATGGTTACTATATAATTTAATAAAACATATTTCACCATTATACTAGAGGTTAATGTACCCATAACTGCATAAATGTACAAGGTAAGGGGTTTCTTATCTCATCTTTAATTTTGTGATAATTCCATTGTTTTCCACTTATTTAGGCCATGTAGGGTATTGTGTACTGCCATTAGATATATATTATTAAGTTTATATTAATATTAATGTTATTTTGTAACTCATTTTGTATTTATTAACTTTTTTTCATACAAATATGTTTATTACAATGTGGTAGGGGTTTTCATCACACTTTGTATTCCTTTGAGATTCATGCTATATTTTCCAATATTTCCTTTTGTGTGCTTTATGTACTACCCATGATTGTATTATTTTTGTAAAATATATATATTAATTTATGGGTCTTTACATCTTCATTTTATGATCATTATTTAATGGGGTGTATGTTTCATAAGTAACCAAATTCGTAAGGTAATACCAAATTTTAATTTCCACTCATTGGGTTTCACTTATACTTCTTTGATTATTTTACTCCAAGATTATGTGTGGAATCACTATTTATTTATTTATGTATTTATTTCCACTCCACTTTGTGTGGATATACTATTAATACACATAATCACTCCATTGATTAATTCTAAAGTTATGGCATCCCGCCATTTTATAACATAAACTTTCATTACATTACACACAACTGAGGATCTTTAAGGTTTAGTGTCTTGGAAACCAGGAACATAATACATGAAAACAACATAAAGAATTCTTCTTAAACACTTGAAAGGCTTCTCCTTACGTTCATCCTAGGTTCATTACTGCATCTCATAACCTGGGGACATACATCAAAAGAAAGGGTGAGCAGAAGGCCCAGTAAGGGAAACAAGAGGAACATTTTACATGTGAACTTGATATACTTCAATAAGGACATGAAAAGAACTTTAAGGTATGAGAAAGAAAATCATGAGGCATTTCATAATAAAAACAATATTTTCCATAACTTGAAGATGTGGCTACATCATTTAACATAGACAATCATGAACATATCACCAAGGTCCATCCCCAAGGTGTCATTTGAAAATTACCAAGGTTATTCACCAAGGTATCATGAAAATTGTAATCTCTAGTGGTTACATCATTACCCAATGCATTGGAGCGCTATCAGGGCGCACCCTTAAATTTGCCTTTATTATCATGTGAGCCACATATATCATCATCAAACATTTCATAAATAACCCACATAGCATAAAATAAATGGGTTTCATTTCATAATCATAACGTTTTAAACACTTCTTTAAAGACATGATCTTTACGTCACTTTAAACCCACGGAACGGGAAAGCGGGTCTCATGTATGTAAATCCCAGAATTTAAAATGGAACATTTTGATATATATGTGAATACCCTTGTAGAAATAAGATCTTTGAGTATTCACTTTATAACATAAAATAATTTTTGAGAAAAGAGAGAGGCATTTTGAGGGGAAAATTCTGCAGCATAACGGCTAAGTTTCGGGGTTTTAGAAAACATTGAAATGAGAGGGGACATGGGTCACCCACTCATAAATGATCCATAAAACAGTAGGGTGAAAGAATAAGAAGGAAATATGGACATGGTAATGAAATTTTAGGGACATACCATTTGAAATTAAAAACATGTAAGGAAAAAAGATTAGATTTCTCTTATGAAAATTCGGCAGCCTTACGGCGTCACTTAACTTCAAAAGAAAATGATTTGACAAGATCAAATAGGGTCCCTCATCATATTATCATAAGATATCAGTATGATAGATATAGAGATCATACCCCAACATAATAAAAAGGAACGTGAAAGACTTGACATGAAAATCAAACTTGAAAAATGAGAAGGGTGAAAGAATCCCTTAAAAATTCGGCAGCCTAACGACGTCACTTAAACTTTCATAAAACGAAATTATGAGAGTAAGAGGGGATCTCTCATCATATAAACATGAAATGGAAGTAAGAGGAATATAAAATAACATCCTCTCACATAAAAACATGGAGCAGAAAAGGAAATAAAAGAGATTACATGAAAAGAAAGAGAGGGGTCGGATCCCTTACCTTAAAACGTGACTCTTGAAACTCAAAGGATTGGACCTTGAGGGCTTGGGGGCACCTTGGGAGGCCTCCTTGGAAGGTAAGAAGACCAGAACTTCGTTGTGGGAGAGTTGGGAGTGAAAACTAAAGGATGAAAGGGTGGGAATTTATAGGGAAAGTGAGGGGACAAAGCATTAATGGCCAAGGGACACCTCACTAGTGGTTTTGGCAAAACCATGGGCTTGCCCATGGTATTTGCCCATGGTATTGGGCACTTGGGACACCTAAAACCTTATCTTACTATTCATAATTCGACCATATTGAATATATACTTAATACATCATTTAATGATGTCATTAAACACCCGTAACTTAAAAACTATACTTTCACTATTCACCGAAAATTCAACTTTCTCAGAATAATCCCAAAATTTCACCTTAACCAAATATCAATGCTATGATTTCTAAAATGAACTCCATTTTATAAAAATAATTTTCTAAATATTTTTAATTTTATACACTATTCACCGAAAATTTATTTTTTCAGAAAAATCCCCAAAAATTACCATAACATAATATCGATGCTCTGAGTTCAAAAATAAATTCATTTTTATAAAAATAATTTTCTAATTATTTTTAATTAAATTTTTAATTAAAAAACACTATTCATCCGAAAAAACTAATACTTGAATAATAATTTATGAAACCGTTATTTACCCATTTTATTGAATCACATTACTTAATCAAGGTGCCTAGATTATTTTAAAACTTTCTTTAAGTGAGATTACTAATACATTTGGTCACATTACTAATCCTAAGCGTAAAATCACTATTCACTATTTACTATTCATCAAAAATTAAGTTGATCTTATTAGACTCCAAATTCCTTAATGAACACTTTTGTAGAAGACCATTTTTTGAAAATCATTACACATCATTAGTTATTTAGGGTTTACATAAATATTTCAAAATATCCCTTTTTCAAAATTAATCAATAAAATGAATTCTAAAATTATCTGGACGTTTGAAATTTCACAAACATCACTAAAGGAAGAAATATCAATTTATTCACCCGAAAGGACTACACAAGGAAGCTAGGGTCTCGTCACATAGACCCTTATAACACCGGCATAAGACCTGAGTGTAAGGTGTGCTATGGTGAGAGAATCTGAGGGAGGCTCAGATAACATTGCCCTAGTAGTAATCTCTACTAACTTGAACTTCTCCCACAGGCGTTTCCGTTCAAGCTTGACACGCTGGAGTTCGGCTTGGGCTTGGTCCAAAGCGAAGCCCACAGATGCTACCTCCTTCCCAAGCTCTGATAAGTGGGCTTCATAAGGGTTGAGTCTACTGGATGAAGCCATCGACTCCTTTTTCTGCATTAACCATTAACATCTTATTAAATCAATAAGAGTAAGTTAATATACTACTCAAAAAAATATTGGGTCGTTACATTCTTCCCCCTTAAGAAATTTCGTCCCCGAATTTTATACTTGAGGCCTAGTCGAAAAGGTGAGGGTACTTTTGCTTCATCGTTTCCTCAGGCTCCCAAGTCGCTTCTCCATATTTATGATTCCTCCACAACACTTTCACAAGGTGGGTAGTCTTGTTTCGTAGGACCTTGTCTCTACGGTCCAAGATCTCCACTGGATGCTCCTCATAAGAGAGGTCATGTTCAAGTTGTACCACCTCTGGGTTCAGTACATGCGAAGGGTCGGGTATGTACTTCCTCAAGAGAGATACATGGAAGACATCATGAACTTGAGCTAGGTTCGGTGGAAGTGCTAGACGATAGGCCACTGCTCCTATGCGATCAAAGATTTTATAGGGGCCAACGTACCTAGGGCTGAGCTTCCATTTCTTCCCAAACCGCATGACTCTCTTCCATGGAGAAATTCGAAGGAATACTTTGTCACCAACACCAAACTCCAAGTCCCTTCGACGATTGTCAGCATAGCTCTTCTGCCGACTCTGAGCAGCCTTTATGTGTTTTTGGATGACATGAACTTGTTCTGTCATTTCTTGCACAAGATCAGGCCCAAGAAGCTTCCTCTCACCAGTTTCATCCCAACAAGTAGGAGTTCTACACCGCTTTCCATACAGAGCTTCATAGGGTGCCATCTGAATACTCGCATGGAAGCTGTTCTTATAGGAGAACTCCACTAATGGGAGGTGTTGATCCCATCCACCCTTAAATTCTATTGAGCATAATCTCAACATGTCTTCGAGTGTCTGAATAGTCCTTTCAGATTGGCCATCAGTTTGAGGATGATAGGCCGTACTAAAATTCAATTCAGTATTCAGAGCATGCTGAAGACTTCTCCATAATTTTGATGTGAATCTTGGGTCACGATCAGATACGATGGATAGTGGTACCCCATGCAGCCTTACCACTTCCTTCACGTATATCTTGGCAAGCTAGTCCAGAGAGAAATCTTCCCGAATAAGGATAAAATGGGCTGTCTTGGTGAGACGGTCGACAATAACCCATATCGCATTGTTTCCTTTGGATGTTTTTGGGAGACCAGTTACAAAGTCCATGGTGATATTATCCCACTTCCATACTGGTATGGGTAGTGGTTTTAATACCCCCTTAGGAAGTTGTCTTTCTGCCTTTACTTGCTGACACACCAGGCACCTTGTAGTGTAATCGGCAATCTCCCTCTTCATGTTATCCCACCAATAATGATCACGAAGGTCTCCATACATCTTAGTGCTTCCCGGATGTATAGAGAAAGTAGAGCTATGAGCTTCATCCATCAGTTTTTTCTTTATCTCCGGAATAGATGGAACACATAGTCTTGTACGAAATTTCAATACACCTTCTTGATCAATATTGAAATCAGGGAACTTCCCATCCTTTACAGCCTCGAACTTCTCCTACAGCAAAGGATCTTCTTTTTGAGCCTTCTTGATCTTCTCTAGTAATGAAGGTTGAGAAATAATTTGGGATAGGGTTGATGATGTCCCTTTCCTTATAATTCCCATGTCCAATTTTACTAGATCTTTAATCAAGGGATCTCCCAGGATCCTCATTGTTTCCAGAACAACATGATCTTTCCTGCTTAACGCATCCGCGACTTGGTTTGCTCTTCCAGGGTGATAATGAATTGAACAATCATAGTCTTTAATAAGCTCCAACCATCTCCTTTGTCTCATGTTCAATTCTTTCTGAGTGAAAATATACTTTAGACTTTGGTGGTCAGTGTATATATCACATTTCTCCCCATAAAGATAGTGCCTCCATATCTTTAGAGCAAAAACAACTGCCGCCATCTCTAGATCATGCGTAGGATAATTCTTCTCATGAATCTTCAACTGTCGAGATGCATAAGCAATTACTTTGTCATTTTGCATGAGGACGCACCCAAGCCCTTTCAGAGATGCATCGCTAAAAATAACGAATCCTTCTCCGATAGAGGGTAGTGTTAACACAGGTGCAGTAACCAATCTCTTCTTCAGCTCTTGGAAACTTTCCTCGCATTCCTTTGTCCAGATGAACTTAACCCCTTTTCGAGTCAACTTGGTTAGTGGATTAGAAAGCGTTGAAAAGTTTTTCACAAACCTCCTATAATATCCCGCTAAACCAAGGAAACTATGAATCTCAGTTACTGTTGTGGGTTGAGGCCACTCCCCCACAACCATTGTCTTTGCAGGGTCAACTGAGATTCCTTCATTGGTTACGATGTGCCCCATGAAAGCCACTTGTTGTAACCAAAACTCACACTTGCTGAACTTCCCAAAGAGCCTCTCCTTCCGTAGAGTTTTCAAAATAACCCTCAGATGATCTTCATGCTCCTCGTGACTTTTTTAATATATCAAAATATCATCAATAAAAACTACCACAAAGTTATCAAGGTAGTCCTTAAAGACTCTATTCATCAAATCCATGAAAATAGCAGGAGCATTAGTCAAGCCGAAGGGCATAACAGTAAACTCATAATGCCCATATCTTGATCGGAAGGCAGTCTTTGGAATATCTTCCTTCTTCACCCTCAGTTGATGATAACCAGATCGAAGGTCAGTCTTAGAGAAGAATTGAGCCCCACGAAGATGGTCAAATAAATCATCAATTCTTGGAAGAGGGTATCTGTTCTTCACTGTGATCCCGTTCAGTTCTCTATAATCAATGCATAACCGCATTGATCCATCCTTCTTCTTCACAAAGAGAACTGGTGCTCCCCAAGGAGACACACTCGGTTGGATAAACCCCTTCTCCAACAAGTCTTGGAGTTTTTTCTTTAACTCCTCTAGCTCCACATTTTCCATTCTATACAGAGTCTTTGATATCGGTTGAGACCCAGGTACGAGTTCAATGGAGAACTCTACCTCTCTTTCTGGGGGAGGTCCAGGTAACTCCTCAGGAAATACATCCATGTATTCCTGAACAATCGGAACATCTTCAATTTGTATGCTCCCTTTCCCTTCTTCATCATCACCGATTAACTCCATAAAGAAAGCTATGGGAGGTGCTTCTAGATATGGATCAGTTCGGGATATCTCTCCTTGGAAGATAACTGTAGGTCGTTCATTCAAGACTACTGAGATTTCCTTACTTCTGCATTTGATCGTAGCATTATACTTTGAGAGCCAGTCCATCCCTAGTATAATGTCAAATTCCATCATGGGAATGACTACTAGATTTGCGATAAGATTGAGCTCACCAAAGTAAATACTAGAGTCTCTAAATACTTTTGATGCAAGGATAATCCCACTTGGAGTCTTGACTGACAACTCTACCTCTAGCAGTTCGGGGATTGATTCTATATTCCTTGCAAACTTGGAGGAAATAAAGGAATGCGTAGAACCAGAATCAAATAAAGCACTTGCTAGTTTTGAGAGGACAACAAGAGTACCTGCTACCACATCGTTCGGGACTTCAACTTCAGCTGTTGTGATAGAGAAAGCACGACCTTGCTCCCTTGGCCTCTGCTGAGGTTGATGGTGATTCCCCCCCCACCTCCCTCGGATTTGGACATTGATTAGAAAAGTACCCAAGTTGTCCACACTTGAAGCATGTGACTTCTGGTGGGGCCAGAACCATCTTTCCTCTATCGTTAGTGTTGGGATGTTGAGGCTTCACATCACTACGACAATTCCGAGAAATATGGCCTTCTTTTCCACACCTATAGCACTTACCACTTCCGATCAAGCAGTTCCCCGAATGCTTCTTCCCACATTTATTGCTTGTGGGATGTTTCATATGCATTCCACCTCTTTCCTGATCAAAATTTCTTCCCAGGATCGGTTCTAGAGTTCTCTTCTTCTCATTAGATTTGTGAGACCACTGTGTCTCCCCAAACTCTTGTTCAACTTTCATGGCACTTCGAACGATTTCTTCATAGCTATCATAGTCCCTGTTGGCTAGATTCTTCCGCAGATGAGGTCGTAGTCCACCAAAGAATCTATCAACCTTCCCATTAGGGTCCATGAAAAAGCTTGAGGTATAACGGGAAAGCCTTGTGAAGTTCATCTCATAGCTTCCGACAGATTCGTTCTCCTTCTGCTTCAGCTCGAGAAACTCTTTCTCCATTTTCGTTCTCATGGAACGAGGGAAATACTTGTTAAAGAAAATCCCCCGAAATTCTTCCCACTCCAAAGCTTCCATCTCTCCTCGTGGCTTCGTGTTTTTGATCAGTGACCACCACTGATCAGCTTCTCCCTCAAGGGGGTAAACAGCAAGGGTGAATTTTTCTTGTTCCGAACAATGAAGTACAGAAATGATCTTTTCAATGGAGCTTATCCATTGTTCCCCAACCAATGGGTCAGTAGATCCACTGAATGTTGGCGGTCATTGACGCATGAAGGACTCAACAGAGTGTTGTTCCCTTCGTGGTGAGTTCGGCCTCTCAGCTTGATTCACATTATTACTCATAACTTGAGTCAGTTGGTTCATCAATCGCATGAATGTTTCCATTCCGGCTTCCATCAGAGGTCCATCAGCACATGGTGCATTGCGGTCACCATCGGCACGGTTCCTCCTATTTCCCGCCATCTTCTAAAAGAATGAAACCTTAGTGAGAAACTTATTTCATTTATGAATCTTTTAACTAAGACTTCATGCTTAAACAATTATACTTATCTATAATTCCTTCATAATGATTCATAAAAAGCTTGTGATTAACCAAACATATCCCCCGGGAGTGTCGTAACCAAGAGTGCAGCAAGGCCCGTTTTCGTGCACCAGTTCCCGTTCGAGTCTAGCTCAAAGCGGTGTTTTCGGGTTTTACCCCTATGTACATCTGTGCCAGAGCCGCCTCTACCTGCTCGTATCCAGACAGGGATGTATTTGTTTGATAGACCACTTACTCAATACTTACCAAAATACCAGGAAGTTTTCCTATATTTAAACTTTTCTATAGGGTTCTTCGTAAAGTTTTTATATCCTAATTTCCACAAATAACTAAAACATCCTTTGATACCATCTATGGAATCCCGCCATTTTATAACAAAAACTTTCATTACATTACACACAACTGAGGATCTTTAAGGTTTAGTGTCTTGGAAACCAGGAACATAATACATGAAAACAACATAAAGCATTCTTCTTAAACACTTGAAAGGCTTCTCCTTAAGTTCATCCTAGGTTCATTACTGCATCTCATAACATGGGGACATACATCAAAAGAAAGGGTGAGCAGAAGGCCCAGTAAGGGAAACAAGAAGAACATTTTACATGTGAACTTGATATACTTCAATAAGGACATGAAAAGAACTTTAAGGTATGAGAAAGAAAATCATGAGGCATTTCATAATAAAAACAATATTTTCCATAACTTGAAGATGTGGCTACATCATTTAACATAGACAATCATGAACATATCACCAAGTTCCATCCCCAAGGTGTCATTTGAAAATTACCATGGTTATTCACCAAGGTATCATGAAAATTGTAATCTCTAGTGGTTACATCATTACCCAATGCATTGGAGCGCTATCAGGGCGCACCCTTAAATTTGCCTTTATTATCATGTGATCCACATATATCATCATCAAACATTTCATAAATAACCCACATAGCATAAAATAAATGTGTTTCATTTCATAATCATAACGTTTTAAACACTGCTTTAAAGACATGATCTTTACGTCACTTTAAACCCACAGAAAGGGAAAGTGGGTCTCATGTATGTAAATCCCAGAATTTAAAATGGAACATTTTGATATATATGTGAATACCCATGTAGAAATAAGAGCTTTGAGTATTCACTTTATAACATAAAATAATTTTTGAGAAAAGAGAGAGGCATTTTGAGGGGAAAATTCTGCAGCATAACGGCTAAGTTTCGGGGTTTTAGAAAACATTGAAATGAGAGGGGACATGGGTCACCCACTCATAAATGATCCATAAAACAGTAGGGTGAAAGAATAAGAAGGAAATATGGACATGGTAATGAAATTTTAGGGACATACCATTTGAAATGAAAAACATGGAAGGAAAAAAGATTAGATTTCTCTTATGAAATTTCGGCAGCCTTACGGCGTCACTTAACTTCAAAAGAAAATGATTTGACAAGATCAAATAGGGTCCCTCATCATATGATCATAAGATATCAGTATGATAGATATAGAGATCATACCCCAACATAATAAAAAGGAACTTGAAAGACTTGACATGAAAATCGAACTTGAAAAATGAGAAGGGTGAAAGAATCCCTTAAAAATTCGGCAGCATAACGACGTCACTTAAACTTTCATAAGACGAAATGATGAGAGTAAGAGGGGATATCTCATCATATAAACATGAAAGGGCAGTAAGAGGAATATAAAATAACATCCTCTCACATAAAAACATGGAGCAGAAAAGGAAATAAAAGAGATTACATGAAAAGAAAGAGAGGGGTCGGATCCCTTACCTTAAAACGTGACTCTTAAAACTCAAAGGATTGGACCTTGAGGGCTTGGGGGCACCTTGGGAGGACTCCTTGGAAGGTAAGAAGACCAGAACTTCGTTGGGGGAGAGTTGGGAGTGAAAACTAAAGGAGGAAAGGGTGGGTATTTATAGGGAAAGTGAGGGGACAAAGCATTAATGGCCAAGGGACACCTCACTAGTGGTTTTGGAAAAACCATGGGCTTGCCCATGGTATTTGCCCATGGTATTGGCCACTTGGGACACCTCACACCTTATCTTACTATTCATAATTCGACCATATTGAATATATACTTAATACATCATTTAATGATGTCATTAAACACCTGTAACTTAAAAACTATACTTTCACTATTCACCGAAAATTCAACTTTCTCAGAATAATCCCAAAATTTCACCTTAACCAAATATCAATGCTATGATTTCAAAAATGAACTCCATTTTATAAAAATAATTTTCTAAATATTTTTAATTTTATACACTATTCACCGAAAATTTATTTTTTCAGAAAAATCCCCAAAAATTACCATAACATAATATCGATGCTCTGAGTTCAAAAATAAAGTCATTTTTATAAAAATAATTTTCTAATTATTTTTAATTAAATTTTTAATTAAAAAACACTATTCATCCGAAAAAACTAATACTTGAATAAAAATTTATGAAACCATTATTTACCCATTTTATTGAATCACATTACTTAATCAAGGTGCCTAGATTATTTTAAAACTTTCTTTAAGTGAGATTACTAATCCATTTGGTCACATTACTAATCCTAAGCTTAAAATCACTATTCACTATTTACTATTCATCAAAAAATTAAGTTGATCTTATTAGACTCCAAATTCTTTAATGAACACTTTTGTAGAAGACCATTTTTTGAAAATCATTACACATCATTAGTTATTTAGGGTTTACATAAATATTTCAAAATATCCCTTTTTCAAAATTCATCAATACAATGAATTCTAAAATTATCTGGACGTTTGAAATTTCACAAACATCACTAAAGGAAGAAATCTCAATTTATTCACCCGAAAGGACTACACAAGGAAGCTAGGGTCTCGTCACATAGCCCCTTATAACACCGGCATAAGACCTGAGTGTAAGGTGTGCTATGGTGAGAGAATCTGAGGGAGGCTCAGATAACATTGCCCTAGTAGTAATCTCTACTAACTTGAACTTCTCCCATAGGTGTTTCCGTTCAAGCTTGACACGCTGGAGTTCGGCTTGGGCTTGGTCCAAAGCGAAGCCCACAGATGCTACCTCCTTCCCAAGCTCTGATAAGTGGGCTTCATAAGGGTTGAGTCTACTGGATGAAGCCATCGACTCCTCTTTCTGCATTAACCATTAACATCTTATTAAATCAATAAGAGTAAGTTAATATACTAATCAAAAAAATATTGGGTCATTACAAAAGTCATTGATATGAACATGATAAGGTTAATCTTAACTCAATTTCTATTGATTGAGTTAAAGATCCAAGTCATTGATTTTATTTTTACAAGAATATGTATGAATGTCCCCTGATTCATTTACACTATATATCCAATAATATTGAGTTTATTTATATTTTTCACAAATAATTTTTTCATTGATTTATCATTAATCTAAGGATACAGTATTTGAATGTGAATTCATCTCAATTTACATCCCATTTAGTCTTCATTCTTGTTATGCGCCAATTCTCTTTTATATGGTGTATATAATATACATTGACATGTTATACCATGACTCCCATTATTTTCATGATATTGTAATGTTTTGATAACCTTAATTATTTTTAATCAACCGTCTAGTTTGGTTAAGAACTCTAACTAAAATATCATTTTAAATGTTTTAACGATTTATTCTTCTAAATTTTTCTCATTAATGTCCATATTTAAAAAAAATTGTTTTAAGGATTTATTTTTTTTGGAAATGAATGTTTTAAAATTAAAATTCCTTTTAAAAGATTAAAAGTGGTATGAGACACTTTTATTCAAAAATCCATTATAAATGACTTCTTGATAAATAGTTATACTTTTAAATGTTATCAAGAAAAAGGGGATAGTTCTCTAAAATAGTTTTACTAATTATTTTCATCTATGTCAATATACATAATTGTATTTTATTATTGATTGAGTTTGATTTATTATAAAATAATCTTCCATATTTTATTGAATGTTTTATTTTTGACTGTGGATGTGTTAGTTTTATACCATTCATGGTATATGATAAAAGTAATAACATTTTTCATGCTAGTTTTAATAAGAATGTTTATGTTATGTTTCAAAAATTTCATATGATGAATTCATTGGAATTAGCAAGTGATGGGTGGATCTCACTATATATCCTCGATGCATCAGTAGGTCTTATGAGACAAACTATTTTCATAGCACAAGGACATGAAAAAATCTTATTTTTAGTCTTGGCACGAGGCCTTGACTATGTGTTTATGATATAGGAAATTATGCATTCCATAATTTTGAAACTATCTATTGATATTACATGTAATTATTCAACTAATACAATATACCTGAGATAATTAATAAGAATTATTTGATTTATATTTTCCCTATTATGCTGAATTAATGTTTAAAAGACTTGTGTTTTAGTCTTATATGTTCCCTTAAATGATTATGATTATTTATGACAGTTTCTGCTATATTGTTTTCCTTACTAAGCATCTAAGATCACTCGTATCTAATGTTTTATTTTCCCTAGGATATGAAGATTTGTATTATGACTAACATGTATGAATAGTCTAAGGGATATAAGAGTTTTAAAAGGATACACAATGTAGTTGTTTTTCATTTTATAAAGTAATGAAAAACCAATGTATGTATCTAGTACTTCTAAGGATACTAAACTAATCGGTCTATCAAGACATGATATGTTGTGATCATTCCAATGTTATGTAACAATGAACTGACTATGGGTAACTAGGGTCGGAGAATTACAGTTGGTATATGAGTATTTTTAGTACAAACCTTGGAAGCTAGATTTAGAAAAATGTTGATTAGAAAAAACTACCCCATGATTTTGAGGATTAGTATAGAAGGACACCCAAATTTTTTTAATGTAAATATAGTATGGGATTTCGAAAAAATACATCCATGTCTGGATACAAGCATTTAGAGGTAGCTCCGTACAGATGTACCTAGGAGTGAAAACTCCCACAATGAGTTTCGGGCTTGAACCGGGGTATCTTAGTACATGAAAACAGGCCTTACTACCCTCCTGGTTACAACACTCATGGGGGATATGCCTAAAATAATTCACATTTTCTTAAAAAAATGATTTGAAGGATTTTAGTATAAGATGGTAATAGATAACCTTGGTTAATCTTAAGGTGTTTTTATTGAAAATAAGGTGTCATGATATTTTCTAAATGATTTTATGACTCACACTATGGTTTCTTATGTTAGTAAATGTCTGGATTCCATGGAAGTCAATGTAACATTGAACATGATGTACAATGTGGGTACAATGATGCAAATGAGAAACTAAATGGATTTTTAATGGACATAAAATATATCATGTTCATGACGAATCAGTTTTCCAAAAATTTGATCAAAAAAATCTATATTATCCAACTCCTAGACAGAAAAAATAAGAGAAATGCAGTGTATTTTAAGAGCTACATCATTGGAGACCATGAAGAAATGAAATCACAATTTCTATCGTGTAAGAAATGTGGAAGGATACACCCAAAAAAATTTATCAATGGAACAATGAAATGATTTTTGTGTGGGAAAGAAAGACATAATATACAGAATTGCCAAAGAAAAATGAAGAGTTCTATGGAAGAAAATAAAAATGTGCCTAAGAATCCAAATAAGGTCATTTTCCATAAATGTAAGGGACCTTTGAATTAACCTAGTCAATTCCCTATTCTATTGGATAACCTCTAGGTCAAGGAAGAACCTATGTGGAAATAAAATGATGGAAAATGTTAAAAAGTATTAATCATCATTGTTTATCGGAATACTTTGGAAGACTATTCTCTTGTATGTGTAACCATACAGTTTGTTATGTGAAAATGATATTTGAGTAAGAATTATCTTTTCTTTTGTGGAGATAGTTATAAAGAAAATCTTGGGTTTATATGATCCTTGAATTTGAGGCAATTACAAGTTATTAATTTTGGGGTTGAAAATGCAAGGTATGAGGTAACATTGGTGGTTAAATTCTGTTATGGTTATTTTGAGTAGTTTATCTCATTTTGGGAATGTAATAAAGAAATAGTTTTTAAAAAAGGAAATCATGCAGACCATGTCACGAACCGTTGCGTTAGAAAAAGCTGTGGGAATCGAATCCAAAACTAGAGTGCGGTTGGGATTTATCGCCTACCACAGTACTACGCGAAGTCCATGATTAGTGTGACTAATTCTCTTTAGATAAATGATTTTATTGATTAATAATAAGTAGATTGGGGAACTTTTGTTTATCAAATGGAAATCCTTAGTATAGGAAACTGATTTGGTGATTAAGTGATAAATGTTATTTTGGAATATGTACACTCTGTTGGAAACACTATATTCATAAAGAAAAATAGAATACTATGGAATTTCATTTTATACTTAAAGGTGGAATTTTTTTATTTTGGAAGACACTATGTTTTTTTTTGAGATTCAACTTGTTAATGGAAATGATTAACCTGTCCTAAAGAATATGTGATTTGGTTAATTACACTTCTGTATCAAACATTAAGAGTAGTGGATGTTATTTGGAGATCAATGTTCTGATTTACTATGAAAGACTACGTAATTAATTTTTTCAGAGTTTTGGGATTCAATCATAGTTTTGATTATATTGAAGTATTTTAAGGAAAATTGTTTATTGAATGGTATTTATTGAACTTTGGATGATTAGTATTTATTTTTACAAAGGATAATCCATTTTGGGGATCATATGATATTGTAATAAACATTTTTTTTAGATAATCTCTAAAGACATGGGAAATATATAGTTTATCATTTGTGGATTATGTGATTCCCTAAAAGTTGAATCTAGCGCATCAGGTCTGAACAAGTCATCTTGAATACTTATCATTTGGATAAAAGATGATTTAGTGGTATAAATTTATTATAGGATGAAACTTTAAAAAAAAATTAAGTATGTATCTTTATGTTCTTATTCATTCTCATAAATAAATTCCTTAACATTATGAAATGGAACTTAAAACAAATAAACATTGCTCGTTTACTTTTCATACTGGGAAACTAATGACAGTTTAACACTTCACATGTTTTGGTTTCATTATTTTTAAATTTATCATGATCATTTTTTCTATCACTCTCCATCATAACTTTACACTTATTTTGTCTTCAATATCAATGTTTTCCAACATGGAATCCTAGAATGGGTTATCTAGGGTGAACTTTGTACTTCTCTTTCTTTCTATTAATGTGATAGTTTTATTGACTCTTTTTCAGATGTGGGACTTTTAATTAAGTTCCCATGCCCAATTTTAAATTTTCTAGGATAAAATTTCCAAAAGGGGATAACAATGTAACACCTCAAGCTTCCACGATATACCACTCTTTGAATAATTCTATAGCTTATGATGTATGCAACACCGAGTTCAAGAACTCCACGACCAATAAAACTAGTTGTTTAGAAAGATTTTATGAATATTAATAACCCAATTTTGAATATAATAAATATCTTATATAATCTTAACATTCATCATTTGTGTTTCTTAGAAAAAATATAAGAACAAACTCAATTTTTCATATAAAAGCACCATTTTAAAAAAAATGCTATTTTTCTGCCTTTTAATAGAGAACCCTTTCTAAATCCAATATTTGGAACATTTATATATTCAATTTTATTAAATTAAATTATTATTTAGAAATGGGACATAACAATTTAGTGTGGAATTTTTTTTTTGTTTTTTTGTGATAACTTTCATATTTTGAGGAATAATTAAAGATAATAAATTTTAATTGAAAACAAATTTTCTAATCAAAATAATTTATAGTGTTAAATTATACATTTGAATGGTTATATTTAAATTAATTAATTAAACTTATATATATTGAATTTGGTAAAATAGACATCATTTTGGGATTTTGAATATCAAAATTAGATTAGGGTGATTTTTTGGTATTTTTTTGAAAACTTTCAATTTTTGATGAATAGTAAAAAACTCTACGTAATTGTTTAAAAATTGACTTTTTATTTTAAAAATTATTTATTTTATTTAAATTAATTTTTAGTCAAAATAGATACATAATACCTATATTAGTTCAATGAAATTAATTGGAGTCATTTTATAATAATATTAGATGTATTCAAGTTTATTAAATTTTTAAAAAGTTTTTACCCACCTTCTAGACACGTTAGAAAATTTGCATAAAATGTAATTTTACCACTTCTCTGAATTGAATTTCAAAAATATGAGAGACATTTCTGATATTAGTAATTAAAATTTTATTCAATATGATGAAAAATAATTTTTGGTGACTAAAAACATTTGACTTTTATTTACCACGGTTAAAAGTAAATATGGTAATTAAAGGTATAAATGATATTATATTTACCATAAAACATGTCCAAATTCTATTTGATATGTGTTTTGTGACCCAAATCAACCTTATGAATAAAATATGATCCTCTTGGGTTAATTTGGATTATATTAGGAAATATAGTATGATATTATTTAAAGATGAGATAAAAGTGTTAATTTCAAATTTAAATAAATAAACATTTTTAATATTGGGTTATTCATATGATAAATTAGACTATAAAAATTAATTAGAATGATAAAAATATTGTCCTACATCATGGTATTTTATTGGAAATTTTAAGACATTAAATAATTAAATTTACTTATGACACAATGATGATGCAAAAATTACCTTATTAATGAATGATTAAAATAATTGATATTATAAATATCAAAATAAATGTAAATTTATACTTTTTATGAATTATATTAATTTTATAGATTAATATGACATTTTATTGTTGATTCAAGTTATTGTTTTCGAAGAAATCATATTGTTATGACTTTCACAAAAACCATATACTTAATAATGTCAAAATTGACATAAATGAGTTTTTAAAACAAATATTATGTTATTAAATGAAATAATAGTCTTTAAAATCTATGGATCAGCCAAAAGACTTATATAATAATATATATTTCATTAATGAAACATTTGGGGTTCCATTTTCATTTTACAGTAAATTTATTAACCGTATAAATTAATAATACAAAGAGACATGGTAAATGATAAAAAATTTAACCCAAAGTTAAATCTAAAAGACAATGTTAATATACTAACCTAAACCAATATTAAACGTATTGTTTGAAAGGTTTTCGTCCCATCCCCACCTTAGTCTCAAAAAAAATTCTTTGGGATCCATTATAAACTGAATATGATTGTATAATAAAATAATATTTCAAGGTTTTCCTAAAGTGACCCTGACCGCTCTTATAAAAGGGTACATTCCATTATCTCAAAATCACACATCCAAAGCCATTTGGATTGGCCAAACCCTACTGAAATATCCTCTCAACTACCCTAACTTCAAACTCGATGCATTACATTGGTCATGAATCCGTCCTAAAAAATCCATTTTGATCAAATGTAAAAGAACCACCCAAAGAAGAGGTAATTATTTCATCACCTCTTTCAATGTTCTTTTCTTCTTACACTTCCACTTTCTTTTTTGTTTCCATGCAAAAATAAAAACTCCAGTACCTTCCAAATATTGTTATGTTATTATAAATATGGTACAACCAGATTAATTATTCTATCCATCATATTAATGACTAAGTCACCATACGTGTGTACGTACGACTTACCGTCTCCATGCCATGGTGTAGTTTGTTATTCAACCATTAATAATTTGGATGGGTATAATAATGATTATAATTGACGTAAATAATAAATTTAACATTTTAGTTATTATGTATATATGAAATAAAATCCAATTACATACGATTTTATCATCAATAGAATAGTATTGTCACTCATGCGTACGTACAGATTACCGTCTCCACGAACATAATTAGATTCATTCCCCATCGTAACCATTCAAGAATAAATATAATTTTATTATTAAAAATAATTTTTAAGAACATAATATCATTCTGGATATGAATCAAATACATCATTTCCATAACAATCATGACATACGTAACCAAACCTATACAGAAAAATGAATTAGTTAACACCCGAAACAATGATACTACTAAATTATTATTAACAAAGAAACCTTAAAAGATCATATATGATATCATATTTATGTATATGGTTCCTGTATAATTAATAAAAATTATTTCAACATTATACAAGAGGATAACGAACCATCTACTATAGAAAATTACTAGGTAAGGGGATTCCTATCTCATATTTAATTCTGTGAGATTTCTATTGTTCTCCACTTATTTATTTCATGTGGCGTATTGCGTACTTACATTTTATATATATTATCATTATTATATTTATATTTATGGTATTTTGTGATTAATTTGGTGGTTATTAACTTTTGTTCATATGACTCGATTGATTAAAACATGGTAATGGTTTTTCATCTCACTTTTTATTATTGTGAAATTCATGCTATATTTTCCACTATTTCATTTTCTGTGGTGTATATACTACCCATGATTGTATTATTTTTGTAGTACACATTAATTTATGGGTATTTACATCTTCATTTTATTATCATTCTTTTATGGGATGTATGTTTTGTAAGTTACGAAATCTTTAAGGGAATACCAAATTTCAATTTCCACTCATTGGGTTTCACTTAAACATCATTGATTATTTTACTCTAATATTATGTGTGGAATTATGATTTATTTATTTATATAGTAACTTCAACTTCCTTTTGTGTGGATATAATTTTTAAACACATAATCACTTCATTGATAAATTCTCATGTCATTAATATGAACTTGATAGGGGTAATCTTAAAAAAATTTATATTCATTGAGTTAAACATCCAAATCATTGGTTTTGTTTTCACAAGAATTTGTGTGAATATCCTCTGATGTATTTACAATTATTATAAATTCATATTGAGTGTTTTTATAATTTTCACACATAATAATGCAATTGCTTTAGCATTAATCTAAGGATACAGTTTTTATAAGTGATTTCGTCTCAATTTACCTCCCATTGAGACTTCTTTGTTATGCACCAATTCACAATTTTTTGTGGTGTATATACAATAATCAATCATTTTAAATGTTTTAAAGATTTATTCTTTTAAATATTTATCATTAATCTACATGTTTTAAAAAAAAATTTAAGGATTTATTTATATGTACATGAATGTTTTAAAATTAGAATTCCTTTTAAAATATTCTACGTGGTATGAAAAAAATTGATTCAAAAATTATTTTCAAATGGCTTCTTGATAAATAGTGATACTTTTAAATGTTTTCAAGAAAAATGGGATAGTTCTCTCAAATTATTTTACAAATTATTTTCATCTATGTCAATATACATCATTGTATTTTTTTTATTTATTAAGGTTTATTTATTATAATAAAATCTTACATAGTGTATTTAATGAGTTTTCTTTTATTGTGGATGTGTTTGTTTTATACCATTCATGGTATATAGTTAACGTATTAACATCTACTATGAGAGTTTTATTACGAATGATTTCGTTATGTTTCAAAAAATTTATATGATGAATTCATTGTACTTAGTAAGTGATGGGTGGAGCCCACTATCACTCCTCGATGCATCGGTAGGTCTCATGATACAAAGTAGTGTCTTGGCACAAGGCCTTGAAAAAATCTTATTTTTAGTCTTTGAACGAGGCCTTTAATATGTGGTTAGGATGTCTGACTTTATGAATTCCATCATTATGAAATTTTCTATTGATATTACATGTGATAATTCGACTAGTATAATATCCATTTGAAAGATTAAATGGAATTATATGATTTATATTTTCCATGTTATGCTGAAATTTTAGTTTAAAAGGCTTGTGTTTTAGTCTTATACATTGCCTTAAATGTTTATGATTATTTATGATAGTTTTCGCTATATTGTTGTCGATACTAAGTATCTGAGCTCACCCCTTTAATATTTTTTATTTTTCCCAAGATGTGAAGAATTTTATTATGACTGACCTACAAGAATAGGCTAAGGGAAATAAGAGTGTTCAACAGAGACACAATGTGGTTGTTTTTCATTTGATAATGTAATGTAAAACTAATTTTTGTATCTTGTACTTCAAAGGAAAATAAAAAATCTATCTTTAGAGACATGATATATTGTTATCATGCCAATGATAAGAAATAATGCATCGACTCCAGGTAACTAGGGTCGAGGCATTACAATTGGTATCAGAGGATGTTTAGTAGAATCCTTGGATGCTATATTTAGAAAAACTCTGATTAGAAAACACTACCATAAGATAGACTTTAAGGATTAGTACACAATAATATCCAAAAAATTTGGTAATGTAAATAGTGTGGGTTTTCCAAGAAATACATCCATGTATGGATACAAGCAGGTAGAGGTAGATCAGGCACAAATGTACCTAGGATATAAAACTCTGACAAGGAGTTTCAAGCTTGACCTAGGGTATCCTGGTACATGATAATAGGCCTTGCTTTACTCTTTGTTGTGACACTCCCGAGGGATATGCTTAAGATATTTCACATTTTATTTACAAACTGACTTGATGGATTTTAATATAAGATGAGAATAAATAACCTTGGTTAATCCTAAGGTGTTTTCAATTGAAAATATGGTGTCCTGATTTTCTCTAAATGATTTTATGACTCACACTATGCTTTCTTGTGTTAATAAATGGATAGATTTCAAGGAAGTCACAGTATCATTGAACATGATGTACAAGGTGGGAACGATGATGAAAATGATCAAATAAATGGAATGTTAATGGATATACAAGATATCATGTTTAGGCTGAATCAGTTTTCCAAAAATATGATCAACAAAATATATATAAACAAACACCCTGACTGAACAAATTATATAATGGTGGTGAATTATAAGTGGTCTAGTATTGGAGAACAAATAGAAAAGAAAGCTCAATTTCCATCATGCGGGAAATTTGGAAGGAGAAAGCTAGGAAAATGTGTTAATGGGACAATGAAAAGCTTTATGTGTGGGAAAGAAGGACATAATGTAAAGAATTTCTGATCAAAAATGAAGAGTTCTATGGAATAAAATGAGAATGATCCTAAGAATCCAATTATAGTTATTTTCTGTAAATATAAGGGACCTTGAAATTACCCGGGACAATGCCCTATTATATTGGATAACCTCTAGGTCAAGGAAGAACCTATGTAGAAATAAATGGATGGATAATTGTTTTAATGTATTAATTGTCTTTGTTGAAGGGATTACTTTGAAGGACTATTATCTTTTATGTGCAACCATGCAGTTTGTTATGTGAAAATTAAATTTGAGGAAGAATTATATTTTCTTTTGTGGATATAGTTTTAAAGAACCATTTGGGTTTATATGATCCTTGAATATGAGGAAATTACATGTTATTAATTTTTGAGATGAAAATGTGAGGTATGAGATAACATTTTTTGTTAAATTACGTTCTGGTTATTTTGAGGAATTTATCTGATTTTGGGAATTTTTGAAAAAAATAGTTTTTGTAAAAGGGTGACACGAAGACTGTGTGACAACCCGTTAAGTCGGAAAATGGTGCAGGAATATTACCTATAACCCGAGTGTGGTTGGGATTTATCACCTACCACTGGACTATCTGAAGTCCCTGGTTAGTGTGACTAATTCTATTAAGTTAAATGATTTTATTGATTAATAATAAGTTGATTTGGTATCTTTTTTTATCAAATGGATATCCTTAGTACATGAAACCGATTTGGTGATTAAGTGATAAATGTTATTTAGTAAGACATAAAATCTGTTGAGAACACTATATTCCTAAGGAAAATATAATACTAAGGAAATTTACTTGAGCAATAATGGTGTATTTTTTTATTTGGAAGAATCTTTATTTTTTAGTGATTCATGTTATTAATGGAAGCGATTAACCTATCATAGAGAATATCTGATTTCGTTAATTACCATTCAGTATGGGACTTTATGAGTAGTTGATGTTATTTGGAGATAAATCTTATGATTTAATATGAAAGAAAATAATTAAAATCTTCTGATTTTTGGGTTTCAATATTAGTTTGGATTATATTGAAGGATTTAAAGGACAAATGTTTATCGAATGTCATTTATTGAACTAAGGTTAATGTTTGTACAATTTTGGAAATTAAGATTATTATTTATTTCTATAATGGATTATCCATTTTGGGGATCATCTGATCTTGTACTAACCATTTAGTATTGGTTAATCTCTAAAGAAAAGGTAAATCTATAGTTCATCCTTTGTGGGTTATGGGATTCTATAGAAGTTGATTCTAGCACCTCAGGTCTGACCAAGTCATCTTGAATACTCATCTTTTGGACAAAAGATAAATTAGTGGTAGATATTTATTAATGGATGGAAATCTACTTAAAAAATAAGTATACATATTTATGTTCTTATTCAATCTCATAAATAAATTCCTCAACTTTTTGAAATGGAAATTAAAACAAAAAAATGTTTCCCATTTACTTTTCCTAATGGGAAACTGTTGACCATTTAACCCATCACAAGCTTGTGGTTTTCATGTTGTTAAATTTCTCCTGATCATTTTTTATATCAATCTCCATAATTACTTGACACTGATTTTATCTTCCATAACCATGTTTTCCTACATGGAATCCTAGTATGGGTTATCTCGGGTGACCTTTGTACTTTTATTTATTTATTTTAAAGTGATAGTTTTATTGAATCTTTTTAGGATGTGGGACTTTCAGTGATGTTCCCAAGACGAATTTTAAAATTTCTAAGATGAAATTTCCAATATGGGGGAAGAATGTAACACCCCAAGCTTCCATGATATACTTCTCTTGGAATAATACAACAACATGTGATGTATGCAACACTGAGTTCAAGAACACCATGATCTATCATACTATGCTTTTAGAAAGCGGTTATGAATATTAATAACCAAATTTTGAATTATATATATATACCATATAATTTTGATATTCATCAGTTTTTTTTCTTAGATATAATATAAAGACATATTCGAATTTTCAGATAAAAGAAATATTTTTCTAAAAATGCAGTTTTCCACCTTTTAATAGAGAACCCTTTATAAATAAAATATTTTGTACCTTTATGTATTCAATTAGTTGAAATTAAATTATTCTTTAGAAAAGAGACATAAAAATTTAGTTTGCATAAATTTTTGGTGTTTTTCTAATAAGATTCATATTTTGATGAGTAGTGAAGGATACAAAATTTTAATTGAAAACAATTTTTCTAATCAAAATAATTAATAGTATTATGTTATACATTTGAACGATTTTGAAGTATAATTAGATTATATTTTTATCATTTAATACACTATTGTTCATTGGATGTAATTTTACTTTTCAACCGAACGTAAACACATATCAATCTCTTAATAATTTTTACTTCTAAAAAACCCACTTTCTTGTTTTGACAACTAGAATTAATTTTAAATTAATTAATTCAAGTTCTATGTTTTTAATTTCATAAAATAGACTATATTTTTTGATTTGAAAAATCCAAATTAGCTTTGCGTGATTTTTTTTTGTGTTTTATTAAACATCCAATTTTTGATGAATAGTTAAAACACTACGTTATTGTTTAAAAACAACTTTTTATTTAAATTATTACTTATTTTATTAAAAATATTTTTAAGTCAAAATTGACACATAATACCTATATTAGTTCAATGTAATTCATTGGTGTCATTTTATAATAAAATTAAATGTATAAAAGTTTATGGAATTTTTTTAAAGTTTTTACCCACCTTCTAGGAACGTTAGTAAATCTGTATAAAATATAATTTCACCACTTATGTGAATTTAATTTCAAAAATCCAGAAGACATGGTTGATATCAGTATGTAAAATTTTGTTCAACAAGAGAAAAATAATTTTTGGTGAATAGTTACTTTTAACTTTTATTTACCACGGTTAAAATTAAATACAAAAATTAAAGGTAAAAATGTTATTTTAATTACCATAGCACATGTTATAATTCTGTTGGATAAGTTATTTTGTAAAAAATAATCCTTAGGAAAAAAATATGATCCTCTTTGGTCCAATGGGATTAGATTAGGACATTTATTATTATTTTATTTAAAGAAGAGGTAAAACTGTTAAATTCAAATTTTCATAACTAAAACATTTATAATATAGGATTAAATTTAAGATATATTTACCTATATGTATTCATTAGAAAGATAGAATGATTTCCTACATCATTGTATTTTATTAAAAAAAATTATACATTAAATAATTAAATTTATTTATGACACAATGATGATGTAGTAATTACTTTATTAATGAATGATTAAAATAATTTATATTATAAATATCAAAATAAATATAAATTGACACTTTTCATGCATTCAAATAATTTTATAGACTAATATTTCATGTTAGGGGTGATTAAAGTTAATTTTTAGAAGAAATCATATTGTTATGGCTTCCAAAAATACCAAAAACAAAATATTGACAAAATTGACATAAATGAGTTTTTTTTTAAAAATATATTATTAAATGATATAACAGTCCTAAAATTAAATGGTACTTCCAAAAGACTTATATAATAATTTATATTTCATTAATGAACCATTTTTAGTCCACATGTCATTTTTTGTATGTTTATTAACCATATAATATAAAAATTGAATGAGACATGGTAAATATTAAACTATTGAACCAAGAGTTAAATCTAAAATATAAGGTTAATATAGTGAACTAAAAATGTATAAAACATTTTGGTTGAGAGGTTATCGACCCATAACCACAATACCTTCAAAATAAATTCTTTTTATCCATTATTTACAGAATATGATTGTATAATAAAATAATATTTCAAGGTTTTCCTAAAGTGACCCTCACCTCTCTTATAAATGGGTACTTCACATTCGTTACAAATCACACCTCCAAAGTAATTTGTCATGACCAAACCCTAATTTAATATCCTCCCAACTACCCTCACATCATCCTAGAGGCTATAAATGGATCCTAAATCCAACCAATGGAGCTGTTTTGATCAAATCAAAAGGTAGCACCCGAAGAAGAAGTAATTATTTCATTACCTCTTTCAATGTTCTTTTCTTCTGACACGATCTATTTCTTGGTTGGTTCCATTAAAATAATAATAAATAGAGTACCATATAAATACTTTGATGATATTATAAATATGTTACAACCATATTCATTATTTTATCCATCTTATGAATAAAAAAGTTACCATACGTGCGTACGTACATCTTACCGTCTCCACATCGTGGTGTAGTTTGTTATTCAACACTTAATTATTTGGATGGGTATAATAATGAGTATAATTTATGTAAATAATAAATATAAAATGTTAGTGATTCTGTATATATGAAGTACCATCCGATTACAAATGATTTCACCATCAATAGATTGGCATTGTCGCTCAAGCATACATACGGATTATCGTCTCCACGAACACGATGAGATTCATTCCCCATCATAACCATTCAAGAATAAATATCATTTTATGATTAAAAAATAATTTTTAAGAACATAATATCATTCTGCATATGAATCATATACATCCTATTCATAACAAACATGGATTAATTAGAAAAACATATACAGATAAACCAATCGGTTAACACCCGAAACAATGATAATACTGATGTATTAATAACAAAGAAATATTAAAAGATCATATATGATATCATATTTATGTATATGTTTCATGTTTAATTTAATAAAATTTATTTCACCACTATACAGGAGGTTAACATACCCTCAACTAAGGAAACGTACGAGGTAAGGGGTATCTTATCTCAACTTTAATTCTGTGAGATTTCCATTATTCGTCACTTATTTATTGCATGTGGTGTATTGTGAACTACCATTTGATATATATTGTCATGATTATCTTTATATTCATGGAATTTTTTGATTCATTTGATTACTGTTAACTTTTTTTCATACGACTCGATTGATTACAAGTTGTAATGTATTTTCATCTCATTTTTATTCTCTTTAGATTCATGCTATAATTTCCACTATTTCCTTTTGTATGGTCTGTGTAGTACCCATGATTATATTATTTTCATAATATGAATTATTTTATTGGGTATTTAAATCTTCATTGTATGATCATTTTTAATGGTGTGTTTGTTTCATAAGTTACCAAATCTGTAATGGAATACAAAATTTGAATTTCCACTCATTGGGTTTCACTTATATATCAATGATTATTTTACTCCAATATTATGTGTGGAATCACTATTTATTTATTTCTGTAGTAATTTCCACTCCCCTTTTTTTGGATATACTTTTGATACACATAATCAATCCACTAATAAATTCTCATGTCATTGATATGAACTTGATAAGGGTAATCTTAAATCAATTTCTATTCATTGAGTAAAACATCCAAGTCACTGGTTTTGTTTTTACAAGAATATGATTGAATATCCTCTGATTGATTTAAACTAAATATCCAATCATATTGAGGTTATTTATTTTTTTCACATACAATTATGTCATTTATTTAACCTCAATCTAAGGACACTGTCTTTATAAAGGATTTCATCTCAATTTACATCCCATTGAGACATTTTGTTATTATGCACCAATTAACTTTTATATTTTGTGTATACAATACTTTGACATAGTATATCATGAATCCCTTTATTCTCATGATATTATAATATTTTGATTACCTAAATTATTTTTATTCAAGTGTATCTCATTTGGTTAGGAACTCTAACTAAAATATCATGTTAAATTTTTTAACGATTTATTCTTCTAAATATTTCTCAGTAATGTCCAAGTTTAAAATGAAGGTTTTAAGGATTTATTTATATATACATGAATGTTTTAAAATTAAAATTTATTTTAAAATTTTCAAAGTGGTATGAGACACATCGATTCGAAAATCAATTTTAAATGTCTTATTGATAAATAGTGATACTTTTAAATGTTTTGAAGAAAAAGGGAGTAGTTCTCTCAAATAGTTTTACTCATTATTTTCATCAATATCAATATCTATCATTGTATTTTATTCTTGATTGCGGTTTATTTATTATAATAAAATCTTTCATATTTTATTGAATGAGGTATGTTTGACTGTGGGTGTGTTATTTTTATACCATTAATGGTATGTGGTTAAAATATTAATATTTCGTATACTAGTTTTAATAAAATTGTTTATGTTATGTTTCATCATTTTCATATGAGGAATGCATTGTAAATAGTATGTGATGGGTGGATCCCACGATTTCTCTTCGATGCAATGATAGGCCTCATGAGACAGACTAGTTTATTGGCACAAGGCCTTGAAAAAAATCATATTTTTAGTTTTGGAATGAGGCCTTGACAATGTGGTTATGATGTACGACATTATGCATTCCATCATTATGAAATTATCTCTTGATATTATATGTCATTATTCGGTAAGTAGAACACCCATGTGAATAAGTAAATTGCATTATTTGACTTATATTTTCCATATTATGCTGAAATTTAAGTTTAAAAGGCTTATGTTTTAGTATTATAGAATGCCTTAAACGTTTATGATTATTTATGATTGTTCCTCTATATTTTTGTCCTTATTGAGCATCTTAGATCACCCCTTTCTGATGTTCTAATTTTCCTAGTATGTGTAGATGTATATTATGAATGACCTACAAGAATATGCTAAGGGATGGAAGATTATTCAAAGGAGACCAAATGTTGTTTTTTTTCCTTTTATAATTTAATGTAAATCTTATGTATGTATCTAGTATTACCAAGGATAGTAAACTAATCTGTCTTTTGAGGCTTGATATATTGTTATGATGCCAATGTTATGTAATTAAGCACTGACTCTAGGTAACTAGGGTCAGGGCATTACAGTTCTTTAATTCTATGATGTTTGACGTTTTAAAGTAATGATGTGAAGGAAAGGGGGATGTTCTAGAGGGAGGGGAAAATGGTTTTGATATTGTAAACCCAACTTGAATGGGGAAAAAAATAATTCCACAATAGACAATATAAATCCTTCTATGAGAACTCATACCCAAGGGGGTAAATTGAGGTAATGGAAAGATTTGATGAGCTATACATGAAGATGATGTTTCATGGCAATCCTACGTATCCTAAGAGGGAATTATTAAGCCATACACGGTTCAGAAAAGCCAAGTATTTTAACATCATGTTGTAAAGACAAAGGTGAAAGGGTGTCTCAAAGGGATGTATGTGGCATGGGAATGTAAACCCGACATGAGGGATAGAGGAGTCTGTACCACACCATACACTCCCAAGAGAGAACTAGGTCCAAGTGGCCTAAAAGTTATAGGGACCTTAGGCTGGTCCATGGACAGAAATTCTTTGTGTCACAACATATCCCATGAGGATGGGAATAAATCCATAAATTGTTCTTGGAATTTCATCCAATTTAATCCTCCTTTAAAAAGGTTTTAAAATATCTTAGTTTAAGGTCATTGGTATTGGACCATAGATTCCTAATTTAATGTTGTGAGCGTGGGATAGAAGAGTAGAAAAAAGTGAATCACTAGGCTAGATATTTGTGACACCATGGGGATGGCGATATTGATAGAGGATAAATGATAACCGTGTTTTCCATATAGTATATGCATCCTGTGACCTGGAATGGGAACAAACAAGTAAGGTTCCACCACTGAGCATGTTAACAATGTGGGACCGATCTCAAATTTCGTTCAAGATCTTCAAGGACGTTGGTATAGAACTTTAAGTGAGCCAAGGTGGAAAGTGAACATGCCACTAGGGGGTCCCATCAGATGTGAAAGATGAAGAAGGCCCAAATAAGGGGCATGTCTGAAGCTTGGATGTACACATGTAGTTTAACTTCTTTAGCTAAGTATGAAATAGATATAAGTTTAAGGTCGTAGAGCTCAAACATTAAAGTGTATTTATCGCTTGTAGTTTATCACCGTGATGAATGATAGTGATCTTAGTTTAAGGTCATCGAGCTTGGACCATATATTGTTTAATGTATTGTGGGGAGAAATTTATACTAATGAAAGGTACTACATGAGAAATTTGGCATTGGAGGGAGGAGTAATGCAGTCACCATCCATAGTGATCATGGAGTACGTACCATTGGGGTAAACCTTTTGAATGATACAGGTCCCTACCATTTGGGCTCAAACATTGGTGGATTCCTTTCAATATCATTGTAATTACCATGTACAATACTTTGTGACCTTGAAATAAATAATGAAGACAAACCTTATTATGGAATTCTCTACCTATATTCTTCTGATACATCTCCAGATTGTGCAGGGCACGAATCATGTTCTCATCGAGAGCATGTAATTCCGGCAGATAGACATCTGTTACTCTATCATTAATGTGATAATCGTAGATCGAAATTCATTGTGATGGTAACTAAATCTTCATGGTCAAGACTGCCTATGTTCCATTCACTAGTAAATATAGAGTCACTTTGGTGAAATTTTGAGTCATTTTCTGGTAAGAACATAGAGCATCAGGGAGATTTTCTGGCCAACTCTTCTAGTTCGAACCAACCATATTCTACAAGATGTTAGAGAGGGTTTTGATGAACACCTCAATCTACCCCATTGCATATGAATAATAAAAATAGGTTTGATATGAAATGATATTGAACATGGTGTACTATTTATTCAACTCAATTTCCCAGAAAATGGTGGCGTTATCGGTGAGGACAACATGAGGGACTCCGAACCGGTGGATGATATTGGAGCTCACCAAGTAAATGTTGGAAAATAAATTGAATTTCTTGAGAAAAGGGACCTCTGAACATAAATAAATGAAATCCTTAGTGGCCAGGATGAACTTGCACTAGCGAACTGTCACCAGTAGATATGGTCCCACGACATCAATCCCCTAGACCGCAAGGTCCATGAGTACTTGGTAGTACGCATGGGATGTGGAATCTGATGCATAAAAATATCATGTATTTTTTACACATTGAACCTATTAGATAATTCAATGTAGTCATGGATCATGGTTGGCCAAATGTATCCCAACCATCTGATCAAATGAGAGAGTTTAGGCCCTACCTGATTTGATTTGCAGGAATCGACCTTAACTTTCTGCATGACCTGGTAAATCTCATCTCCTCAAATTTCGTGGAAGAGAAATCCATCAAACCTGATTTTTTAGAGGATCTAATCAAGATTGGGACCACTATAGGGGGTGAACGTCACCGCACACTGACAGAATTGATCATGTTTGTCTTGGTCTATTGGGAGATTTCTGTGCTGGAGAAACATGATAAAGGGAGTTTTCCAATCATGGGTTCCTTCCAGAAATATAGAAGGAGGATTTGGGGGCCTGCTGTGGATTCATTCGTGGTGATATGACTTACATGCTGGTTATATCCATCATCCGGGGTGACAGGTGCATTGAATGTTCAATGGTCCCCATGGATAATCAAGTCATCCATGTCAGACACTATAAGAGATGCAGTATGGCTAACCATAGACTTGGCTTGACTATTCTGTGACTGTGTAAATGAGTAACTTCTGGCCAAGAATGTAATTGGTCTATCAGCTGGAAAGTGCTCTCTAGAAAGGGTATGAGCTCTGGCTTCTTAACAATACATTCATTTTTGATCTGTTTGGTGATCTGTTCAGAGTCCCCATTCACATGTAGGTGGGGAACATCGATCTCGAGGAATAGCTTGAGGAAAGTGATAAGGGACTGATACTCTAACTCATTATTGGTTTATCCTTCTAAAAATACAAATGAATAGGGAAAAAACCTTATAAGTGTGTTGAATATGATTCCCATGCCTACCCTGCTATGCTTGAGATCATTGAGACTCCTATTGGTAGGGCTTCATAAATCACCATCTATGTTCATATACTAACATGGCACGACATGATCCACCTAGAATATTTCTTCATTTATGAAATCATGATCTGGAGGATTCTCTATATGGTTTGGATGAGTGTCAAGGAAGTCCACATGTGACGTCACTTTAATATTCATCTGGACAAAAAAACTGATGTCAAAATGTAAGAGGATCATTTATAACTGAGCTAGATGGCTTGTCAACATGGGGCAGTTTAGAATGTACTTCAGTGGGTCCACATGAGATACCAGCTGTATCTCATGGTGTTTTAAGTAATGTCACAACTTATACACTATAAAAACTAATGTGAGGAATCTCTTCACAATAGAGGAATATCTTGTCTCTGTATCAAGGAGCATTCATATGAGATAGTATAAACATTTCTCTATTCCACCATTGTTCTTATTGGAATGAAAGAAAACCAAGATATTGTTCTAGGGCAGTCAGATAAAGGACCAATGTATTTTTGGAAATGGGAGGCATCAAAATTGAAGGATGTAATACATAATTATTAATCTCTGGAAATGTGTCCTGGAACTCATAATCCCACTGGTATTTTTCACCATTATTCTTGAGTTGGAAAAGGGGCTTACAAATTTTAAATAGATATTAAATGAATCATAATATGTAGCCTAATTAGCCTCAAAATTATCGAAGCTCCCAAATGTTACTTAGAGGATAAATCTCACTGAAAACCTTGATCATCTCTTGATCGATCTTCATACCTCTATATCTGACGACGAAGCCAAGAAACATTTCAAAGGTAACCCCGAAGGAAACACATCAATGGGTTCATCTTTAAATGATAAGATCTAAGGAATATGAACACTTTCTCATGATCCATGAGATGGTCATAATGGTGGCAGGATTTAACCACTAGATTCTCCACAAAGAATTCCACTAATACCCCAACAATAGGTTTTAATATGCCGTGCTTGGCATGATGATAGGTGGGCCCTACATTCTTTAGACCAAAAGGCATTACTTGGTAGCAAAATGAACCATGTGGTACTATGAAGGTATCAAAATATTTAACCATAGTGTCTATCTATATTTTATTATATTGAGAATAAGCATCCCCAAATGAGAGAGACTAGAACCTAGTTGTGGCGTCAATCAATAGCTCTATCACCTAAAGGGAAAATTCATTCTTCAGACAGTGAAAATAGGGATCCTGAAAGTCGATACAGACTATGATTTTTTCATTCTTCTTCCTAATAGGCATAATGTTTTCTAACTATTTGGGGTACTAGACTTCCTTGATAATGTTGGAATTTTTTAGATTTTCATCATCAACCTTGATCATGGAACCATTAGAGGAGTGCATCTTTTTGGGAGGTTGTTTGAACCCGTAATGGTTTATTAGGAGACCAAGGTGGTAGATGATGACCTAAGGATTGTTTCATGGAATCTCACCATAGCTCTAGGAAAATACATCTCAATGCTATTTCATGAAATACACATATTTTTATTTCTCTTTTTTAGGATTAGCTAACCTAATTAGAATTGGATTTAGATCAATCTCGATGCCAAGGTTCACATGTAACAACTTGTCAACAGTGGTGGAGACAGATTTTTCAAACATGGGTGGGGAATCCTCCAAATCCTATTCAATTTATATTCTGAGAGGATCAATGGGAGGGGGAAATTCTTCTTAGTTTGTTAACCGTGACAGAATGTTGGTGCTACTGTGGGTGGCCATAGAATCCTCATTGGAGGGCACCTGAAATACCGAATCAATTAAAATTAATGTAGTTGATCTAATCCCTCAGGCCTTCGACCCAAGGATCTATGATTGATAATATCAATGTAGCAGTGGTGTGTTGTCTTGATTCGGTTCAACCCAGATAGGTAAAATAATCATATGTGACATATTGATGTTTCCGTGGGGCAAACATCTAGATACATTATATGGGTAAGGGGAACTGAAATAAATTGATCTTGACTCATTTATGAATTCAAAGTAATCATTTGATGTTCCTTGATCTTTAGAATGTTCTTTCTTCACATCATTGAGATAAAAAAGTATTTCCCCAGGTTTAGTGTTGTGGCCTCCAGTTGGTGAATTGGGAGGATGAAGTCATCTTCGAGGTCTGTCCAAAGATGGCCAAAGCGGTAGCCTGGTCAACCCCATTGGCATGAACCATTGTGTCTATTCTCTTTTAATAGTCGAAATATAACTAGTGGTCCTCAAAAGAAGAAAAGGAAGACGCATCACATTGGATTACTCTTACTTGAACATTAAGGTAGCACTTCAGGCATTGATGATATAAGGGGCTTCCACATGCAGGTGGAGACATGGTCTACCCATCGATGCATTATAAGTGGTTTCATATGTGACAACCATGAAATCAATGCTGGAAACTTGGCCACCGAACATGGTCTTTTAAAGGATATTGAAAACTAATTTATACTCCATCATATCATAACCTTGAATCTTCAAGTTAGATGGATTTGTGTCTGTTTCAGATAGTATCAACTTGCAGAGTTTTCAGGTCAGGATAGGTTTGATACCATAACCTGTGTCGATGAGAAAACTACCAACCTCCACACCATTGAACTGGAGAGTGGTGTAAAATGGGTGGATGTGACCCTATATGGTAGAACCTTCTTCTTCTCCTAAAAATGAGATGATGGAATGACACACTATATGCTCAACTTCCACAATAGGGACGAACTCTACAGCTACTACCTCTATCTCAAATTAGATGGAGATTTTTAATTCCTCTGCAGGGAATTAACACATTTCTTATAAAATGTAGGGGACCATGAGGATTGGTAACCTTACTAGAATGATGGAAATGTTCTTAAGGACATCTTATTTCTGTTCCAGGAACACATTTATATTGATAGGAGGTTGCTCACCTACATGAGGTGTGACAGGCACGACTGGTCAAACCGGTAGATTCTGGATGGTGCTGGGAATGTCCTTCTACTCAATAGTCAAACTTTGTAGAGTGAGTATCAGCTAATAACCATATGAATATGGTCTATCCACAATGTAACATGACTGATAATAGAATTGTCTTGGTGGATCTGCCAGACCAAGAATGCAAATGGAGGAAGGGGTGAATCTGATGAAACAAGATGGGAAGATTCCACATGTTGATCTCTACACTAAGCCAGATATCTGGTCGTGATGGAATGCATTACATTTCTCTAATCACATGACAATCCATTCTCATGATTCATATTCCCATGGATTCATCATCACTGGAGTAGATTGGGGATGATGGGAGGGTCTTTATGGAACTTCGTCATCAGGTACCATGTATGGGTTCACTATTTAGATGGTATTCACCAAAGCATGCTCATGACCTTCACTTGAAGATACCTCAATTTTTGGGATAATTTTGGGGTCAATCCACATCTCTAGGGGCATGAAGTCGTGAAGAGTAAATGATGGATATTGAACCAAAGGGGGGATTTTCATCCCATTGCATTGTCGACGCTTGCTTCTTTAAGAGGACGAAGGACGAGATGTCGACACAGAGGTATTATCTGAAGGTATCATAATGAGTCTTGATAGATCAGGCTGATTTAAATGTACATATATAATACCAATGGAATAGGAATATATCTTGCGAGCTATCCAAGAATCATACTTTGTATCCCCATAGTTAGAAACTTCTTCCCATTCACCCTCACTATCACTATCATGCTTTATTAACACACATACTACTTGTGTTGGGGCCCGACCCAATCTGAATATGATGTTGTCGACCTGGAATTAGTGCTAGACATTCAACACATATCACTGGATGAAGGTGTTCCCCATGAACTGGTGATAGGGACAATAATTGGTCCGATCTATGATATCCTTCTCTTCAGGTCTCTTTCATTCTGACAACTGAAGGATCACATGATCAAAGGAACTCATGAAATAGATGGATACCTAAGTCTCATTGAAGAAATAGGTGAGGTTTCTCCATTCCACGAAAGGGGCCCTGTAAGCCTAGCCCTGAGGAGGGGTTGAATCCTCGTGACGTGGTAGAACCTTGTTGTCTCTCTGAGGAAAAAGTGGTGCATTATGCAACGACACCAGCTGATTATGTGGTAGGAAATTCTAATCTAAAGGATGGGACTACGGTGGTGGCCCTTGGTGGGGCTGTGGAGGTGGATCTTCCTGTAACAACTCCAACTGTCTAGGGAACTCTATCTGTGAGATAGTAGTGGTTTTGGCATTGGAGACTCTTCTTGTAGGATCCATAGGAGGTAGTGATCGTGTCTTTTGGGAATTTTGTAAGGATTACTCTAGACAATGAGCTTTAACAAAGAAATATCGATATCCAACTAGGCAGTTGTGAGTGATGATAGAGGGTACTAATTAGGTTTTCACATTCCCTACACACATTCTTAGCAACTTTTCCCAATTTAGTGACATATTGAATGAATATATGTGTCCATTCCATCGGGTGGAAAGGTCTACAATGTGTTCATTGGAAATTTTCATGCACCTAAAGAGGTTGGAAATTCTTTTCTTATGGGTGGTGGAACTAAAATGGTTGAGAAGCTTCTTACAGATATCCTCCCAACTAACTTTTGACCCAATGTGTAACCAGATGTACCATAAAAATGAGGCCCTTCCACTGTCTATTTGAAAAATTATAGCATAGCATCCTCCTACTGTGCTGGAGTTCCTAGCATAGATCCACACCTTGAAATGAAATGGGATAGATGTTTCAATGGATCGCCTATCCCATAGAAATGGAAGACATTAAGATTTCTGAAACCTGGGAGTGATGTCATATCATCCACCCATTCTAGATACGACTATCCATAATGTGGTATTTTCACATGTTGAGTTTCCAGGGCCTCAGGAAGAGAAATAAGAGTGTCCATCAAGTCATCCTGTAAAGGATTCCTATCATGAAAAGGGTCCCTGACCACCAATGCCTTAGAAGTTTCATCAATTTTGTTAGTAGGCATATCAGATCATGGAGTGACTAGTAGAATTACCTATGGAGCTAGGGGAATAATTTGTGTAGCCACTAAAGTAAAATAAGTAGCAGTTATGGGAACATACAGAGTGGCCCATAAAACCTGAGTCGTGTCCTGATGTAGTTCATTGCACAAATCAAGTGGATTTTGTGATGCATATCACATCCAATTTCCATAAGTACCAGCCTCTACACAATCTATATGGGCAGGGTTGTCGACATAAATATTGGGAAACTCACTGGGGGAAGTTGTACCTATCTCTACCCTTGCTACCCCTATTGAGGATTAATATAATCTGATCTCCATTCTGCGACATGATCACAGAAAAGTTGATCAACCATCCTTCTCTGTTCGATGAGCAGCGTGTGTAGAATATCCTTTTCTGGATCTTCTTCCATATTTTTTGAAAAATCAGATGGGTTAAATGGATTTAATGTATTAGTGTGTGACTTCCCTTATTGAGCTCTCAACCCATATATAATGACTCATTGAGATCACTAATGCCAAGTGTCAGCCTTTGGAGGAGAGTTTGAACAACATCAAGGTATTCCTGGTTTTGTGATTCCCAGTGGTTTGTTCCTCTTATACACATCCTGTACTAGTTCCCCCTTCAAGGTATATCCCATGGATGACCATGTTCACTATGATGGAGCATAAAGAAATATATCGATATCACTGAATATACTAGGTTGAAATAGGATTGGAATGAAATTTAGGGTAGAATACTTTCCCCTTCAATAGATCTAAAAAAATGGGGAATCCTCATTGACAATTTTGCAGGGCATCATAAAGCTCCGAACACATCTTTGTTGGAGGGTTTGATGATAACCAAGAAATTCATGGTGTTGAGTGACAGGAAGTGTGGAAAACTCAACCAATCATCACTACTACCCAATGTAACCATAGTATTCTTGGCTCTTGGGTTAAGGAAACTGTTGACAACGGAGATGGAAATGAATCATCCCTATGGTTTAGTGGAAGCACATAAAATTATATTGGGCGAGGGATTCCGGAATGTTGAAGGTTGTAGTAGAAATTTCCTAGAACATCTATGGGAAATTGTCCATCGTGAGAATTTCCAACAATATTATCCACTTAGACACAAGATTTTGTTGTTGGTTTCCACACTCATCGACTGGGAAAAGTTGAGGGATGGTAATGGTACTGGGATAGAATTTTGCGATGGTGGACTAGATGAGGGAGAGTACGGTGAATAATCCGATAAACCACTGCATGTTGGGATACTTCTTGGGGACTCCTATGACCATATCACCACATCAATGTATGATGGGGTACTGAACACTACATCCCTCACATGGGTGAAGGTCATTGGCGATGGATCAGGATGGTGCTCGTCGCTGACCAGTCCTAAGAACAATTTTAAATAATCTCTTATTGAAGTATAGAACGACCCTAGTGATGATAGAGACAATTGTACAACCAAACATAGAAAAGGAGTCAAATCTTACTTCTCATGTATGTATTAGTAGAGGGATTTTGGGATCCAGTGCATCTTGGTTATTGGAGAATGATTCTAATATGCTGAGTTCCTTCCTGAGTCTCTAACATAGAGTATTAGGGTGAATGTTGCATCATCATATCACACTCTGCATCAGAGTTTGAAAAGAGGACAAGACCGATTGCAATCTCAAGCTTCATAGAGTTCTTTCATTGGAAGTGATGACCCACCCTCCTTCCCCAGGAAGTTTCATTAGACCATGGTTGATAATCAACATAGGGAGGACCACCCTGTGGGTTGATATTGGAGGTGGTAAAACATCTTCTTGGATGAGTCAGGGTGCAGGGAGCACATGGGAAAAATTAGAATGGTGCATGGGGAGGGCCTTCAGGGTTGGGAATACTTGAGTGTTGAGGGAATATACTTGATCAATTGATGAAAAAAGGACCTTATCATTGATAGCCTAAAACATGGGGATAACCTCCATACCTGAAACCATGGGAATGAGGAGGAACTTCATGTTGGGTGTCAACAAGGTGGGTATGACCGACGCACAGACTGCTAATGGTAGCATGGGGAGGACCTCCATACTGAACATGGGAGTGGGGAGGAACATTACTATTGATGGCCGTGGTATAGGGAGGAATTTCGTATTGAACTTCATTACCACGGGTCGGACCCCAATGATTGTCAGCTACGATGGTGACTAGAAGAGTCAACCCAGCCTGTCCAAGGGGTTTCTGGGATCTCAATCCTGCTCGGGCACATTGGTTCCCCTACTCTATAGTAATAGGGAGATGGTAGCATACATCAGTGGTGGATCAAGCCACTTCAACCATGGAAGGTGATGCATTCTCAAGGGAATCCTTCTAAGCTTGCACCTGATAACTAATGGAAAAATTACCTATACCAACTGTTTGGAACAGTTGGTATAGGTCCCCAAACCATTTGTATAGCTTATACCAACGGTTTGGGGAGCCGTTGGGTGATTTGGTGTGGGGAAGAACCTATCCCAATGGTTTGGAGAAAACCATTGGGAAAGACCTATCCCAACGGTTTGAAAACCATTGGTATAGGTATTTCCCAATGGATGTCCAAACCGTTGGGATAGGTCTTTCCTAATAGTTTGAGAAAACCGTTGGGATAGGTAAATATATAAAAAAGAGTTCTTGCGGAGGTTGGAAACCACAACCTCAACGTTATATATCAATGACTTTACCACTATCCTAATGTATCATTCGTAAATATATTTGTGTATATATATATACATGTAATTTATATATTGATTTATTTAGTAATATTCGATAAATGTACTCATAAAAAATAAGGAATCCTATCCGAATGTTTCTCTAAACTGTTGGGAAAGGCCTTTCCCAATGGTTTTGAGAACAGCTGGGATAGGTACCCACTCGTTCCCAACAGTTTTTCCAAACTATTGGGAAAAGTGGCCTCAAAGTGGACTTTTCCCAATGATTTGGCCAAACTGTTGGGAAAGCCATACCCTTTCCCAACGGTTTGGCCAAACCATTGGGAAAAGTGACATGAAAGTGGGATTTTCCCAATGGTTTGGCCAAACCGTTGGGAAAGCCATACCCTTTCTCAACGGTTTACTTTTCCCAACGTTTTGGCCAAACCGTTGGGAAAGGGGACCTATACCAACGGTTTTTACAAACAATTGTTATAGAAGCATTCAGAAAGTTTAGATATCCAGTAGTAGATGTTTGCATCGGATCATCCAAGCTAGGTCCAACTACGCAGGGGTATGGGATACCTTCACTTTGATCTATGGTACTTGATGATGGCACTAACATGACCTGGAGGGAGCCCTCCTTGGTGGTCTCATGGACGCAGTCACATTCGGAAATACCAGGACACACCTTACTTCATCAGTGTTAGGGTGTTGTTCATAAGGTCTTTCTAGGGATAGACTCCTGATGTGCATAGCCTGTATTTGTAGTTATATGAGTCACAAAATAAGAGATGAATCCCAGAGGGATGTTCAAATTATCATTGCCCTAGACCCTGCGTCATTGGGAGGGAGTTGATCAGTTTCCTACGGTTGTAGTTTGGGTCTTGAAAAGAAGGATGACTCATCCATCAGTAAAGATAGAGAGAAAGAGTTACCCAATTCCCCATCATTTTTCAATCATCCATATAGGGATATAAATATACATGATTACAATGAAGCATATTGGGATGCTCAATGATTAACTACCCCAAAACCTGGCGAGTTTCACAAAAATCCCACTATTTGCTTCCCAGGACTTGGTGCCATATAGCTGGATCTAGTGACACACTTATCTATTGATTCTCAAAAAATACTAATATTTATATTTAGTAGAATAAATTCATGTTGGGTACACCATTTCTATTACTTATTCTTTTTGTAGGGGCATGCATCATTGGTGGTGACATGCTGATTATTTATCCGCAATCCTTGTTTCCAAAGCCAGCCATCATTCATCAATTATTCCGCGATGTTTTCTCTTTGATCAAAACGCGATGATGGGATGTCGGTCTATCCTTCTATTGATTCCTCTTCAGAATATGTTTCCTTGTCTAGGTATCCCATAAAGATTAATATTATGTTTATGAAAATCTTCCTAGTGCCATATCATTGTGGAATACAGTTAATTACACTACTTCTGTAAGGACACTCCAATGGGTCAAGCAAGGGAAGCAACCTTTGGTGAGGGGAGTAGTCACTTTGAGAATCAATAGTGTGTCTGGACACTGAAACAATATTACATTAGGATTATATATTATAATATATATTTTCAAGGGCGTGGAATCTTGTTGTATCCCGCGTCGAAAATTGTGAATTATATGTCAGAGTAATGTCTTTGAGGTTTTCCTTAGCTTCTGATGTTTAACATGGTGAATTTCGTGAGTATAACGTCTAGCAGAGACATATTAGACTGATCTGATCACAGATGAGAGTGGATCAAATGGGTACATCCTGAGGAGGGAGCACATAAAATGTTTACTAGATTGATGGGTTAGAATGCCCCAAAATGGGGTGGACCCGGGGTGGTGTGTCCCGAAAAGGAAAGATGCCTAACTGTGAGGGTTGATATGGGCACCACTGAGGGTGGATCGGGATGGTAGATCCTAGAGTGGGTAACACTAAGGATTACAATTATCTGAGATTGAACCTCAAGGTGATTTCTAATGTACCATGAAAACAATACAAGGATCAAAACTCATGAAGTTTGAATGGGTGAAGCCAAAAACTGAGATGTACACAAAATATAATGATAACACGATATGATATGGATTACACATATTTGGCAACATAGGTGTCGAAAAGAGAAATGATATTAATGGGGCCTACATATGGTTAGTTCCCCATGTTGTTGGAATGATTTCACTGGGATGTGGTGGCCTAAGTAAAAATCGGGATGGATATGGATGATGTGTCGAGAGGTGGAATGTATGACGATGGAACCGAGAATTGGTATGTGGGTGGCGGTGTTGGGATTAAACCTAAGGGAGGATTCCTATGTATTCGTATATAAGGGAATCATAGTCTACATAGTTCTGGGACTGGGCAATGAGTTACCTTTTGGAGGAAACTCATTAGCTTGGACGCATGGATGAGACCCTAAGGAAGTAGAGCCTTCATGTTAAGGCATTATTTTCTTGAAACAAAAAGGGTCAAGGGAGAGACTAGGATGGGACATGGATTATGGGCTTCAACCTCATGGAGGATTCCTACATATCCCCATTGTAGGGAATCAAATTACATGTAGTTTAGAATTTGGGAATGCTATCGGGGAGTACACAATGGATAACAACCCGAAGACATACTGGGGATTATACATGGTTAGTAGCCCTTCACAAGATGGACACTCTTGGTTGGAGGAGTATGGATTGTGTGAGGGGAATACACATGGTTAGCTACCTGAGAACTGGTCTAAAAAAACTAATGGGAAGACCAAGGATGTGGGTCGTATGAAAGGTGACTTTTAAGTTTCCAATTGTTTGGGGTTGATCCTTGGGGAGAATTCTTATGTACCCTGTCTTGGAGACAGGGATAAAAAACCACGTAGTTCAAAAGCATACAATTTAAAGTCATGAAGGACAAGATTTAACTTACGTAAGTGGTCATGACTGATGGGTGATTATCTTGAACGTCAGAGTTGATTCCTACATACCTATGTCGAAATGGGAATAGATCAAATTACACGTAGTTTATTAGTGGGGGACATGGGGCTTATGTGTGGCCATAATCCCATAGGATGTCATGTTCGATGCTTACTCTAATCCCACGTGAGTCATACTCGGCATGATACACAAGAGGTAGCATCATACCTAATGATCGTGTCATGAAAGGTGCATCCACGAGCAGCAGAGTGGGGCTTATGCATGACTAGCAGCCAATGAGAAGAATATTGGGACTTACTCTTGGATAGAAGCTTGAGTAGGGATACTGGTGTATGAGGAGGATATGAACACCATACAAATATCACCCTATCAAGTGGTTTCGGGTTTTATGAAAGGGATTACCATGGAGTGTCGGGTAACAAATCACATACGGTGAGAGAGAGTGACAGGGTGCTCATGCACATCCCCTTCACCATCCTCTCAGGACTTTTCAGTTATGCATTGATAATAGTTTAATGTTGTGTGTTGCAGATGTGGGGTTTCTTGGAAGTTTAACATACTGCAGATCGAATGATAAGGATTTAATCCTCTCCCTTAGGACTTACAAAACTTATACCCACCCATACTTGAGGTAGGAGAGGCATAATAAAATCCATGTAAGGGGTTGTGGAGTGATCCATTGAGTGGTCCATGTTATTGTGGCTATGAAAAGGAGAAACATCCATTAGCATGCCTATGTGAGGATGCATGAGGTTGGAAAAAAAAACCTAGAGCACCACATGGGGAACCATAAAACCAATTTGTACTTACCTAAATGGCCACATGGAAGAATTGTTCACGAAGCACAAGGCCTCACCAAGAGGGGATTTACCAAGCTCAAGCACTTCACGAAGATGGGCTTCGTGAAGTGATGGAGATTCTAGAAGGAGGGTACATAGTGAATCATAATGACCCAGCCTAGTTATGGAGTCTACGTATTCCTGGAGGGTTCTTCATAATGATTGAGTTCTTTGAAAAGTACCTTGTACCCAAAGGGTCCTTCTTCGTTCGTGATGGCCAAACAGATTTGAAAAGGGAATCCCTGCTTGAAGCATCATTAAGTTTGAGCAAAGTGAAATGGGATTCCCAATTTAAAAGTACCTCGGATGATTCAATTTCTCAATGAATCACATTGTAGAATATTTTTCATGATTCAAGAATTTAGAATGTTAATGGTGAGGGTCCCATTTAGAGTGAGGATATGTGGGTATTTATAGGCACGAGGGGGGGGGGGGTGTGCTAAGGCACACCACAAAGAAATTCACACTTTTCAATAGGAGGTCAATCATTCAAATTTATCAGCGTCATAGAGGAGTCAGTCACTCCCTCTGTGGAGGCCATAGAGGCTCATGACTCCCATCATGTTCCTCGGACTCCTAGTGGAGTCTGCCACTTCCTCCATGGCGGTCACAAAGGCTCCTAACTCCTATGAAGTTTGTCAAACTCACCGATGAGTCTATGACTTCCTCCACAATGGTCATAGTGGTGGCATACATGCCGCTTTGTGGTGTTGGAGGCTTTGTGGAGGAGCTTAGTGGGTGTAACATGCTGGAAATGTTTCTGTTCCTTTGTTAATTTTTCCCAAGCCTCATATTTTGGCAACACAAATGAGGATCTTTTTGAACCTTTTAAAAGGTATGATATATGAGTATATTTATGGATTATTCACCATGGGTTCTCTATTTCAAGGATTTATAGATAATGGGTCTCTTTTGGTTTGAATAATTAGTATGTAGAGAGATCATGCCTTTGATACTGATGTTATGACATTGCATGATGTCCCTCTTAGTGGAATATAATAACTAGGGGGTGATGTAAAATATTCCATCCATGTTCACTTCACCTTCATATGTATACATTAGATGGAATATCATCAATCAAATAATGTAGAGATCACAAAGAAATAAGTAATTACCGAATGAAGTTTTCACACTCCTTTTCAAACTATAGATACCACACAACTGAATTTGTAGGTAAGTTGATTTGATAGATGATTTATCCTATCACTGTGGAATATTTATTATATTGTTCACATGTCAAGGTTTTTTCCATTAGATGAAAAATATCCATCTATATTTAAACAATGAATGTTTATACATTACTCTATCAGGGTCTTTAGAATTTCTTATAGAGAAGTGTCTATGAACCAGAATAAGGATGATGTATTGTTATAATCTAGCACGTTTCTCATAATAAAGGGGTTCAATTAATCTAAAACGAGAGATTCTTCTACATTATATGACTATAGAAAATTTACCAACTACATTATTAAATGGAGATTAATCATTTGTAATCTTATCTATTATGTTTAATGATTTCAAATTCATTGGTGGTAGGGATAATGACTTCTACCTCGAAACAAATTATACGTAATAAAGAAAATATCTCACTAGAGACATGTAACTTTGTGTTGATGGAGTCAATATCTTATGTATCATTTGAAAGGGGATCTTTCTCAATGATATCATGATATGGGGAGGACAATATTGTTGAAATAGTATTTCATTTTTGGGAGGAACATAAAAATGAATTCCATCCTGGAGTGAAAATCCCTAATGGATCAATTTATGGTTACTGTGAGGAGCCTTTTAAAAAATTCATTAGGAATGACCATTAGAGTTGACAGCATGGTAAAGGGGAGGACTATAATACCATTTGATCTTCCATTCCTGAGGAGGATTCTAGCATCTCCAAAACATATAATAATTCACATGATTTCTTTTTATATTTCCATGACGATGACTTTTTTTAGAGAATTCTAATGAGAATCTCTAATGATGATGGTAGAAATATCATGAAGAGGAACACTAAAACTAAAACTTTTTCATATATCTAATGATGAGTGGGTAGACACTTATAACACTATTAAAATATTCTTAGTGGCTTTATGTACACTATCATTTATTATTCCAGAGATATGGGATTACACACGATCTTTCAAATACCATATGTGATTTTTTTAATTAGATTCTCTTCGAATTGGTTTTTGGGGAATCATGTTTTGCAAAAATACATCCATATACGATACCCCTCTTAGATTAATCCCATGTTTTTGGCATTATATACTGATAATCCTTTTCATTATTGGTATAAATTTGGAAGTACATATTGTTCACCATCAGGATATGTTGATGAAATTCCATGTGAGAGTAGAAATATGTTCTTAATATTAATAGATTGTCAAAATATACCTTGTCTTTCGTATAGAGTTGTTAAGAATATGGGAATAAAATGAATTGTTTTTCTGAAATGTTATATTGGACTGTATTTATAATGATCATATAATCCCAATATTATAGTTCATCCCTCACCAAGATGCAATGATGATCCTATTGAATTGTAAAAGAAATATCACCCCACTCTTGAGTATCTCAAAAATTACGTTGAGAATAATTCTAAGTGGATGGGTTAGGAATATGTTCATTCCCCTTAACTGTTTTTGGGAAATTCCAAAAGCCATTTTTTTCTGCCACATCCATGATTGTATGATAGTTTTGTATATTTTGAGTAGGTATGTAGCATGTCCATATATTAATGCCAAAATTTGTTGTTGGGATTCATAAGAATGAATGGGGTTATTATTTCATTCCATCTTTATATTTTTAATATTATATCACTCTATTCTTTAGTTTTCCATTATGATATGTGCATTGATTTATATTTGAGGGTCGGGATATAATCTTTTTCATCAACAGGAGTGTGAATATGAGACTTCTCCAACCCTCCAATTTCTGTTAATATATACCAAAATGATTAATGTGAACGGGAAGGATCATGTGTCTGACACTGGTTTCTATAGGGATATGCCGACATGGTTCCCAATAAGTCTCAACAGTATAATATATTGCTTTATGATCACAAAATAGGATATGGGCTTGATCATAAATTTCTACTATTGTATTTTGGAAGGATTCTTTCGTGGATTTCAGGATATAATCCCACTCAATGTGGTTAGTGGATCACCTTCCCTGGTGAGATCTACTAGATGCTTGGTTTGGAGTTACCAAATTAGGGACCTATTGGGGGGTGTCCACAATGGGATGTTGAGGGATTAATATTGTAAGATTCAATAAATCATGACTGTTAAAAGGATCCTGCTTTTGTGACTCATGTACAAAGGTGAAACCGTAGATGACCTTAAATTAAACTCCTTTTGAAAATGGAAACCCTAATTTATATTTGTTGGGGAAAGGATCATAAAAAGTGTTGAGGTGGTAATGGGTGCCACTTGATCCTTTATGGTTGGTCATTGAGCCAGCAACCGATGATGATTCATGATGAGGTGGTATTCAAAAATTACCTCTAAGGTGGGAATGGTACCATTGAGGAGATACTCTCTCACTAATGAATTCTCCAACCACTATTGATGATTTTGTATTAGTGAAAATGTCTTTTGGTTTGATATGGACCCAAATTTTACATTTATTAAGGAATATGTTTTACATCAAGGTGATTCCATGAGTGTGGATTGAATGGATTTCTATTGGTCATGATAGATCAAAAAAATTAATAATAAAACCAAATAATATAGAATCAAAAGTTAAATTATTTTTTAAATAATTAATTTCATGGTTAAAGGATTCATATAGGGTTCACCTTTATTATTTCAATGGAACATGTGAAATCATATGTCTCGCACATGGTTATGAAAGACATTCCATGTCTAGAAGATTCACTTGAGGTTCACCATCTCTTTCATATTTAATCTATGATGTTCCATTGAATATATGGTAGTTTTATGTGAACAACATTTTAGGCCTGAATTCCAATGGAATGTGGAAACTAATGTGTTTTTCCCACACACATGACACTACACATTGGTCAGGAGTATGGGAGGTCAATATTATCTCTCCTTTTAAGGTAATCCATGCATAATAATGGAACAATATATTGGTTTATGTAACTTTAATGAATCATTCCAATATGCTTGTGTGGGACTAATTACCCTCATCCTGATAGTCAAAAATCAATATACATAAATGTGATCATCTATATGCATTTTAAATTCGTGTAAATTCTTTATTATATTATATTGTGATGCTTAGTTTTTATGTATCAATGGTTTATATCCATAGAGTTAGGTAATATGGAACTTAATTATATCCAAGAAGGTAGTATACATTTATGGTGTCATTATGAAATAATTAATAATGGAAACCAATATATCTATATAAAAGGAATTAGAACACATGTATTTCAGTGCCACTTAATAGGACATGATGTACACGTTAAGGTCATATGTTGAGTACAGATTCATTCATTTTAATGCCATGTGGTCTGGATGATTTATAAAAAGGTTTCCTAGAAATATTTTATGAGGGAATTCTGTGTGAACAGTCTATTATAGTTGACCACTAAGTGAATATGCACCAAAAGGATATATTGATTTGATAGGGAATATGGACCTACGATGGATGTATGGTGATACATAAATGCAATATGGAAACCAAGGAGATATTTTAATCAGGAATATAACCAAATAAGATGAATTCACTTGGAATAGGACCATGGTGAATCAGATTCCTAGGATCCAAGGAATATGTCCCCCAAAAGAAAGAAATAAGTGGATTTAGGAAAAATATGGAACCATGAGGATAAGAGTTAAGTGCTTCAAGATATTGACATTTAACTCTTAAGATGTATATGATATATACAGTTTAATGATAATCGATGACCTTAATGTTTATGTGACACAATATAATGTTATGTGATAGGACAATGCCATGGAATTTAACATCATACTGAAAATATGATTGTTGACAATATTTTTATCACTCAGATGAAAATGAAACAAAGGGGAAGACCCTAGAAATAAGAGGAGAAAATATATGAAGAAATTCAAGAATAAAAAATCCATAAAGAGTAGTTTCCTTTGGTATCCCCAAGATGAGTCAGCAAACGAGTAGCTCCACACCACAAACATGCATACTGCCCACATTTTTTAAAAAACACCTTTCACCCAAGGTCCCATATTTTTCTTATAAATAAACCCTAAGGGTCTTCATTTGAAAGAAAAAAATTTCTCAAAGGCTGATTAAAGCTATGACCACCCTATTTCTTCCCTCAAGTCATCCAAAACCCTCTAGGTAGTTTTCAGTCACCTAATTATAGGGGAATTATACGGGGATTGTAGAAAACAATTCCTTCATGTGTTTATGTAAAAAATACCTCTCTGAGGCATTCACCCAACCCTAAATTAATGAATCCATGTGTCAGGAATTCAACCAACCCCAAATTAATGAATCCCTCCTTGAGGATCCATTATTTAACAAGGGACCTATGTGACTTGCATCCAAGAACACCTGTAGAAACCCCTGATGGAATTAGAAATTTATTCCCAAAGTATTGCTTCATAGGTGGTCTGTCTCCAAATATTCTCCCATTCACACAATCATAATTGCTCAAAGAACCAATTTCATAGAGTACACCTTGATAGAGCATCCTTGGTTCAACATACCCTCCAATGTGTGTCAACCATTCAACAAAACTTCTTCAAATCCTCTCATGGAAGGGATATTTTTTTTTGGTTCCCTTATCTGAGAGGGAATATTTTAAATCCCTCACCAAGACCTCATGATCTACAAAACCTTGGGGAATGTCACAAAAATGTGTCTATGATTTTGGTTTCAATTTATATGGTCATAACATTTCCACAATTTTCTTATCATAGGGTCAAGAACCTCGATACATATTTATATTTTTATATCTATGGTCACACAAACCATTAACCTAGGGATGGTGTTGAGGAGTTCCTTGTCTCATATTATGTGGATAGACTCTATCGGCCCCTTCTTGTCTCTATGACGCAAAGCCTATAATTCCCAGTTGGGAGAGTAAGGATCACACCATCTTTTCCATTCAAAATATAATGATATCCTCCTTATACTATGGAAATGTTTTATGGAAACTATCATAGTATAAGCCCTTATCCTTTCTTGTGGGAGGATATAGTCTTTCTCCTCTCCACCTATGTATACTTAACACTCATCCCATTTATACCAGGAACTATCATACAATGTAATGTGAAGGGAGGGATAATTTGTAGCCCAACGTCTTCCTCCAGTGAAGGAAGAAAAGTGTGTGTTTTGTTAAATCTTATTCTTCCTCTTGTTTCTCACACCGAGCTTGAATCACATGGGCTTAGAGGTTAGTGATAATCATGACACCCACACAATCCACCAGAAGGATTGAACTATGAGTACTTTTATTCATGTTAACTAGGAAATGTTTGAAACGTGCTAAGGTTTCATGCTCAATGAGAATCCTCCTTAATAATAATCCAAAATAATAATCCCCTTAATCCATGTATCCTCATCTTGTGTAAAGCTTGATTTAATCACTAAAATCACCATGAGTTAAAAACATCCCTCGTGGTCACTTAATAGGGTATATCATTATCATGAGTAATCCCCAAACTATTATTTAAATGGTTCATACTACCATATGAGACAAACCCTTGAGGGCCTCCATATGCGTGGGTACTCACTAACGAACTTCACGGGCTTTGATTACCATTGAAATGGGATACATGGGAAGCATCACTGAGGTTCAAACCCAACATTCTAAACCATACCTGTTCTTTTTGGCCAAATCCCCAACATGGAAAATCATATCACTTAAAATTTCCTTGGGCTATTACAGCATAAGTTCCCACACTAAACATTGACTAGGAACCTTTCTCCAAGACGTTCTTCCCACTTGAATTTAAACTCTATAGTTGGGTCCTCATCACAAGACATTAAAACATATGATGTGCCCCATTATGCTACACCTAACTATGTGGTTTATTATTCATTTCTCAAGGATACATAGGAATCCCATTTATTTGTTCTATCCCAACGTCAAACAATTCATGTCTCCCTAAATGATAATAAATTCCAATGTGGCCATTGTACCTAGGTGACAATAAATTCTAGAGTGACCTTCATCTACATGGATGAAAATAAACTCTAGAGTTCCCCACTATGTGGCTAGAAAAATAAAATATTTTTATTAATGACCAAAGAATATCTATATATTATATTAGATGTTACCATTGATAGAAAAACTCAGATACATACAAATATCTCCGTGATGGAAGAACCTTGAATACAATTGGATGATTCTAAATTCCACATATACTAATAATTTATTACTAATTTTGGATGAACCACATCATACTTGGGTATTAATGAAAGATTTATAAACATATATTAAATCTATAAGAGAGTCCCAAAGTAGGAAATAATTCCCCCCAAATGGGTGTGATGAGACCAACCTCCAATCCTCTTGAAAAACATGAATTCTTAATCATCATAGGTTAAAAATCCTAATGAGAGCCTCCTTTTTGAATGCAGGTACCCATGGATATAGAACTATTGGGTGTTTCCAATTCCATGAAAAAACCTATTGGAAATTGTTTATAAATAGAAAACCATCATGGGGTGCAAAATACGAGGGAAACAAAAATAGTGAACGCAATGTGAATTAATTGACTGTGAAATTTAAAATAATAAAATGGATGTACTTGTTGGTTTATATCAGACTTTTTATCTCAATGAATTCTCTTTTTTGTTGAAAACAATGATATCATGTAGTTTCCTATTACTCTACTAGGATTTTGGTCATACAGTTTAACATCATAATATGGGGAAATCTATGTTATTGAATCTATGACAATAATTGATTTAGAAGGGCCTATGAAAATATGGTTTCCCTTAAATGCCTAGAAGAATAAATTAAAAAGGTGATGTCATGTATAGTTATGGATTAAACATAGTATGTGTCCCATCCTCCCATATTCTTATATGTTGAAAGGTTGGGGGAGATATACGAGGACATTCTTTGTTTGGGTAGTGGAAGGGTAGATGTAGGGATTACACCAACAATTGGATACCTCCCTCGTTTAATAGAGCCATAACCCACTAAGTGGACAATAAAATGGAATTTGAGCTAGGGTTGGAATGATTAGGTTATTTTGGATCGATTATAGTCTTACTAATGTACTATCAAATGGAAACCGTGTAATCACGGGAATATAGAATTAAAAATTCTACAAGAGTCTTATCAGTTTGTGAGGATAAACATTTGATACCTTATATTAAGTGAATGTGGGATTGAATGAGGACAATTTTCACATTCCCAAAAACTAGAAAATGTCCACTTGGTAGATTTGTAAGTATTAAAAAAATTTAATTTTCTCGATTTTGCCTTTGTAGAAGGAAGGTAGATAGGTTATTTGGGTTTTTTTGTGAAGGGGATATGGTGAATCCAAATTCTATTTGAAGAGATAATTATGAAGGGAGTAATAAATACCCTATGGACACCCAATAATTTAAAGGGTACTTTATTTGTTGAATTGTGTTTTCAAAAATGGTTTCCCTTGTGGAAGTGTATCCTTCATAAAGTCCTCCTTCATAAAGGATTCACAAATTTCCTATGAAGAACTTTATAAGTACCACATTCATAAAGGGATAAAAAAGGGCATACTTTTGAAAGGATTCCTTTTACCCATTATAATAAGTTGATTAACCAATGGATTCCTTACTGAGGGAGATTTGACACTCATGTTTTCAAAATATGAATTTATTTTACTTTTCTCCCTCTTTGGGAATATTTGTGTTTTCACTTCTCTCTTTTACTAAGATGGGGAGGGGTATTTATTTACGGTGTGGGGTAAACCACAATCCTAAAATATTGGGAAACAAGGTGGTTCTTGAAGTAGTATATTCCCATCAAAGGATATTGGTATATAAATTAATAACCTAAAGGAAAACTCCTTATGATAGACCAAGAATCAAGGATTCCCCACAAACAAAAACACATTAAGGGAAGAAAAAAATAATCACCTCTCATAGAACAAAAGACTTTATTAGAGGATTAGTGGTTCATGAATGAATAAATGTGATATATTCCCACCCATCCTTTGTGAAATTTAGAGAATGAAATTCATATGTGTGAGGTACCAAATGTATTCCTTTTAATGAAAACTAGAATTTTATGAGAGACATAATGGGGTTCTATGAAGAAACTTATTCTCTTCATGATGTGTTTTAGTATCCATTTAGATTCCTTGAAATTAATCATAAACATTTTCATATTGTATAATTTTTTGAAATATCCATGAGATAAATATTCTTAATGGGAGGAAAAAATCAGAATCTTCCCACTAATTAAAATACATCATATGTGGCATGGTGCTTCATGGAGGAATAACTACATCACAATGGAAGGTTTGTTTCACATAGAACAAAAATTTATTCACATATTGATCTTGTTGATATGAAAAAATGCATCCATTTAAAATTATTACTCACATATTCACCCCATTTATATCCACCATGTTTATTTAAATTATTCCAAATGATTTATTTAAATCTATTCAATCATTAAGGCCCCAGTAGTTACCCCCAACTAGTGATTGGGTTTTGATCCATTAATCTAAACATTTCCAAAATCTATCCCTAGTACAATGGGGGTATGGATTCGTCAGATGTAACCGCTAATAGTGGGTTAATCCTATACTTCTAAAAATGAGAACATACAACTTGTGTCCTAGAAGATTTATAGAAGAAATCATCAACACCCACACTATAATTGTCCCTTGATGTCATCATTTTCATGTAAAGTATAACATACATTACACTAACTCCATTTTATAAACTAAATTACGAAGGTTCATGAATGTTATTTGTGTTTGGGGATGGACTCCTCTAGTTCACCTTTTTACATACAATATCTAACCACTTATTATATTAAATTTCTATTTTTATTATATTTTTTGGACATCATAGTCTTGAATTGTTATATACTCTGTAGGTTTGAACAACTATTTAGATTAATACTACTCCAATTTATTTGTGTTTGGATGTAAAAATTAACTTATATTCCTTCAGTTTAAATTTACTAATCTAAGATCCTGGAAATCCAATGGGTTTTCTTTATAAATGGTAGAGAGATTGACCTGTTGTTCTTTCCATATAGCTTGGTCATCTTTAATTTAATTTATTTTAATAATTTATTTTAGTTTTTTCTTGGATGAAAGATCATTGTTATCCTCTTCTAGGGTTGAGAGATAGCTTTTCCTCAATCCACTTTTGAGAAAAATTTGGTGTTCAGTTCCTATATAAATTTCATAGGACACCTCATGTTCATTACTAAACATGAGCCTTCATCATTAATAAAAATGTATATATATAAATGAATTAAAATAGGGTAAATATAAATAAAACAATATATAATTAATGTAAATAACCAATAATATTTCTTCAAAATATATAAAAATAATGTCCCTTCTTATTTTTTATCTTCTAGTTGTATAATTGACTTTTATCCGAAAAACACTAGTAAAATTACTCTAATCCCTTATTTTGATGCTGATTTTTGGTTACTAAAAATTTGATTACTTTATCAGTATTTACTGGGTCATCTCCATAGGGAGACGTATGACCAAAAGTGTATATATTTTCATTTTAAAACAAATTTTTTAAATAAATTAATGGGAATTTGTGAATGAGATAGATAAAAAATAGTAGGGGTTTTCCCTAGACATTGATTCCACAACCATTTTACTTACATCCCTAGGTTTATACTAATTTAAGTTAAAATGAATCCAAAAAATCACCAAATCACTCTTAATGAAAGTGAATATGAGTTGAGGGCCATTATGTTTTCCATAAAAAAATCTTCCCACATATCATTAATCCCTCTTGAAAGAGAAACATGTCCTCTTATAGTTTCCTAGTAAAATATCTTAATTGTAATTGAGTACAACGATTCATTAGTTCTTGAATTCTAATATTATATTAAGGGATTTGTATTGATGTCAAGAACAAATAAGGTTAGTTTTTCAGGCTACTAGACCTTAACACATGTGATACTCTCCAAAACCATAGTGCATGGACCCATGATCATATTTATTTCTCAAGCATCCTATAATCGTCTACTCATAAATCAGAGGGGATATGTATTAGGTAAATGGGAATGGATCAAAAGTCATTAACACAATATAGAGAATATAATATAGATAATTACTTGAAAACAACACCCAATATTTACAGTAACAATAATCTTGTACTTAGCCACAATAAAATATAATAGCATAATAAAGGGATTTTAAAGCCTAGGAATCCCCATAAATATCAATTTGATGATTCCTACTAACTGTGAGTGTGATCTTCTTGGTTTATCTTATCTACTATAAGGCTTCTCTTTGGAATTATATTACTCCCCATTCATCTTGTATTCTTAATTCCTTATCCTAGACACTCCCTTGTGTGTTTCTTATCCCCATATAGATAATTAATACTTATTTTTTATTTGGTGATAAATGATGTGATATGAACATGTTTATATTGAATTGTGGATTACTTTCATGTTTTACATACCTCCCTTGAGATTACAATTTTGTCCACTAATTTTACCATCTAATTTATACAAGGATTATTTCATTTCTATTTAGGATCAAGCCATGTGGTGGTTTGTGGCACCATTTCTTAATTTTTGTAAATAGCTTGAATAGAGACACCCCACTATATAAATATTACACATAAGGAATATGATGATATAAATGGTTGAAAAATAGTATTCCCAACGCATTAATTGATTCCCAAGAAAATTAAAATAAAATAAAATGATGTTTAGGGGTTCCCAAAAAGATCATTTTATACTTTTATCATTGTTTGATATATTGATGGAATATTTGTGTTGGGACAAGAATTTAGGCAGTGTTGGAATGTAAATGTAATATCATGGAATGAAATAAGACAACATTGATATTATATGTAATGTAATGGATGGATTAAATAAAAAATTGGGGTTTTCATCAGATATTTTACTATGGTATTTTGATTTCCTAAAAATATATTTGAAAACAACTATTAGTTGGAGAGAGAATGTACTAGGTGGTGGGTTTCTATGATATATAGACTATTTGATGTATTCATATAATTTTTAGTAGGTTCTATTGAGGTAATTCACATGATCATGGTATGGAAAAACTATCATTGTCCCTTCAACACTTTTTCAAGAGAGTTCCCAGGGCTACATTAGAGAGGTGGCACATTCTCAACCATTAACTCCAAAGTATGTTGACCTAAAAAATTATTATAAAGGATCCTTGAATGAATTTGATGAATCCATTTATTTTTATAGACACTATATCATATCAGTTTTCCATAAATTATGTGATGAAAAAACAAGGTAAAAATCATGGTAATTAGAATGAAAAGAAAAAATATCTTTTAATTAAAAAAAATCATCACTTTAATCTAAATTTGAATTATAAGAAAAAAATTTCCATAAAACTAGAAAAGTTATATTTACAAAACTAAATGTAATAAAAAATACTAATAAATTAATTAACAAAAATTAAAACCAATATAAATATAAAAAATACAGGCCCTGACATGGGAACCATTTAGATGATACTGTTCTAATATAATTAATACTGAATGATAAAAATTACATAATTAATATTCAATTAAAAGGAAGAAAATATTTTATTTAATTTTTATTTAAATTAATAAACTACATACGGTTTCCTGTAAAAAGAAATAACAAATTATTAATGATAATAAAAAATAATAATAAGGGAAAAGTGGATTATTCAAAACAAATAATTTTATTTTGAAAACCATTCTTAAGAAGCATAATATTTTAAATTTATCTAAAACTCTATAACTGAAATACTTAAAAACAATTAATAGAAAACTAAAAAAATGAATGATATCCTCATAATTTTTTAGTGTATATATTATATAATTTGTTTTCAGAATATCAAAATAATTTTTGTCTAGACCATTTTGAAATGAAAAATATTGAAAAAATAAGTTTTAAAATTTTAAGTAAATACATATTTATGAAAATCCCACTAAATATCTAAATAATCATTAGAACGCTATAAATTATAAAATAAAATATAATTATTTTTCTAAAATAAAAAATAAAATGAAAATCCTAATAGGTAAAAAATTAAATAATAGAAGAAGAAATAAAAAAATAAAAATAAGACATGAATCATTTTAGAAATTAATATTTGTAGATATATTCAATAATATATAAAAAATATTAAAATAAATAAATAAAAATTTGAGAGGAATAAAAGAAGTGGGGGATTGAATAAGATACATTGAATTTTTTTTTCTTTTTTTCTTTTTCACTTGATTTATAGGGCATCTATTTATGTGGTCCTCACTATTTCATGAAAGAGAATTAAATATAACTTAAGGAATATAATGATTTACATGGTTTACTTATAAAATGGAGCCTAATATAAAGAGAATAATCAACAAATTTTCTTTATCAAATTATTATTATTATCACTTATTAGTATTGGGTTTTGGTGTGATAAATATATTCTGTATATGTTATGGAAATTGTATAAGTTGTTTTCTAAAAGATACATTCTGGAACATGATCGAGGCATTTCACCAAAGAAAGAGGAATTCTATTTACATGATGCGACGACATCTACTTATAACAATATATATATATATATATATATATATATATATGAGATATTTTTTAATACAACATAAGATTATGGAAGAAGTGGAGAAATCGACATGAACAACGATTGTGAGTGAAGAAAACTATTTATGATTGAACTAAACATAATTAAGATTAATCTAAAGGCTAGTGATTTTTTTCCTATAAGAATGAATATAGATGATATCGCTTTCTTGAAATATAGAGGTTTTTTGGAAGCGTTCAATATTTTGGTAAAATATGGCATTTGAATCCATAGATGGAACTGTTTATCAAATAGCGAATGTTTAGGTGGTGTGATATGATTAAAATTATAGGTTTCCATTATCTAATAGAGGTAGAGCCTTGAATATTGGATAATAGTGAGATTTTTAGGATGTTTTAGATATTATATATCAAATTATGGGCAGGGTTAACTTGTTTGGTATGAATTTTCTACAATATAGTTGAATCGTTATCTAAAGGATGTGATGTTGGTAGATTTTAAGGAATGAAAGTTATTTTCCATAATATTTGTAGACTAAAAGGAAAAAATTATGAAGAAATATTTATATATCTATCATATGAACATTTGGAGTATTGAAACGACCCATAGTCTACCATGTGAGTCATCATAGTAGGATTGATTCATAAAGTAGTTACTTGTCGATAACATTTTGAGATATCTTCTTCTATGTTTTAGTGGGGTTTCAGAATTAATGATCCCCTCTAAATCTTATTATGGTAATGGTTTCTAAGAGATGAGTTTTTTTATAACTCAAATTTTTAGGACTTTGTTTTTTTATCATTAATTTATAATGTTTCAGTGTTATCCCATTGATTTTGATTAATAATCAAAACATATTATTCCTTGTGTTCTTGTGTGGAGTGTCTTATTTTATTTTATTGATCATGTGGAAGTATTTCGTGGAATATAGTTAATTTGGTGTGGTGGATGAGTTTTGGGGTCTTCTCAGTTATAGACACATAAATGTTCCATCTTTTTTAGTTCTGGTATATTTTAAATATTCTTCTGCATTGGTGGTTTTGAAGGATTAAATCATCCAGATTGGGATGTTTTAACACAAAAAGAGGTTTCAAAACCAGGTTAAACTATTCAGGACATCCGACACTATTTAGGTGTTTCTAATCATGGTGTAGAGACAAATCATAAATATGGGATTATAGAATAATAAAAAATGTAGTTCCTATATTTATGTTAATTTAATTGGATGTTTTGTTAAATATGGATAGAATTAGATAAATGAAAATATCAAATTGTTAGATTTATCTAGAATCTAGGTTAATGAATAATAGGAATAATCTATTGGAATACACCTAAAGGGAATTTTTAGAACATATTTTTTTGTGAAGGTGGAATATATGAAATGAATGGATAAATACATAGTATAATTTTCATTAGTATTGGAAAACGTTTTTAGTATGATTGAGTCAACGTGATTCGATTAGGCCTAATACTATATTTGGTATTGTCTAAGAAATGGTATTTTATAGGGGATGTTTTATAGTGACTATAAGTTCATTATAGAATGTTTTATTCTAAATTTTTCATTCAAAAATCTCATTCTGTAGATTTTTATAAACATGTTCTGTGGTGTCTCCAGACTTCTTTAGTTGTGGGGCTTTGACTCCATGGATTTTTACTCTATGTTTGTGAGATAAATTGCAAGGTAATTGAGGCTAGGATTTTTTTAAAGCGATAAAATTAAATAATATGATTCTCTCATGATCATGGAATAGTTTTTATTCCATTTATATTATAGAATAAATTATTTATTTGTTAATTATGGAGGCATAACATAATTTGGGCTCTTCTCAATTGAACAATAAAAAAATTTGGGTATTTTATTGATGTTTTCTTAATAAAATATTTAAATTCACACGAAGGGTGTTCCCTAGTTATGGAAAAGTGGGAGATAAAACATTATTTCAAAATAAGGTTTAAAACATAGTAGGGTATGTGATATAAAATTTCAGTAGTATGGATCTATGGAATGGGTGAATCTATCACTTGAGTTGTAAGGGGAAAAAAATCATAATTATAAAGGCATATTAGAGAATGAAAACATTGTGTATATAAACAAGTCTTAGTTACAACCTTATAAGTGTAATAATATGAAATTAATATATAAAATATGTACATGTTAAGGATTGAAATGTAACTAGTTCATTTTCAGGGAGTGCGACTGTACTTTTTACCTTTATGAGTGATGAAACACAAAATATGTGGGCGTTTATTCTAAAAAATGTAGAAGTATTTCCTGAATAATCATAAAATGAAGAACCATAGTGTAAAATAATCATTTTATATTTTTTAGGTGATGATTTTGTAAGAATATAAGTTATAGAGGATCTATAATCCCAGGATTTAAATAGTTTAGAAGGACATACCAAGAAAACCAAAGAGATTTTTCATGAAGCAAATGATCTTTTCTCACTGAAGTGGAAGATTAAAAATAATTCATGTCTAGTAGGTCATGTTGAATATATAAATAAAAATTATTATATAGATTAATTAACTAACTATATACATTCTATAATGGAGGGGTACATATTAATGTCTCATTTGTATTGTTTATATTGTGTTTCAAGGAATAATTTGGTCTGAACTCTAGTATAACGACTTATAAAAGGTCATCCATGTTTATGAGTGTTCTCTATGGTAGGGTATAGGTCATATTATAGACTAAAATAGTGTAGAATATTTCTTTGGGAATAAATAAATGACACGTACTAATCTTGGTATGATATTAAATTATAGAGTATTTTTTGTACAGTCTTACGATTTTATCATTTTGTTGATACTAGACTTTTCAAAAGAATTTTTTTGGGTAGTTTTATCATTCATTGGTATAACTAAATATTTATATTACAAAAAGGTCAAGTATTGTGGAATCATGGTGTATAGTCATGAAATGTTAGATATAGAAGATGTAGGACCATGTAAATGGTACATGACAGAACTTATTGATGGATGTTTCAACAAAATCATATGATGCTAAAAGTAATTGTTAGAAATAAATTTTAATGGACTAATTAGTATAGATTCAGGAAAATATAATTGGTGATAAAAATACATGGAATTATAGGGTTTCATCTTGTGCCTTAGTGGGGATTTGATGATTAATGGAATGGGGCAGGACCATCTAGACAAAGAGTTAGAAGAGGGAAAAACATATATATTTTTTGAAAATTTTATAGAGGAGTTAGTAAAATCTTGAAGAATATTTTTCATGATAGAATTTTTTGGACATTTTTATGAAAACAATTATAAAATTGAATTTCACTAGATTATTATGGGATCAATTATTTTTGGATTAGTCATGGAATTTTCCTAAGGTGTTTTCTTGAATCTCTAGTTTGGGACTAGATAGATATATTTCTTGAGAACTAGGGAAGTATAGATATAGTCAAAAAAAATATGCACATCTAAAGGAAGTGGTATAAGGTGAATTTCTAGATGAAACATGGGTTTTTAGTAGAAGTGGTGAAGACAATTCAGTAATAGATTTTCGGTGATGAATAAAATATATTAATAAAAAAATAGTATGTAATATTAATATGAATAGTTAAATGAGATTAATCTGACTTGATAGATGAATCTGGATACTAGAACAAGTGTGAAAAATAAATATATTGGTCAATTATTTTTTCTATATATGATAAATGTTGTAGGATGAATCAAGATTACGATCTATTTAATAGATAGAATAAGTTGATACAATTTATTTTGAAGAACCTGTAACTATTTATGATTAAGTATAGAGATGTACATAAAGATGAATGACACTATAATTGGTGAAACTATGTAGATTATATAGATATTTTCTATAAAACTATGTAATGGGGAAAACTATTCAGATTGAGTTTCTATGAAAAAAAGAACAAAAATCCATTTTATTTAATACCTAGGGTGATTAAAGCATAAAGGTTATAGTATAAAAGGGAGGTAGACCAAAAGAAGTAGATGAATAAATTAAAATATAAACAACTACTAGTGGTACAAATAGAGTCTAGCAAATATCCATAGTATTTTATGTGTTCCCATCACAATGAAAGTTCTTATGGTATATTTTTTCTGGGATAAAATTTGGACCCATCTTCTTCCATGTATGAATAGGGTTTTTTGAAGGAGAATCCCATATAACATAGAGTCATTTAGGGGTTTTGATATGTGGGTTCGATTATTACTTATATTATTATATATCCCTACCTATGTTTCTTTCATAGGTGTAATGTTTCAGTATTATCTATTGACATAGGATGATGTTTTATACCATTCTATTCTTGGTGCTTTTTGTGTGGAGTGTTTTCTGACTTTTTTTATATTGGGAAAGCCATTTCCGTCTTGGAGACAATTTGGTGTCGTGGTTGGGGTGTGGGCTATTCCATGTTTTTAAAAAAATGGAGGTCACATGTTATTATATTTATAGATGTCTCCGATTTGGAGGTGGTGTAGTGGTGATGATGAGGAGCATACCAACACAATTATTTTAAAAGTTTAGGTTTTGATATCTGGAAGTCCTATCTTGAGTGAATTTATGCTTTTTCTGAGATACAATCTTCTTGGTAGGTCACATATTACATGAAATGGTGGGTGAAATGAGGCAAAAACCACCTATGGTAATGTATTTCTATTTTTAACCATCTCCATTTATCTTTTCACCATCTAAGATGCTCGGCCATCTCACCTAGAAATGACTCATTCCCATCCGGGGATGTCTCCGGAGGGATCTCCTAATTTGGAGGGCGGTTCCCTTGCATGGAGGGTTCGAAAAGGACATAGATGGGGGGTTAAATTTCTAAAAAATATTTCTGTATTCCTTCATCATTGATCCACATTAGATATTCAAAAACATTAGATCATATGAAATTTGTTGTTTCCCCATAACAATTATAATACATTAAAGTGTATAACTCTTTATTGGCCCAAGACCATTCTTTTGAAAATATTTTTGACAATTTCATATCATATAGGTTAGACTAAAATAAAAAATAAAAACAATTGACAATTAATTGTTTTGATTTAACCTTTAATTATTAGCGATAAAAATGAATCAAAACATTATCCTTTACATTCTATCTAACTCAAATTCCTTGTATTTTCAAAAATGTTCACAAACTTATTTTTCACAGTAATTTCCACTCTTATTTAAAAAAAATCTTCATGTAATAAATTATATATATATACAAGCACACACACACAGATATATAAATATTCCATATCTAAATAAACATAGACCATTTTTCATATATTATTTTTAATCCATAGTCAAATTCTTATTAAATTCGTCTTCTAATGTTAAATGGAACCACTCAATGAAAATAAAAAACACTTCATTTTGGATTTTTTACTATTAATGTAATAATAAACACATTTTCTACCTTAGTAGTTGTAGTATTCATATTTAAAATTTCAAATCCCAAAAATCATGGTTAATAAGAAAGACCAAAAGACAAAAATTGTTGACTTTCCAAAATTCTAATTTGAAAACCACAACATTATTTTCATCAACAACATCTTAATTCACCTGTATAGTTTTCTAGTATTGTATTCATCTTTCTCAATTAAATAACAATTGAACCATGATATTTCTTCCTTCTTCATAGAATTCTATACAGATAAAATAATTTTTAATACCCTTATAATAGCCATCACCACAACATAGTGTATTACTCTTGGATATTTCATATTCTTAAAATAAATCAAACACTTCAAACCTAACATGTCATTATTATAATACTCACATCATATAATGACCACTCAACTGGATAAATATAAAAAATTAACACTCTAAAAAATTTCTAATGCGGTCAGACACCGATTACATCACTAATATATTTTTCCTTTTAAAATGATGAAATATTTCTCATGTAAAAAAACTATAAGTAGTAACATTTTTCATTAATAAATCATTATACAAAACACCATAATTAAAATGAATTCATTACAAACTAGAGTTATCCTAACAAAAGTTTTTCATTTATAAATAATTTAAACCACCGTAATCAATAAGTCATGTTTTCTGTTGGTATAATTTAAATTCATTCTTCTTCAATTTTCCTCAAAATTCCTTCTATACTCATCCTTTATTCTTCAAAAAACTCTTAAATTTATTACAAATTAGTTTTTTATTGAAAAAAAACTCTAAAATCATACTCAAAATATAGAATCTACCATCCTCTCTCTAGATTGTTTTTTTATGAAATACAGAAATATACTTAAAACAATCTCAACCATCTTTAGAGTAACCTCGACATGAAATCACACAAATAGTTATTAAATTAAGTTAATAATATCCAGTACTATTTTATTAAATATATTTTATAAGTAAAAAATATAATTAAATCAATATAATTAATATTGAGATTATTTAACTAAGTCATTGTTTTAATACTCAATAATTTGGTTTAAAGTATGATTTATGTATTTATTTTATGTGACGGATTTTTTGGAATAAAAATAAAATATTAAGGTAAGTTTTATAATTTTAGAATTTTTAGAGAATTTTGGCCCTTTTATTTTCTAATAAAAAGATCATGGAAACTGTGAATAAATTTTATAAATTTTTCGATGATTTCAGTCATCTATTTAGTTTTCCTATGTAAACTATTTAGTGTAATCGAGTCTATTGAGAATATTAATAAGTCAATCCAGAAGACCATCAAAGTCAACCATGAAATTCAACAGATTTGAATGTGTATTTCAACTAAGTTGAAAATGAATAACATTTAAATGGTGGAGTAGATTTTGAAACATTATATTAAACCATTCAGTTAAAATACATCGATTAAGTGTCGCAACCTATCTAGACTTGTAAGAGACATAATGTTACCTTTAAAAACACAAAATTGAATTTTTTATGAACTTTTAAAATTTAAAGTAATTAAATTAAATCAACTTAATGGTCAATTTCACATCATTAAATATAATTAACTATTATGATCAATGAAAAAACTGAATGTCTATGTCATTATTTGATTGTTTTAGTATGTGATAACATTTCTATGATTATTTTTAAATAAACCATTTTTTATAAGAAGTAAATAATATAGTAAGATCACTATATTGTTGAATATACTAATAACATGAAATAATAGGAGATTGTTTTTTGACCAAAAAATATATATTTATTGATGTTGAATCTCATTTCATCAATTCCTATATAAGTCTTCACTGTTTTTCTCTTACGTCCATATTAGAAATGAATTATAGGAGACACATTACATTATTTGAGCACCTAAATTAAAAAATAATAACATAATTGTATTACAATTACTTTTTATTGTTTAATATTTCTTTCATTATTTATTAAAATAAATTATTAATTTAATACATTTTATTATCTAATTGTATATGTTTACTCTTACATAAATTCTTATTATTTAATACTTTTGTATTCATTTCCATGTCGAATTATGGATGACATTCTTGTGTTATATTTTGTTTACTCTACTTTAACTGGTCATCTAACATGGTCCTAGTTGCAGAACCATCCATTAGTGATAAAATAAATCTTAGTTTTTTAATACATTTCATAATTTTGGTTTCAATATGGTGGAAGGGATTAAGTTCTTCATTAAGTAGAATCTTTTGTTAATATTAATGGATGTCTAAATTATTTATTATTTATCTTTGCATTTGGGATATATTGTTTATATCAAATAATTATAATTTCATTCATTCTAATACCAAAATCTATATATTAATATGAATAAATTTAATTTCTTAATAAAAGTATTCTTAATTATATTTTTTAATTCTTATTATATGGTTTATGGATTTTCCCTGAGTAATTTTATTTAGAAAGTTATCTATTTTATCTAATTTATTTAATTGAGTTTTGATCAATGTTTTTATGAAGTAATTTTAAAATACAATTCATTCTCTATAAATATTTTAGTAAGTAAAATTGTTTTAATTAAGTGAAATTTAAAAGAATTTAATGGATTTTAGTCCTGTAATTTTAAAAGAATAAAAATTAATTCCCCATATTGAATATATTTGTGATTTTATTTTGTATTTATGATTTCTATAATCTTTACTTGTTTTGTGGGAATTTTATTATTTATACCATAACCAAGTTCATAAAGGGAAGAAAATTTTATTCATATAAATTTATTTTTTTATACAAGAAGGTTGTGCTACCAAAAAACTACCACAAATAAATTGTACAGATTCATTTTAATGAAAAAATTGTAAAATATGTTAACAAATCCTTGGATTTGATATATAAGATAATATTTACAATTAGTATAAAAAACCTATTGCTCAAATAAGGGACTATAGAAATACTACTTTAGAAACTTATGATTATAATTTCAAATATATGAATGTTGTAATATATGAATAGGGTAAATGTGAATATAACCATAATTCATCCCAAGACACTACCAAAAAAGGTGGTATATGTTGGATGTTTACCGTACATTATTATAAAAATTAAATGAGATGGATTTAATTTTATATACAATATAACATGATGAATTTATTACAAAAATTGATGACTCAATTTGTTAAATGTGTATGGGCTTAATGATATAATAAAAACCATGATATATTTAGAAATAAAGACAACTGAAAATAATTGTTCTAAAAACTACTAAATAGATATTGAATAAAATGGATAATTACTTCAATTTCCATTAGATAATTATGATACATTGATAAAATTATTATAAATGTATTCGTGGGAAACTAGATGATTCATGAAGAGAATATAATTTATAGGAAAAAGGAAAAGGATGAATCGAAAAAAAATTTAATATTTCAGTTAAATAATTAACCAAATATAGGGAAAATTTTGTGGGATATAGTAGTAGCGAAATAGATGGAGAAAATAATGGGGAAACATCTCATTTATCCGAAAGTGTTTTGTAATTATAAAATATAATGTGTCCATTCAACTGATCCTGAAACTTCATGTAAAGGTGTAAAACAATGTTGTAATGGAAAAAGGAAATCACTTCAAGTGAATGGTCTTTCTATATATGATATATGAATAAATGAAATAATGTAAAAATTAAAAAAACCGATATATATTAAAATTTATAACGAGTTAATGAATTCAAGGGGAAAAATGAAAAACAAAATCTATATTTATTAAAGAGTTAAATGTTATAGTAGCATAAAATTAATTTTAATGGATATTATATCATTTTTATGAAAATTTTGAAAATTTAAAAAGAACATGATTGAGAACCGAAATAGTTTAGTGTATTTTGAAAAATGGAAACATAAAATACTATCCTTCTAAATGATCTTAAACATATCCCATAAATATATTCCTCATTATTAAACATACTTAAATACATTATTCATTACCTAGGGAATGGAATTATAATAAAGGGGTGAGCCTAGATGCTCAGTAAGGGTAAAAAAGAGAGATACATAATCATTAAATGAGAATAATCATATGAGAACAAGATAATAATATTTTAAGATCACACCCTATATATCAAAGATCATATACATGATTCATGGAATAAATATTGGAATTTCATAATACATGAATCATAAGGGAATCAAGAGAATAATCTATTAAATCATTACATAGGAATTAGAGAGAGAAGTTTTGGTAGAAACATAAACATATAAAAATGATTTCCATTGTATTTAAGGCTTAAATATAAGGCCATATTTTTGTAATGGGTTAAGTACCTAAAATATTCGGTATTCATGGTTCACTCCCTTGACCATTTGTGTAGTCATGGTTCACTCCCAAGAGCATCTTACTAGAGAAATTCAATTATTAAATTGAGTTTACTCCATATTCTATCCATGTATATCTCATGAGATATGAATCTTTACCCATTGCATTGGAGGGATATATAGGTCCCACCCATATCATAATGAAATCATACATATATGTTCCATAATATCATAAACAATCATATCATAACCAATTAAATGAAATTGGTTTCATAAAGATTTCATCATATCATAAAATTTGGAAAATAGACAAGTTTCATAATTATTTCATCAAATAATAACCCATGAAAAGAATAATGTTAGATAAGAAAATAACCCACGCAATAGAATCATGTTTCATAAATATATATCCCAAAAAATAGAAACATGTTTTATAAAAAAATATTAAATCAAAACATAAATCATTTAGACAAGTAATACTAATGGATCCCTTGGATCATATCCCTAAAAAAGGAATGAGTAACACCAATGTTTTTCATTCCAGATAGAAAATAATCATGAAATATATTTTCAAAACATTCATGAGAGAATAATAATTATTTTTTGAAAAATTGTTTTTAAATAAAAAAAGTAACACCCCATGTTTCTTTGGTAAGTTTCTTTTAACATTTAATATCATTAATAGTTTATGCTTCATGCAACACCGAGTTTGAAACCATTATACAATATTAAATATGATCTTTAGATTCATAATATGACCATGAGAAAAGAGTAATATGAAAAACAGTATTCAAACAATCAAATAATAATGTATAAAAAATTATGGTAACTTAAAAATGAAAATATCTTATATTAATATCATGGAATAAATAAATAAATTTTTAAAAAATGATAAGTTAAGTGTTGAATTTTTTTTGAAACATAAATATTTATTTACAGTTTTTTAATTAATATAATGGTTTATAAGAATATTTATTTTCCTATAATAGATTAATAAATTAATATTTTTTTTCTTGTGAATATACTATAATTTTATTAAACTTATGTATTTTTTAAAAGTGTTATAAAAATAGTAATAATATTAAAATCAGTATTTTTCAAGTAAATAAAGATTTTATTTATATATTAAAGTTATCATATTTAGAATATTATTTTCATATAATGGATTCCATTTTTTGTTTCAACACATTGAATAATTATTAGGGTAATGTCTTTGGATATTTATTAAATAGTTGATGTTTTGGTGAATAGTGACATTCAGTAATTTTCTGTATTTAAAAAATAAATGAATTATCGAGTCAGGGATGATTTGTGGACAGTGTAAGAATATAATCTCTAAATCTACATATCTATTTACATTATTTAGTCATGATAACAAAAAAATAATAGTATTAAGAAAAATTAATTAATTAATTTAAATAATAATAAAAAACACCTCTATCCACCACTATAAATATTAGCCATCACCACCTATTCTCGTCAATTCTCCAAAGATCTGAATATTGTACAATTTATACCCAATACATCTCCCAAAAATAATCCATGAGTTTTAGTCGTTTTTGTCTCATAAAAAAGAGCATTTCAAATTTCATTAAGGAGGTTTTCAAGGAGAGGAATTCAAGAGGTAAAATCCCATTTTGTTCTATTCATTTTCATTCAATTATTTTTCTTATACATTCCTTACATGATCTGTAAAAATATATAACATAATTAAATTATCTTATATATACTATAATTTCATTTTGTTAATGGAATATCAACCATCAATTCTCTTCTCTTCCGTATTATATTTTAAAAATGAAACCATCATTTGTGAGGTGTTGATTTAGTACCTTCATGGATGATGAGTTTTCGTTTTTCAATTCACCCTTCATTTATGGTAACAAAAACATTTTTATAGTAAAAACAGACTATTATAAATGTATTAAAACGTACTTAATTTCATATAACAAGTATATATACATAATATTAAGACATAATACAATGTTTTTCGTTCTGATTGAAGAAACACCAAAATAATTGAAATGGTTATCATTAATGATTTGTGTAATAAATCATACTCATATCTAAAAAAATTAACTATAATTCCATTAAATATATTGGATTTTCATTAATAACATATAATTTCAATTCTGTAAAACTATTTCCATCTCACATGATCTTTCGTACCTGTATATAGGTGAACCAATCTTGAAAACCTAGGAAACAAACACTTCCAAATGACGAAACAGAATCTTAAAACTCAAAAAATTAGAATAAATGAACTTAATAAAATTATAATTAATCAAATAATTGTTTAATAGGATATTAATTAAATTACCAATTAATATAATTTCATTATCCCTGACAACAAATACAAGTTCTTAATACTTTCAGACATAATGCAAGGATTCAACTCGAATGTCCATTTTTTCCTTATGGTTACGATTTCTCTATCATGACACCAATGTAATTTATATTTATCATTATACTTATTCTAATTTTTTTTGCATATATTAAAAAATAATTTATCTATATCCAAGAATATTTCATATAGGTGATATGTTTTTTATGTTTTCCCATATCAATTCTTCCCGATAATCAATCCCGATAAAAGGTATCATCCTAATTTATCACCCATTTTAAATTCACTCCATAATCTATATTAAGACAAAAATATTTTTGGAATGGAAATTGTTTTATCATTAAAAATTATCTTATCTATTTTTTGTCTTTATGAAAAAAATTAATCCTTGTCCTCTTTAAAGACACTTTTATGTTTTCTCTTAAACAGCAAGAGAGTGACACATTTTAAATGTTTCATAAATACCTTTTTTTCATGGTTTCACATAATTTTGACATAATTAATTCCTAACAAGTAATTTAATTATATTTTACTTTTATTTATTAGTATATACATGTTTAAAATAGGATTTTATAAAAAATAAAAATGGAATTCTCAAACGAACTATTCTTTGTAAAATAAAAAATGTTATTTCTCTTAAAAATTTCACAATGATTTTGTTAGAGTATTTTGATCTATATCAAAACCTTATGATGACTCTTATTCTTAATTGGGATTTAAATTTTATGATATCATCTAACATATTTTACAAAAATGATCATGATATGTTCGAATGTGGATTTTCTATCCTGATATCATTCACTTTGTTGTTCAGAATAGCTAATGATTATGTTTACTGATTTTTGAAAATTTATGTATTTGTTATTTATCTTTGAAACCTTCTATAACAGTAATTATATGGAATTTTTATGTGATGAGAGGGTCTTGTTATATCCCCATTATTCATTATGAGGCATCAAGAGACAAATCATATATGGATTTGGATGAGGACATAACCATTTATTTTCAGATGTCTTAGACAATGACTCGATGTTATTTTTTAGATGCCCATAGTTATGAATTCCATAATTAAGATATTAGTAGATGATAATCCATGTTATCATTTGACTATAATAATATCCATGGTTATGTTTGATTCTTATATTATTATTTAAATATAATTATTTAATTATATTTTATTCCTCCCATATCATGCTAAAGATTATGTTTTAATTGAATGTGTTTTTAGTTAATAACCATTCATTATTTTTTATATTTATGATAGATTACTTTATATTACATTCCTAAATTTATAATATGATCTCACCCATTTAGTATGTTTAATTTTTCACGAGGATGCGATGATTTGTACTATGAATGACATGTATGAATAATCTACAATTTTATGGATGTTCCCAGTGGAGTTACTATATTTATTTTCTTTTCATGTTTAGTGTAAAAATTATGTTTTTATCTGGTTTTCAAAAGATACTAAACTATTCAGTCCATTAGGATGTGCAATCCTTTTTTATACCAATGGAATAATGTAAGGCACCTGATCTGGGCTACTGGGGTCATGGACTATATATTTTTTATTAGAGGATGTTTAGTAGAAACTTTTGAAATAAGATTACGGAACAAAACCTATTGATAAATTTGAGGATAATAATAGAATAACATTATATAAATATTGTATGGTAGAGATTATGTGGGTATTCCTTGAAATAAATCCTTATCAGGAAACTAATATGATTCTCTAATAGACGTACATAGGGGTAACAAATCAGACAAGGTGCATTGGGAATTTTTTTTTGTAACATGGTACATGATAATAGGTATTACTATGCACATACTTTGACACTCCTAAGAGATATTCTAAATATTTTCCCCATTTTCATTACAAAAAATTACAAAGGATTTAAAAGTAAAAAAGTCCCCAAAAAACAATGTTTTCGATTATGAGTTTAGATGTTCATAAAATTAACATTTAGGTTATGCGTGTTTCTAGTTAGAAAATTACGAATTTTGATTTATAAACATTTTTATTGTATTCCAATATTTAAAAATTAAGCCTAGTGAAAGGAATAAAAACCATATTGACACATATATTACATATAGGGATTTCCCTTATATACATGATGGTGATGTTGGATTAGGGTCTGCAATTAAAGATGAGAAACTTATAACTATATTGGTGGAACTAAATCATGTAATGAGAAATAAGCTTACTAGAATATAATAGACCAATACACAATTAATTGTAACAATTTTAGAATTATTTATGATGTAATATCCTATATCATTCAATGGGACTACAAATATATTTTTATTGAGCAGTGTGTATGTTCCTTAAAAAAGATATTTTCCGATTGGGCATGTAATGAAAGGGAGAAAGTTATCATTGTAGTTTATTATCTCTCAGAAGATGTATATCAATGGTGGTCACTGATTCAAAAAAAAAGTTAGTGGAATAAAATTTTGAATACATAAAGGACAGATTTTAAATAAATTTTCTTAGAAAAACATATCCCTTAGAAACATCGATCAGATATGGAGTGTCAATTATTTATTTTAAGATAGAAATAGGATGAAGAAGTTTCCATGTATAATGAAAAATTTACAAGGATAGAAAAGCATGCTATGGATTATGTATGTAATCCATTGATCAATATTGATCGATTCATTGATGAGTTATAACGATTCCTCTAAAGGGCACTGATCTAAAAAAAATTCTCATTATATGAATATATATTCTATTATTATATTGTGTAAGAAAAATAATTATCTATGTCATATAATTTTAAGGGGATATAAGAGAAGAATAAGGTGACAGTAAAAACAATGGATAAATGAGAGAATAAAAAATAGGGAATTTTCTAATGCATGATACTTTGGGAAGGAGACACCCTTGTTACTTCATAAAAGGTAAAGGATATTTCTTAAAGTATAGTGAGAGATAATATCATTATCATGATTATGAGGGAAAAAAAACATACCAATATTCAATGCTACAATTGTAGGGATATGTGACACTATTAAAAGGATTATTTGAAGCATCGAGGAAACTAAACTAAGAAAAGTCCATGAGATCAAGTACAATCTTATGGAAATAAAAAAATTGAGGTTTATGTTCATAATGGTGTGGTGGTAGGTAGTTTAATTATCTCCCAAAATTTGGATAAAGATTTATTGTATTCTATATCATCAGATACCTTTATATCTTTCTAGATTTCTTAAAAAATATGATATTTTGAATTCATATTAACAAGATATTTTTTAGTAATGAATCATTGTAGAGACCTTATTAAAATAATTATTTGTCAATCAGTTGCTATTATGACACGTAAATTTCATTTAAATTTTGATTTTATAATCACACATATATTTTATTTCGATAAAATCCTTGGTATGGACTGATTTTAGAAATATTCTACAAAATTTTATTGCAAAGAGAAGGAAATTATGATTCTTGATGAAGGTATATAATTTATCTTCTTTAGAGGTGATACGTCATCATCTGGGTTATTTATAGATCCAAATATAGTAGTTCTTCTAAATGAAATTCTTTGGGAGGAATAGAAAACATCATCTATGGATGAGGAATGAAATATTAACATTAAGGATGTACCTATTTTACAAGAATATATCTTTGTATTTCCATAGTATTTACCTAGACTTCCTCCAGAGTAGGAAGTCATGGTTTATAATGATGTAATCCATAATAAAAGGTTAATATAAAAGAAGCCGTATAGAATTCCAAATGTATAATTAGTGTCGATAAGGGAACAACTAGAAGATATTAGTAATAATGGATTTATTCGCCCAAGTGTGTCTCCGGGGGTCCATGTTCTCTTTTTCAAGAAGAATGATATATCCACAAGTATATGCATCTAATATATAGAAGTAAATTACATTATAGTAAATAATATTTATCATCTTCCTTGTATAGTTGAATTATTTTATCAACTTGATAGATAGTAATATTTTTCAATGACTGAAATTCATTCTGGATATCATGAATTGAGTGTAAAGAAGGATTATATTTATAAGACATCATTTCAAACCAAGTATGGAAATTATGACTATATAGTAAGACCATTTTCACTGACTAATTCACCCTATATTTTCATGGATCTAATAGAAAAAGTGCTCAAGGAATATCTTGATTAATTTATTGTGATATTTATTGATGATATATTGGTATTATTCAAAGGCTTCGAGGACCGTGAGAACCACTTGAAGATTGATCCAACGTCTCTTAGAAGAAATGTGTTTTATGTGAATTTCAGAAAGTGTGAATTTTGTCATAAAATAGATTTTTTCTTGACCATATTGTCTCTATGAGTGTAATATTATTTGATCATATAAATAAAATGTATGTTCAATAATGGAATACACCAACAAAAATAACCAAGGTACATAGTTTCATTGGTTTAGAAGGTTACTATCATGATTTCATTCAAAAATTTTAACAATTAGACAACGCATTAACCTAGCATACTCATAAATGGGTTATGTTTATTTTGAAAAATTAATGTGAGGAAATATTTAAATAATTGAAGAGGATATTAGTGAATTCTCTAACATTTACTTCACAATTGGGAAATGGTGGATTTTTTATTTATAGTGATGAATCAAATATAGAACTTTGTTGTGTCCTTATACATAATGATAATGTTATTTCCTAAGCACCATGGAAGTTAAGAACTCATTAACATGGCTATCATATTTACGATCATTAGTTAGAAACTATAATATTCTCTTTGATGATATGGAGAATCAATATCTATGGTGAAAGATGTGACATATATACAGATCAAGAAAGTTTGAAATAAATTTTATCATAGAAATAACTCAACAAAATGAAAATAAAATGTCTAGAGATACTGAAGGATTATGATTGTTTAATACACTATCACCCAGGTAAGGAGAATAAGGTAAAAGATTCATTGAGGAGGAAAGATCATGGAGTTTTGAACAAAATTAGGATTAAAAAGGACCATGCGTATATAGATCTAGAAAATATGAATATTGGAATTATCAAGGAATTGGAAACATAATTAATTTTTCAATTGGTTTTACATCCATATTTATTTGGAATAATTAAAATTTCTCAGTCTCTAGATGAGAATATTTAAAGGTAAATTGATGTTATGAATGATGGGAAGTTGGAATACATCGTGTATGAGGATAGAATTCTGAAATTTGTGAAGATAATTTTTGTTCCCTATTTACCCAAGATAAAAAGGGAATTATTAGATGATTCCCATACCCTAAATTTATCAATACACCCTAGTATCACCAAGATGAATATAGATTTGGAGGAAAATTATTGCTGGGATAATATGAAGAGGGAAATTTATAATTCTGTATCACAATGTTTAGTCATTAAATAGGTGAAGGTTCAATGACAACATACAATAATATTCATGCAATCTATGAAGATTCCTACATGGAAATGGGATGATATTAATTTGTATTTTGTCGATGTATTACAAAAAATTCCTGAAATAATGATGCAATATGTGTAATTATTGACTGGAAAAATATTTATTAAGATTTAGACATTGAGCTTCATTTGATTACATCTGATCACCCTTAAATTGGTGAGTTTTCTGAAAGGACCTTTTAAACATTAGAAAACTTTTTGAGATCATGTTTACATGACTTTCATGGAAGGTGGGATCATTATTTAACTTTGGTAGGGGTTTCTTATAATAATAGTTTCCATTTAAATATTCCAATAAAACCGTATGAATCATTTTATGGAATGAGATGTCCTACACCAACTTTTAGGGATGATATCGGTGAAAGGAAGCTTATATTCCCAAAATATTTGGAGGAAACAAAATCAATGGTATGGACTATTCAGACCCATATTATAATAGTTGAGAGTAGGAAAAATATCTATACCAATAATTGATATAAACATTTCAAATTTCAAGTTAAATATCATGTATTCTTGAAGGTATCACCATGGAAGGGTGTTATAATATTTGTTATGAAAGGGAAAGTGAGCCCTAAGTATATCGTACCTTTTGAAATCCTGAATATAATTGGATATATGGATTATCATTGGTTTATTACACCAAGACTTTTAAAAGTACACAATGTGTTCAACATATATTTGTTAAGGAAGTACATACAAGACACAAAGCACATCCACAGTTATGAAAAAATAGAATTACGACCTGATTTATCTTACTATAAAGATCCTATCTATAATCTAAACATTAAAGAGAATGTTTTGAGTATTTAGATGACTCGGCTGGTATATTTACTTTGGAAAAATCATAAAATTGAAGAGGGAACATGGGAACCAGAAGAAATTATGATGAATAATTACCCATTTTTTTTGTAGCAGCACTATAGAAATTTTTATGAAAAATTTTATTGGAGGGGAGAATGTAATACCCCAAGATTTTATAACATGTCTATTTTAAAATTTAATATCCATGATAGTTTATGCTCCCCAAAATAATGAGTATAAAACCATAATATACTATTAAATATGACCACTGGAAGAATAATATGTCCATTAGGAATTATAATATAACCAATAGAATAAAAACTTCACCTATGAAAGTATAAATATATTTTCGATAACTTATAAATTAATATATTTTATATTTATATCATGGAATAAGTAAATAAATGTTTTAAAAATGATAACTGAATTGTTTGAACCTTTTTGAAACATAAATGTGTGTTTAAAATTTCATAATTAATATAATAATTTTAATGAAAATTTATTTTCATAAAATAGATTCATAAATTAATATTTTGTTGTTTTATGATTCTAATATATTTTTATGAGGCCTTAATTTATTTTTCAAAGCTTCATAAAAATAGTTATAATATTAAAATCAGTATTTATTGAGTAAATTTTACTTTTATTTAAAAATTATATTTCACATATTTAGAAAATTATTTACAAAAAATGGAGTCCATCTCTGAATTATACACATCTATAAATTGTTAGGTTTAATTGTTGGGAGTTGTCTAAATTAGTTGATTTTTTTATGAAATGTGACATATGATAATTTCCGGTATTTTATAAATAGAGGAATTATTGGGAAAATAATGTTTTATAGATGATTTAATACCATAATAAAAAAATATCCTTCTCTCGTTAATTTATTTATTCATGGGAATAAAAAAGATTCATAATCTTGATCCAAAATAATATACTAATGAATAAAATAATAAAAAAACACCCATATCCTCCACAATAAATACCACCCCTGACCACCTCTTATATTCCCACCTACATAGCCTTTAATATTTTTCAATTTATCCACTATCACACTCCCAAAACTCACCCTCACATTTTGGTCTTTCTGGTCTCACCTATAAGACTATTTCAATGTTCCTTATTGAGTTTCTCAAGGAGAGAAAATCAAGAGGTAAACCCCTCTATCTTTCTTTTCATTTTCTTTTAATTTCATTTATTTTTTATACATTCCTTAGCTAATCATTAAAACTTATTTAATGTTATAGAACCAATATATATATATATATATATATATTATTAATACATAATTGAAAATTACTTCATGTTGACTGAAAAATTCCAAAATAATCTAAATGGTTATCATTAATGCTTTATGTAATGAACCATATTCATATATGAAAAAAATTATATATAAGACCATTAAATATCAGTTATGTTAATTAATAACATATAATTTTAATTTTGGATAACTATTTATATTTCACATTATATTTCCAACATATGAACAAGTGAACCAATCATGAAAATCAAGGAAATGAAAACTTCAGAATGACAATATTTAATTTTATAACCCATCAAATAGATTAAAATTGACCTTAATAAAATTATAATAATAAAATTATATTTATTATAGGTTCTATTTTAAATTATTAATAAGCTAAATTATATTATCCAATACATTAAGTAATGTTTAAGAGAACATTAAGTCATAAGGTAAGGATCCTACCAGATTTTCCATTTTTCCATTTAGGTTAAGCATTTTCTATAGTTAAACTAATGGGATTCATCATTATTTTTATATTTTTTTGAAATTAACATCATTTGTTCAAAACTCATGTATCCAGATCTTTTCATCCTTCTTTTATAGGGAAATATATTTTTTATACTGTATCCCTTTTCAATTCCCCTCAATAAGCATGCCGGATTAAATGGAGCATCCCACCTTCTCACCCATTTTCATGTACACTCTATAATATATTTTAAAACAAAATTTTTTATAAAATAACTCTTTTTAGAATTAAAAACTATGTTGTGTCTTTTTTAGTTTTAGGTAAACAATTAATCCTTTTCATCTCTAATGTATTTTTTATATTTTCTCTAAAATAGTACTATAGATTCCTAGTTAACAAATTTCCTAAACAATATTTTTACACGTTTCCATTTAAATTAAGAAAATATTTATTACTAAAACATAATTTAATTTTACTACCCTTTCCTCTTCTAGGATATCAATTTTTTCAATCTGATTTTTTGAAAATTACAAATGAATTTTTTCAAATGAAATATATTTTTCAAAGTAAAAAAAGGGTATTTCTCTCAAGAATTTCTAATTAATTTTATTAGAGTATTGTAATATATTTAAACACACTATTATTAGTCTAATTATTAATTGGAATTTATATTTTATGATATAATATATCACATTTTATGATATGGTTTATGATAAATTTGACTATGGATGTGTTATCTTGATACCATTCACCCTGTTACTCAAAATGGTCAGTGATTATTTTTAATGATTGGGGAAAATTTATGAATTTTTTGTTTATATATCGCCCTTTTTACATAATGAATTTATTGGACTTAGTAAGAGATGTATGGGGCCCATTATATCCCCTCGATGCATCAGTAGATCTCATGAAACAAAACAGATATGGATTTGTCTGAGGCCTTAACCATTTATTTTCAGATGTCCGGACCAAGCCCTTGATTGTATGTTTTAGATGTACAATATTATACATTACATCAAGATAATATTATTAATTTATAAGCCATGTTATTATTAAAATAGTATAATATCCATGGCAAAGTTTCATTCTCATATTATTGTTTATATGGAATTATTAAATCAGATTTTATTCCTACCATATCGTGACCAAGAATATGTTTTAATGGAATGAATTTTTATTTAATCACATTACCTTATTGATTATTTTTATGAAATGTTTTTCTGGATTACATAACATTACTGAGTATCTAAGCTCACCCCATTATTATGTTTTATTTTTCCTAAGGATGAGTAGATTTATACTTTGAATGTGTTGCAAGAAATAATATAGGAGATTGTGGTTTTTTTAAAAGGAGTTGATATGTTTATTTTCCTTCGATGTTGTAATGTTATTAATATCTTCGTATCTATTTTTCCAAATATACTAAAAAATTCGGCCCTTCGGGATGTGAAATCCTTGTTTATTATACTAATTTACTAAATTAATGCAACGACGTTGGGATACTGGGGTCTGGGTATTTACATAATACCTTTTGAAATAATATTTCTCGGAAAATAAACTTGAAAACATATAAAGGATGCTATAAAACATTTTGAAAATATTTTTTTATTGAAAACATATAAACGATTCCAAAAAAAAAGTTAATTTTTTTTCTTTGAAAATACATTGGAAACTTATAAATAAATATTAAAAACATTTTGAATACCATTTTCATTGAAAATAATATAAATACTTATAAGGAATGATTTTTTTAATCCTATTTATCTAAAAATAATATAAACAATTATTGATAAATCTCAAAAAATTGAAAACCATTTTCATTGAAAATATATAAAGAAATATTGAAAACATTTTGAAAACCCTTTTCTTTAAAAATACTATATAAACTAATAAAGAAAACTTGAAAACATTTTCCAAAAAATTTTCTTTGAAAAAACATTTCGAACTTATAAAATAGGTTTTGAAAAATCGAAATCCTTTTATCTTAAAATATCCTTTTTAAAAAATCTAAATGAAGCGTTGAAAATCATTTAAAACACTTTTTAAATAGAAAACATTCATTGAAAATAAATTTTAAAAAAATAAATGTGGAGAATATTAGGTATTTTTTTTATTTAATATTAATTATTTAAACATTAAAAGGAAGCATTAAAGTAAAGATTTATGAGATGGCAGATAAATCCTTACACATCAAATATTTTTTTTGTGTCGAAAAATGTATTGAAAAGTTTATTAATTCTAAAATGACAAGATTATTCCTTTCTAAAAACCTTTTTTAAAGGTAAAAAATGTTTAAAAATGTATTTTTAATATAATAATATAATAATAGAATAGTTTTGACAAAATATTTAGAAAACATGGTTTTGAAGGAATACAGATTTCTGACTAAAGAGGGAGAAAAAGTGGGATTCTCTTAAAAAAATATTTAACTTTTTAAGTAACAAAGAGTGGGAAAATGGTACCATAATATAGAGATATTATTAATATACATATTATAAGAAAATTTATTTTTTATTGGGGTATTGAGCATATTATTTTATAAAGGGAATCATAATAAAAAAACCCTGATAAATGATGAGATTTTTTAAATAAACCATTACCACTTTGTATGTTTTGAATCCTAATACTCATGAAATAATAAAATTAAATTAATCTTAAATTTTCATGAAAATAATAATATTCATGATATAAAATGTAAAATTTTTGTGTATACACATCGTATATGAATATAGGTGCATAACATGTCATGTGTGTCGAAGAAGGAAAACTGAGACAAAATTAATTTACTGGTTTGGTAACTTTTGAACCATAATCCCCATGAAAGAGAGATCATCAAATAGAAATTTAATTACCAATAAAATTAAGGACAAGTATCATATAATATATTAATGGGAATTATATACACCCTAAAAATGAAATTATTAGAGAATAATGCAGAAGTCTTGTGGAAGTAAAACTAGGACTACAAATCTCTTTACCTTATGTATTGACCATCGTCAAACTCTTTCAAACCACCTATATAATAAATATAATTTTATAATAAATCTTATATAGAACCATATTTTTATATTTAATACCATATATTATTTTATTAAGACTTTATATTGTGTTCTTATTAACAATTCCATGTTAATGATATGTTTCGGGTAACATACCTTCTGTTTTCATATATTTTTGGAATTATTATACTTGATACTCTTTATTAAATTTTGATTTCCTTATTTACATAATGTAAAATATGATATATATATATATATATCATATATATTTATTATATAAATATTTATAATAATATATAAAATATTGAGATAGAAAATGAAATACATTATTCAAAGAGACGGTAGGCAGTATGTATGCAAGAACATTGTGTCCATTTTATTGTCATTTTGAATGATTGAAATTAAATGAAATTATTTTAATATATATAAATAATAAAAATAAATTTACCATTATTATTTTATATATCTCATTTTCATTAACTAAACCCATCCTTAATGTGTTTTATGTAATGTGTGACCGAATCACATTGCTTTGAGGAGGGTGTAGTCCACACATCTAGAAACGATGATACCATATTTATAGAAAATTGGAAGAATTAAGGTTTGTGTTATATAAAAATTAATGAAGCATAAAACAAATATCTTATATATAACATTTTAAATAGTATTTACATCATAATACACAATGTTAGAGGTGGTAAAGGAAAAAATAATGTCATCGTTTTGTGAGGTGGTAGTCCTCCGTACACACAAAAAGTAAGTTTGTTTCCCATTTGATGAAGATACGTGTAGCTGTAGGTAGAAAAACTAGATTGAAAATTATCTTTATAATTAGGATACTATGGTTATTATTTAAGAATTTAATAAGATTATTTTAGTTGGTGGAGAATGAAAATATTACAAAATACCCCATGGATGGACGTTACCTATTATTTGGAAAACACCACTTAGATTGCACCAAAGGAATTCCTAGGTTGGATTTACTACAAAAGGTAGGAATCTATGATTAATTTAGTACATTTGGGAGGAAATTTATATGTTTTTTATGACAACAAGTTTCTTGAGTGGTGTGAGGAAGTTAAAGGTGGGGACGAGTTCCCTTTTATAATGGAGGAGGAGTGTCATTCTTGTAAATATAAAAAGGTAAAAACTATTGAGAGGTTTAAGTTACATGATAATCCTAAACTAAATGTCAATTTTTGTAAAAAGTGGGTCATTTTTTAAAATAGGGTCATAAAATAGCTTTTAGATATGATTTTGGGTCATATGGACCTTTATGATTGAAATTTATCCACTTTGTAAACTTATTTTCACCTTAATCATTGTAATTAATTGTATTTACATTCACTAATCACATTGGTAAAAAATTATACAGAACGTTTTATACATTATAATACATTAATATTCCTAATACTGAATTCATTTATCCAAATTATAATCACATAAGTAGTATAAATTAATATAAAATTAATCCCACAGACGAGACGAGAGAACTTGTTTTTAAAGTGAAAATGTGTAAAAGTTTGAAATGTTCATTTATCCAATTTCAATGATAAATTGGTTCTAATGAAATTAATTTTATCAATTTATTTATAATTTATCAAATTATAGCTTAACAAAATGAGAATATAATTTAACTATAAAAATAAATTATATGAAAAATATGATTGTAATTAAAATTCATTATTTTTCACTATTCATAGAAAATGAAACTCCATAGAAAATTACAAAAAACTTAATAAAATTAAATATTGATATTACACATTAAAAAATTAATAAATGTTTTTGAATGAAATGTTATAAACGTTTCCCAAATTATATTTGAAATGAGTTCCCATTTCAGAGCTAGTAAAATTATCTTTTATAAAATAAATCTTTATATTAATAAAAATAAACGTATTGTTATCTTATGCGTATAAAATCTATTAGATGAGTATAAAAAATATTTATTTAATATATAATATATAAATTTTATTGAAAAAATTAATCAAAAGTTTTTTTTAGTTTATTTATATATAATTGTCTTTGTACATATAAAATGTGTTTTCTTAGAAAAGCAATTTACTTTATTTTTGAATAGTTACTACAATCAATTAAATTAATTGGTTACTATAGGATTAATTTAATATTCATGTGAAATTAATATTTTCAATGTGTATTTAATCATATTCATAACAGCCATTCAATCGATTTGGTGGTTGCTATAATAATATTTTAATAATAATATTAATAGTGTATTGTAGTTTGATAAAAATTATCCTTGAATGTGACAAAATATATCAAAGGGACTCAATATTGTGTGTAATACAATCCAAATACAATTTTGTGTGTACCTCATGAAAATAAAAGTGTTGTGTGTAGTCCATGATTTACTTAGTGCTGTGTATAACGCAATCCAAACATAGTTCTTTCATATTTGAAAATCCATATTCAGTGTTGTGCGAAATGAAAAATTGAAAAGATTAAATTAATTCGAATTTTATTTCACAAACTATCAGGGTGTCACATTATATCCCACTAAAAATGAATGTATACATCAAAATTTTTATGGGTTATAAATTGTTTAATACTTGAATGTTCATTTCATTGAATCCCACATCATAAAAATGAATAGTAAAAAATTATATAAGAAGGTAATGTTAGAAACATAAAGGTCACCCAAAGTAACCCAAAACTAGGTTTCCATATACAAGAATATAGGATAAATGTAAAAACATGGATGTGGATGAGAAATAAAAATATCAAGTTCTGGTGTAAAGTGAAAGAGAACATGGTTATGAGAAAGTTGATGATCACAAATACATAACCCAACGAGGTTTAAAAAAGGTCATTGATATCATCAATATTTACGATGACATGAAAATAATTATTTCAAGACCCTTTTTCATAAATTTGAATAATTTTCATGAAATGATATAGTTACATGATTTCAAGAAAAACTCACCCTTTGTGGTTACTTTATTAATTTCCACTTCATCTATTACTACATTAAATTAAGGTGAATTTTTCATTCTTGAATCATTATAGGATCAGGAGATACAAAAATATAATTATAATCCATTCCTTATGTCTTTATCAAAAAAATATTTTAGCCCAATTTATCCAATATGAAAAAAATACTCAAATAGAGATATAATAATTTAATATCAAAAAAACCATTCAAATTTTAATATAAACCATTCCATAAAAATTTATCCTTTTAACTATTTCGAATGATGAATGTAAAAAAATTTAAAATATGTTCAATATATTTAAAATTATCTAAGCATTGATCCCCTATACATCATAATGTAGCTCTCATTTGTTACATACCAAACATGTGAAAACCTTCATCATGCATTCTATTGAAACACTATAATAACCCGATTTATCATATATCCTTATTAAAAATATTAATGAATTATTATGGGTAATGTCCTCATATCTAAAAAATTGTAAACATAATCCATGATTATGTAGAAAAAGTTTTCAAAAAATATATATTTAGTTCCAAGTTAATGAGTTCTATCAAATTTACTTATTCATATAAAACATATATTTATACAAACATCACTATCTCAACACAAAGAACATATTAAGGGTTATCTTTCCCTTAATCATGTTTTCCCAAGAATATCTCTTTTTCAGTACATCACTTTTCTAGTCCATCAGAACCATTAAACATATTCAAGTAAATACTTAGAAAAAATCATAAACTAATCCATATTTCATGAATCAAAATACATTGACACTTAGATTATTCTTCTTCATACATATCATATTAATAAGGATACCTAATCATCTTATATAATACCTCATTCCTTTTATAATTCAATAGTAGTCTCATAATCATCATCCATATAACCATTACTTGTACCACCTTTATGATTCTCTTTACATACTTTCCACTTGGGAGATTGATTTTCATAATGACCTTTTATTCTAGAATTAAATCATTTAATCATCGATGATGTATTAGAGAGGAAAATATTCCCAACCGAAATCTACATTTTTTATTTTTAATTACTTACCTTTTGTTTTGATTTTCAACAATCAAAACATATTTTGGAAAAAAATCCTTTAAGGTAACATTGAATAGTTTTTAGGTTGATTATGTTTGTTGAAAAAGTGGGTTTACATGATATGTTTTGGAGTTCCAGTGATATTTTTGATATGTTATGTTGACAGTGATCCATATAACATGAATGGATGAAATGAAGGCAATGAAAAAAGTTTTTATACAAGGTGGCACAATTTTCTAGAGTTTGTCGATTTCTTGGGTCTCAAAACCTGGAAAATGGAGAAATATGATTTTAAAACAGAATGTTGAATGAAATATCTAAAATGGATTGGAATGATGCGCACAAGAAATTTTCTAGGATCAGTATGTCAAAATATTATAAAGTTATGAATTGTTTGAAATGTTTTTATTTTGTGTCAATGAAGATGTTGCAGAAAAGTGGATTAAACAGCCAATACGATGTTAAATTTGGTTCTATGTGATTGAAGAGGATATTTCATGAAGGGTTGGCTTGTACTAAAATTAGATGGCTACCCACTCATTTTATTAGATCAAAAGATGGTGGAAATTCAAACACCAAATCACGTAAGAAGGGATTTGCACATATGAAGTGAGTTTCACATAAGAATAGTTCTACACACCAGAGGTTTTTTGCAATAAATCATATATATTGTCTACATATATGTAAAGCAGTATAGAAGACATAGAAAATTTGTGAGAATGTTTTATGTTGGCTAGTAATAATATGGTATATGAGAACTTATAAGTGGATGAAAGTGGGACTTCAATAGAGAATCTAAAAACAGTGGAGGATTCATTTATTAGAGATAATTAAGGGACCTATAAGTATATAGACTAGGATTGGATTCCTTCCTAGAGTAGTAAGAATATGCATAGTAAGACAACTATCCTTTACATTGGTAGTGAGAGAAAGAAATAATCATAGGGAGGGACCATTGCAAAATTAGTGAGATGATTGTAAATATTATAAAGGTAGTGATCTTGGGGCATTGATGTGATATAGCTTGAACCCTCTAATTGGAAGTGAGATTTAATAGATTTGGTACATTGGTACATTGATGTTGTATGGTCCTATGACATAGCTCAATGAGGGGGAACCATGTAAAATTGTTGTGTCCATCTAATTACTTTCCTTCATTACATTTAATGAATCATCATCATACATGGATAGAAATAATAAGATAATCATAAATACATAAGTCCAAATAAAGAGACCATTATAATAAAGAGTTCAAGATCATGTGGACCATGAATAATTTTTATAAGAATATCCATACTCGGATTCACCCTCCTCTCAGGTTGTGTAGGGACCTTTAGGAAAAAACAACACATCCTTGTTCCTTTAAGAAATTCACTAGGGTGATTCTTTCCACATTCATAATACAATGGAATCCAACTTTACATTGCTCTAAGTTATCCATTATCTAAATTTTGAGAAAACTCTTTCCTTCACTTCATTGGTGAGTCTGACACAACCAGAAAAATTTGTCATTGCCACGATTCCAAACCATGGAAATAGGGCCCAAAACCCTCGTTGTAGGCTATGGCCTTGGTTTTTCCGAACCATGGGCACGATCACCATGGAAATAGGGTCTGACTTATGTCCATGGTTTTAACCATGGAAATATGTGGCCTATTGCCATGGTTTTGAAAACTATGAAAAAATGGTGTCTCCATTGTCAAATGTGGAAGGTGACCTATATCTGTGGTTATAAAACTATACCCTTAAGCCCCATAACCGTTTCCATAGCCCCCAATATCCATGTTTTTCAAGCCATGGCTATATGTTCATTGTCATTGCCTATTTTTAAAGTATTGTGAGAGTTGGTTATGATACACAATTTTAATAATATTACTAGAAAGGTTTTTCAGCACGATCCCAAATCCTTCACTCTAGTGATCACCCAACTTGATTTCTCATAAAAAATATTCTATCACATTTAATGTTATAATAGTTTCTTATGGTTAGCTATGTTGACTAAAATAAGAAATCATAGTCCGACAAGCACTTATCATAGAGGAAAATCACATAATAATTAAAAAAACTAAGAGGATATCTAAATTATGAAACCATATTTGAAATCTATTACATCATAGGCATATCCTTAAACACATCCCTAGAAATATCCTTAGAAATATCCCATGGGATATCCCTAAATTTGTTTAATTGTTTTTTGAAATGATTTATAAAATCGATCATTTAATAAAAACTATATCGATCAAGAATTTACATATATAAATATTACATGATTTTTTATCAATATTTAGCAAATTATGAAGTAAATGACTAGGGACCATAATAGTTTAGTGAATCTTTAAAATTGGAAACATAAAGTTATATTCTAGTGAAATATCTTCACTATCACCCAAAAAGATCTTCTCTGTTAGTACTCCTAGGTAAAACCATTCATCATAACATTGAGAAATAAAACATAACAATGTGTTGAAATCAGATACTCCATAATGGTAAATGAAGGATATACATGATCATAACTTGAGAATATGGGTATGAGAACATGAGAATAACATTTGAATATCATACCATAAATATCAATGATCACATAATTAAATCATGGAATAAATATGACAATTGATAATACAAGAATCATAAGGAATGAAGAGCATAAACAATGAAATAATTACACAAGAATAACAGATAGATTTTTTTGTATAAAATTAATAATATAAAAAAATTCCCATATTATTCAGGGCCTAATTCCATAGATATATTAGTGGAACTATTTCACTGTAAAAACCATCATTGTAGTCATGGTTTACTCTCAAGACCATCCTAGTAGTCAAGGTTCACATCTAAGACAATCATAGATTAAAATGTCTTTTACTTAACCGATTTCACTCCTCATTCCAGCCATGTTGATATCATGAGATATAAATCATTACCCAATTAATTGGAAAGAGATATAGATCCCACCCATTTTATAATTTAATTATACATACATCTTCTACATGATCTTAAAAAATAATTTCATTGCCCATGAAATGAAATGGGTGTCATAAAAATGTCATCATATTATAACTTGTGCAAATGTAACATGTTTCAAAATGATTTTATCAAAGTATATCATGTGAAAATAATTGGGTTTCCAAATAATATACCCTACTAAATAGAAACATCATTCCTAAAAATATTACGCAAGAAATAGAAATGGATTTAACTAAAATCATGAAACGAATACATAAACCATTAGAGAAATAATATGAATGGAACCCGTGTATCATATCCCAAAAAAGGAATTCATAACACAAAATTATTTTATCATAAATTTAGCTAATTTTTAATAATATTTAAAAAAAATCATGATGAAATTATAATTTCTTCCTTGAAAAATTATTTCTAAAACAAAATACCTTTTGGAAATCATTTTAGATGAAACTAAAGTTTAAAACATATAAAAGAAGCTATAAAACATTCTTAAAAGCATTTTCCATGAAAATATATAATGAAATGTTGAAAACATTTTTAAAATCTCTAACTTTGAAAATTTATAATGGAATCTTCAACGATTTTTGAAAAAAAAATTCTTTAAAAATACTTTTGTAACATATAAAGAAAACTTTAGAACATTTTGTATACTATTTTCATTAAAAATATTAATTAACTTATAATGAATTATTAAAAATATTTTCAAATCCCTATTATTTGAAAATACTATGAAAACATATAAGGAAATATTGAAAAAATTTAAACACCATTTAGTTTGAAAACAACTATAAAAACACATAAAATTTGATTTTAAATTATTCAAATACTTTTTTGGAAAAGAAAAACTAGAAAACATATCAATGAAGCTTTTCAAATCATTTAAGAAACTTTTTAATAATTAAAAAAATGTTGAAAACCTTTTTATTTGGAAATATCCTAAAAAAAATGAATTTCTAGTATATTAAGATTTTTTAAATAAAAATGAATCATTTAAACATTCAAAGTAAGCATCAAAGGAAGGATTTTCAAGAGGGTAGATAAATGTATACATGTTGAACAATTTTTTTGAAACTGTAAAATGATTATAAAACAATCTCGATCAAAACAAATTCCAAGAATGTTTCTTTAAAAAAAAAATTAATGTAAAAAAATTGGGAAATAAATAATTTAAAAATCATAGTAAAACATTAGACTATTTTTACATCATTTTTTGAGAACATTGTTTAAGAAAAACACATATTTTCAAACAAAGAGGGATATAATGTCAGATTTTACTAAAAACAAATTATTAATTATCATAAAAACCAAGGGGAAAATGGTACCATCACATGATGATAAAATGAAATAATATTTAGAAACCAATTCAAGTTTTTTATCGAGATATTTATCTTAATATTTTAATCAATGGATGCATAATCATAAGAAATCATAATAAATGATGAGATTGTAGAAGTAAACTCTTACCATTGTGGATACATTGAATCATAACACTCATGAAATAATAACATAATATAAAGCTTATAATATCATTAAAATAATGATATTCCTTATATATCATGTCAAATTGATGTGCATACACATATTATAATAATATAGGAGCATAACATGGAATGTGTCTCAACGAAGGCAAATTGAGACAACACTACTTTACTGATTTAGTAAAGTTTGAACCATAAACCCCGGGAAAGAGAGATCCTCAAATGGATATGTAAATACCCAAAAAATATGATTATATGTATCATATAATATATTCATGGTATGTATATACACCGCACAAATGAAATAGGTTGTGAATAAGGCATATGTCTCACAGAAATAATTGTGTGACCAGAGATCCCATTACCTTATGTGTTGAATATCATCACACTCATTTAAAAATATGGTATAATAAATAAATTTTATTATTTTCTAAAAAATAACCAAATTATTATATTTTAAATTATATATTATTTTTAGGACATTATATTACATGTTTATTAACAATTCCATGTTATTTCTATGTTTCAGGTAATATTTTATTTGTTTTTATTATACATTTTGGATAACTAATATTGATCCCCCTAATTAGATTATGATTTAATTATTTAAAGAATTTGAAACAATATTTATATATAAAATATATTATGTATATAAATATTTATAATAATCTATAAAATATAGAATATGAAAATTAAATACACTGTTCATGGATACGGTAGGTCGTACGTACACATGAACACTATTTCTATTTAATTGTAGTTTTGAAGGAAGGAAATTAAATGGAATAAATGTATATATTCATATATAATGTAATTATAGTAGAATTATTATTTCATATACTTTCACTAAACCAATCCATAATACATTCCAAGTAAAGTGTGATCGAATCGCATCACATTAATGAGGGAGTAGTCCATACGCCCAAAAATGTGTTATTTTATTTAAAAGAATTAATTAATGAAGGAATGTGTCATAAAACAATTTTAAAAAATAAATACAAAATAAATATCATATATATCTTCTTAAAAGAGTATCTCCATCATAATTACCAACCATGAGAGGTGATAATAGATAAATGAATGATAATATTTCATGAGGTTGTAGTTCATCGTACAAACGAATGATAAGTCAATTTACCATTTGGTTGAAGTGTTTGTAGGTTTGGGTAGAACCAAAAAATTAAAAACCTATAATAATAATTTGAGGAAACTTATTTTATTATATAATATTGTAATAATAAGAGTTTAGGGGGTGGATAATAAAAATAAAACATTATAGCTTATGGAAGGATATTACCTCTTAGTTGGGTAACTCCTCTTGGTTTCCACCAAAGGTATTCGTTGGTTGGATTTATTCCAAGATTTATGTTTCATGGATGAATGGATTAAATAATTTGGGATATTGTTTTAGGTTTTTTCCATGTTAAATTTCATTTAGACATGTGAGGATGTGGGGGGGGTGAGTTCCCATTTATAAGAGAGCAGGAGTGGAATTCAAGTAATTATAAAACGTTAAACACTATTGAGATGTCTCCCTTACATAATGTGCATCAAATAATTGTCTATTTCGGATACATGTGGGTACTTGGTTCAAATATTTAATAACAATGACTTTTTGACATGTTTCTAGGTTATTTTTTCAGTTTATGATTAATGGTCAACCACTAAGCACACTCATTTTTCTTTAATCTCTATAATTAAATTTAATTACTTTCATTAATCACATTGGTAAAAAATTAATTTGACCATTTATAAATTATAAATTATTCTGAATCTAAATTATGAATTCATTTTTCAAAATTCTAATAACATATATGGCTAAAATTAATTTCAAATTAATCCCAAAGATGGGATGAGATGAAATGTTTTAAAAGAGAAAAGGTCCAAAAGTTTGAAATTCTTTTATATCCAACTTCAATTTTAAATTAGATAACTGAACTAAATTTAATTAATTAATTTATAATTGATCTAATTATACGTTATAACCAAGTTAAAATATAGTTTAACTATATATATATATATATATTAGTTGCATAATCATTTTTGAATTAAAATTCATTGTTTTTTCATTTTCATCAAAAAATTAAACCACTTAGAAAAATACAAAAAAATTACCCAAATTAAATTATGATATTCTTATTTTACAAATAATTTTTATTTTTTCAAATAAAATTTATAAAATTTTATAAAATTAGATTTAAAATGGGTTCTCTTTTAAATTGAGGTAACATTACGTTTTTAAAAATACATTTTTATTCATAAAATTGAAATATTCTTATTTATACCAATCAAATATATTATATGAGCATAAAAAATAATTATTGAATATATTATTTATAAATTTTATTTAAAAAGTTAATCATATTTTATTGAGGCAAAATAGAATTTTTACATAGAAAAATAGTTTTCTTATAATAGTAATTTAATTATTTTCAGATAGTTATTACATTCATTTATAATAATTGATAACAAAAAGAATAATTTTTTTATAAATGTTTAAATATTATTTTCACAATTTAGTTTATCGTGTTCATAAAATCAATTCCAATGTTTTCGTGGTAGCTATAATAAGATTTTAAAAATAATATAATTAGTATATTTTAGTTCAGTAAAACTAATTCTTGTGTAGAGCACAATATGTATAAGGGACTCGGTATTATTTATAATAGAGGACAAACAATGTTTTGTATGTACCTAAATCTATTCGAAGTGTTGTGTGTAGTCCAATATTAACATTGTGTTTCATATAATGTAATCCTAACTCACTTATTTCATATAAAAAAGCTACATTCATTGTTGTGTGAAATGAAATTTTTTGAAATGATTAAATTAATTCAAAAATAAATTTCACAAAATCATTGGGTGCCACAACCATAGTGATTTTTTTCATTTTGGATGTGAGGAACCATAAGGTAATTCTAATTTATTATTTATTAAAATAAATATCGAGACACATTATTTTTATACCTTATATGAAAGTGAAAGACATGATGATTCTATAATGTATTGTAATTAATTATTATAATATTTCACTATGATAAAAGATATTGTGAATAAAATTAAGGATACATATAAAAGTCTTAAAAATAAATATTCATTTCTAGTTAATAATAATAGTATTATGAAAGATAAAATTTATATTGAAAATAATTTGGAACATGATAATAAAATTGTTAAAGATAAAAATCAATAAGCTTTGAAATGTTATATATAAGTTTAGTATCAAAACTATTACTATACTCATGATTATTGGATCCCAAAGGCCAAAAAAATCTAAAATTGGGTTTGGTTATCAATATGGCCACATAATAAAGTGATATAGAAATTATTTTGAACCTTGTTTTAGCAATACACCTAAAAATAGATCTATAATATTTAAATTATAATAATGTGCGAGAAAATTTCCAATAATATATAGAAAATAAATCCTACTTTTATGGAGCTAAGAGATATTTTTTATATAAAAATTTCTTTTTCTTAATAAATATTTTCTACATTTTTGTGTTCACAAGGCACAAATGGATAACTATTCTTTACCAAAATTGATATGGGTACAAAAAAATAATTGACTTCTATTATTGTAGGTTATCTTCTTAAAATTCATTAGTAAGAGTATATTTTACATGGATAGTGGACGTAAAATACATATGAATTGTGACTAATCTTGTTTCATGAGCTTAATAAACACTGAGGGATGAAATGTTACACATGGAGTCAATTTTAATTGCGAAAAATGAATTTTTTTTTCTAAAGTATTTTTTTAATGATTAATGGTATTAATTTGCCAGAATTATTTAGTAATGTGAATATGGTAACTATGATAGGATTATGAATTATAAATGAAAATTTTATATTGACATGTATACATTAGATTCTATTTCAATGGTTAATAAATATATTCATATAACAGATTTAAATTATTTAATTTCCCATATTGTTTTTAGTTTCAGTGATTTTTAAATAGAGTATTGGATTTGAAACTTGAAACCTACTGTAACACACCCTAGATGTAGATAGAAAACAATAGTAGATATTTATTAAATTGTAAGACAATATACACTATCATATACATAGGATCAAGATTCAAATAGTTCATAGGGAACTAGATACATAAACTATAATAACATTTACATTTATAAAAGCAAGAGTACATGGTATATAGAAAATTATACAATAAATATTTATTAATTGTTCATAATTTCCCTATAACATCATATTGATATTTTTATTCTTTATTTTGGGAAATATGGAATCATGTGAAAGTGGTGAGTTGTGATTCTCGGTAAGGCAAATCATTTCAAATAAGAAATATACATCCCAATCAAGGAATATATAATATTTCATAAATGAGTAATCAATAATAATTAGAATAATATAATGAATAAATTATTATTAACAACATAATGAATTATATTTATAAGAACTCATAAATTTTTACATCATAACACACCTATATTTCCTTATAGAAAAGGGTAATATATAAAGTGTTAGGATGATCCCATTAGCCCGTATTACTTATCTCATGATACCTACTACTATATCAAGTGACTATATTAATCTAGTCCCTACATATCTCGTATATCATCAAATGAAATTTCATAATTAGTGAATAATGATTTAAAATATAATTTTCACAATTTCGAATAACTTATAATAATTTTTTTAGAATTTAGTAAATATTGGATTACAATGTTTACCCATATAAAATTACAGAATATATAGAAATGAAAATATATATCCATAATAAATTGAATTTTATGAATTCTACAAGATGACCCATAAATTAATAATAAAGTATAGGACAAAAAAATTATGGTACATTATAAAGGTAAACTCCATAATGTTTTTGAAAAAGGTTGTATCAAAAATACATGAATGTTTTAATATAAAGTATCAGAATATTAGGAAGAATAAAAGGAAACTAAGCAAATATAGTTCCCAATAGAGTGGTCATAGAACATTTAATATTTACTTGGAACACCACAAAGGATGAGTGACCCTACACTAACCTATAATCACCTTCTCATAGCCTTTTCCTATCTTCTTTGTCTAAGGAGTTATAATGATTTGGATTAACAATTGTATTTATTATGAATAAATATATAGAAAGTTAATAGATATTAATTGGGTACAACAACATAGTTGGAGAGTGATCATATAGATATAAAATTACACATTAATAATAAATTAAATTGAGTGTATTATTAAAATTCAGTTACAAAGATAAAATAAATGGATGGAGGGGAAGAGAGAGGGAGAGATGAAAGGAACCCTTTCCTTTTATAAAGAATTATTATTTTAGGAAGAACTATTTCAAACTTATAAAATACTATACATTTTAGTTATGAATATTTTTCAGACTAGTTAAAATAAAATTTAGAGATAATAGGAATTTTAATTATGGATAAAGGCTTTAGGGGTATTAAGACTGCATTCCATGCTTTTTTGAATGGATTTGTGATAATGTTTTAACCAACCTATGATTGATGGTCGGGGTACATGAGCCTTATCCTGGTTGGTAAGGACTTTGTAAGTGAATTCAAGCGACCGAGGATCAAATACAGATGGAGGCATGATTTCCAGGTACTGTAGTAGTACTGTAGTAGGTAATGTAGCAGGAATTGTAGTAGGTACTATTTGGAACTGTAGCAGTCAAGAATATGCCCCCATTTGTGCCTTTAGGCCACCTATTTGGTCTCAAAATTCTTTAAGATCATCGGGCCACCCAGAAATTTTGGCCAGTATGGCCTTCGGGCCACCTCAAGGCCTTCGGGCCACCTTAAGAGCAGATGAAAACATGACAACCTACAAGGAACAAGCTCTACAAGAAGGATAAGCAAATGAGATTTTACCACAGTAGAAGCAAAACAGATTTAAAAAATTTAGAGGGTATGGCACCTGCCATCGAGGCAAGCATGTGCATGCATGGGAATGCCTAGCTGAACATCCATGTGAAGGTAGAGAGTTGATTTCATGATGAAGATGCTAGGGAAGAGCAATTCCAAGTAGTTAGTCTGGGTTGCATGTAATGTTTGAATTCTACGGGAAATGAATTCCAATAAGGCATATGGACCTTGTAAAACTTATGCCTATGGGCCTTGTAAGGGTTCCACCTCACCCCTTGAAAGGTGGATTATAAAAAATAAATAAATAATGAAGGCCTTCGCGCCATTGGATGGATTATGGATGGCCTGGGGAAGCTTTGGGATGTTCAATCATGATTCTCACATTGGGTAATGAATTGATTATTATTGAATTTGTAATTTTGGAATGATACTCGCCCTATCCCAAGAAATTTTTCTAGTATGGAAAACACCTTAGGAATGAAAGGCGATGTGATGGGGATGCCAATGTTAGCATTTTTTTGATAGAGGTAAATTTCAAGGATGGAGTACATTAATATTGGTGTCAGAGTTCAAGGTATCATCATTAATATTTTTGGGAATTAATTGAGTAAGGATGATTTTTTTGGATGAATATATGATCAAATGCTTTTTATTTTGGGGTTCCAGTATTATATTAGAATATTTTTTAGGAAGGGTGGTTATTTTATGAATAATATATGTTGATCTTTGGGGTTTATTGTTAAATTTTAGAGAATTATTTTTGGAGAATTATATTATATTAAAATAACAAATTTGGTTTTGGTTAATTTATTATGTTAGGAGGAATATATAGTTATACATTTGGGGTTTTTTGGATCAGTAGAAGTTGATTTGAAATCTTCAGGCATGAAAAATTCATCTTAAGTACTCATAATTTAGAGAAAAAGATTAGTTTGTGGTGGAAATTTATCAAAGGATGAAACGATAATTGTCAATTAAATATGTTTCCTTATATTATTATTATATGTAGTAAATTAATTCATCAACTCTATTGAAATGAATTTGAATCCATAATTATTATCATAGTACCTTCTTTTCTGATTAATCAAACAACCCATTAGATCATCGAGGATTGATAGTTTCATGATTATTAAATTTCTCTTGACCATGTTCTATATCAATCACCATCATAATTGTTTTGCATAATTCTCTTCTATGTAAATGTCTTTCACATATGGAACCCTATTATGCATTATCTCTGGTGATCATCATATTTTCCTTTCTTTTTGTTAATGGCAATGTAATGAACTATAAAATTCAAGGGAAATTTTTCCTTAATATTCTTTTGGATTTTAAAATAATGCAGTTTCTGACGACACCTGATTCTGAGGCCCGGTGTGCCCGGAATCAATTTCCGAAGTTTAGCTCGGGTACCTTCAGTGAACGAACGAGCGGGTTTTTCCTAACTTTTGAACCGGTGCTCAGAATCGATATCTGAGGGCACCGATGGAATTGCAGCACCGACAATTGCTTAGGAACACCTTTTCCGGAGTTGCGTTGCTTGGGTGAGGTAATTAAATAAATTGGTTAACTAAATAATGAAATAAAATATTATGCTACAATTTTTTATTTTTAATCTAGGTAGATTAAACCTATACTTGGTGGTTGGAGTAGGGCCCACTAATATCCTAACTCCACTAGGTAGGATATTAGTGAAGTGGGGCGCAAATGAGCACCACCCCTTAAAATCCCTTTTTAACCTCCCTCTCGTGCATTTAATATGTAACTCACCCGCACCCCATTTAAATTCCATGTCAACCCTCAAAATTAATTTTGATATTAAACACTCTTCAATTAAGTCAATTAATTGAATGAGATTTGTTTTTGAATTTCAAATTAATGGCATGCATGAGTGAAAATAAAATAATACATGACTTATTTTATTGGGGGTTAATTCATTGTGCGAAAGGAAAGAGGGGACTCTTGCGCTCCTGAGGATTATCTTCTTCCTTGTTTAAGAACACGAAGAACGCCGAGTCTTCGATGAAGAACTCCATCACCGCAAGGGAATCACCATGCCATTTTCCTCTCTTCCCACAACCGGAAAGAGACACCTTCTTCGGTGAACGCCGATGATGCTTACGGTGCATTGATCCATGACCCAGTCTTCCGCGACACTGTCTTCTGCAACGTCGTCTTCCGCGACGTCCTTTTCCCACGACGAACCTCGTTCGACGACTTCATCGAGGTAAGGGTTAACTTGATGTTCGTGGATTTTTTTGTCGTTCTTCATCTTTATTTTATGGGCACCTGTTATTGTCATAATGGGGGGAGGTCGGACCGCACGAACACGACCGACCCTCCTCCCCCTTTGATGTTGTACTTGTTGCGGCACGAGCAAAGGCAGGGCGGTGCAATGACACTGCACGGAAGCAAGAGGAATGGGTGAAGAAGCGCGGTGCCATCGCTCCATGCCAGAAAACCATGATGGGCCGCAGCTGGGGTGGGCCATGGTGGAGGGGCGCTGCGCCGACGCGCCGCACCGTTCGGACGAAGGGCGCGACCTTTGGTCGTGGCATAACAGGAGAGGGCGGCCGGAGCCGCTGGCCGCTGGTGTACCGGGGGTGGGACCGGCTGGTCTTGCACGATACCCGGACCAGCCGTTTCGACCGTCCAGATCCAAAAACCGGGGGTCGTAAACCCCGGCTGGAAAAGGGAGTGACCCTCACGTGGGGGTCATGGTTTCAAAACAGGGGGGTAGCTCGCACCCCCTTCTGCGATCTTTCCTTGCCCGCACTAGGCCAACCGGGCTGTCAGGCGGGGCCAGGCCGCGCCGGCCAGGCCGCGCCCTAAAGGTCCGGACCCGGACCCGGTTCTGTCCGACCTAGGGGGTCTTGGTGCAGGTCGGTCCGGGCCCAAAACACCCTATTTTCATTGAATTTTGTTCAAACGCTCGTATCTTGGGATAAAAACCTCCGATCGATGCACCATCAGTTGCGATTCGATCCTTGGATCGAGACTGCTGTTTTGGTATATTACACTCAAGGTTTAGGATAACTTTGGGTATAGCCAGGTTGGTTCGAACACGAAACCAACCGGGCCCTCGGAGCGGAAACCCTTATAACTTGATCTTCGGACGTCCAATTATCGTGCCATCAACTTTTTTGGATTCCTCTTAGTGAGACAGACCTTTTTACTTAATCTTCTCGAGTTTTGGATGCAGTTGGAGTGCGATTGGGATGGTTTTGACTTAAAAACCAATCGGGCCCCCAGAACGAAAAAGCCAATAACTCTCAGACCGGGCGTCCGATTGACGCACCGTTTGTCACGTTGAGTTCCTTTTGTTGAGACAGAACTTGGGGATACATAAAATCCGGACTACATGTCAGTTGATGCATCAACCCCCTTTGGTTAGTGGAGCGGATCCTCCCGGAAATGAGCATGTTGTGCGCGGGAACCCTAGAGCTAGCTGTGACTGCGACAGCGACGATGACTGCACTGATATCCTCCATGGGTTCGGCAGCGACGACGAATGCACTAAAATCCACTGTGGGTTCAACAGTGATAAGACAACATTGAAATCCTCCATGGGTTTGGCAGCGATGAAGACTGCACTGAAATCCTCTGTGGGTTCAACGGTGATGAAGACCATACTGAAATCCTCCGTGGGTTCGATGACGATGAAGACTGCACTGAAATCCTCCGTGGGTTCGGCAACGATTAAGACCGTACTGAAATCCTCTGTGGTTTTGATGGTGATGACTACTGTTCTTGTATCCTACGTGGGTCTGGTAGTGTTTGACTCTGTTCTTGCTATCCTACGTGGGTCTGGTAGAGTAGCTGGTCTGTATCCTATGTGGTTTTGACAGCTTAGCTGGTTTAGTATCCTACGGGGGTCCCAACTTAGATGAATCAGTGGCAATATCTGATCATCTCTATCACCTTACGAAGAAGTATACCTGTGTGAGCTGAGTCTTGAATTTCAATCATAATATCTGATATAATTGACTTTCTTTCCTATGTGGATTGGGTTGTGCATTCCTGTGTGGATTGGGTTGTACTATCCCGGACGTGATTGAACATGGGCTCGGATGTTGGATCCGAACTAGAATTGATGAGTTAGGTATACCTATGGGAATATACCTAAGTAGTGTTGGTTGTTACTTCGTGATTGTATCTTTCCTTTGTGGATTATCCTTTGTGGATTCTGGGAGACCTTCGGGGGTCTCGGGGACCCTACTGAGTAGAGTATACTCACCCCTGCACGGGCTATGCCCGCACTACGTTGTATTGGATATAGACGACAGACATCGCTGATCGTGGTTGAGGCTTGTGGAGCAAGTTAGTACCTAGAGGTGGACCACTGGGTGGGACGTACACGGAGCGGACGATTGGAACCGTGGAGATGAGGAGACGATCAGTACCCACCATTCAGGTGGGACATCCAGTTGACGGCTCGACGTTGCTACTTTACTTTTTAGTTGCTGTACTTTCTTTCCAGTTGTACTTTACTTTCATATTGGGTTTGTATTCTGGACCATTTACTTTCCGCACTTACTATTGTACCCAGTTTACTTTGTGTTTACTTCTGCTGGATTACTCTGTGATGTTTGTTTACTTTAAAAAGGAAATGTCTTCCCCTTTTATTGGGATTTACACCTTGGGTTCTAGTCGCCAGCCCCTGGCCTATGGAAAGAGGATTTGGGGTAGTCACGTCACGGGCCCCGAGGTCGGGTTGTGAGAAATTGGTATCATAGGAGTTCAGTTCTATCGCAGAACATAGGACTCTGATCTTTCTTCTATGTGAAGCAATAGTGATGAGGGAATGGAGTGTGGTTATCAGTCCAGGGAGTCCAGTGTTTGTGCGACGGCTGACGTATCCGTACACTAGGACCCTGATCTCTGATTTCTGACTTAATGCATGAAAACATTGATTGCATGTGTGTTTCAAAAGTTTTCTTTGTGATTACTTTGTGTTAGCTCACCAGGTATACTGTTTGACCGCAGCGCACATATTTCTTTTCAGGATGGCCCCACGACAGCATCCAGTAAGGGTTCTGAGCTTTGTGGGAGACGACAGCCCACCGAGCGACGAGGCCTTGGTGTAGGTACCTTTTTTAGTCGAGGCACCAACGGTACCTCTACCCACCGAGCCACCGATGCCACCAGCCCCAGCCGCTGAGAGTGCACGTCGCCTTAGTGCACTGCACGAGTTTCAGCGTCAGAGACTGCCCAGGTTCTGTGGGTAGACGGACCCTCAGGCAGCCGAGGATTGGCTGGAGGCTGTAGTTCGAGTTTTCAGTTAAGTGGGGACCCTATCTGACCTCATGGTGATTCTTGATGTGTGCCTCTTGCATGCAACAGTAGGCAGATGGTGGAGATTGATGCTCCAGGTGCATGATGAGGAATCTCTCCTCTAGAAGGACTTTCAGATCCTCTTTCTCTTGGAGTTCGTCTCATACATCCTCTGTGCGGTGCGCATCCAAGAGCTTCTACAGCTGCGGCATGGTAGCATGATGGTCGCCCAGTACTCGGTGAGATTTACCGATCTCTCGCATTATTCGACGGACATGGTACAAGACCCATTCTTCCGGGCCCGGACCTTTGAGCAGGGACTGAGGCATGAGATTAGGGCATCGATGATCTCCCTCATCATTCCAATATAGGAATAAGTACTGGAGTGAGTTCTTCTCATAGAGAGATTTCTTGCTGAGCCTACGCCAGCAGCGAGACCTACCGTAGGGCAGCACATAGCAGAGTCGTCTGTAGCTCGTAGTCGACGAATGTCACAGTGGTCCAGGGAGACCATACCATCAGGAAGATGACCTCAGGACACTGGCTCAGAGGTGTGGGGCACACGACACAGAGCCAGCCTTCCGAGGAGCAGGCAGTGCTACACATGCGGCAGTCAGGGCCACATGGCTCGTGATTTCCTTACCCGCCGTGCAGAGGAGCAGCAAACGATTGAGGGGAAACCCAGGAAGAGGAAGAGGGTCAACTGTGGTGGTCCGCCGAGAGCAACCGGATGAGGCAGGGGAGCTGGCCGAGCAGTAGGTGGTGGGTGATGCTTTGAGGCTTTACCACCACCACCACCAGGAGGTCCACCCAGACCATAGGGAGCTGGCTGGCAGAGACATGCTCAGCTTTAGGTAGCGGAGGCCTACGACCACAGCGCACTAGAGATGATTCGAGGTACTAGCTGTGTCTACTCCACCCTTGGTTCAGTTCTTATAGACATAGGAGTGAGTCATTATTTTATTACCGCTGCCCTTGTTCGGAGCTTGGAGATTTCGATAGAGCCGTTGGCTCGATCCTGACGGCTAGAGACTCATACGGAAGCAGACTCGATGATTACACACTGGTGCAGGCAGTGTGATATTACTCTAGGAGGCAGGAGCTTCAGCTGGGATCTTATTGTAGCGGCATCGAGGCCTTACGACATCATCTTGGGCATGGATTGGTTATCTACAATACATGCTCAGATCGACTTTATTAGGCGCAAGGTGCGATGTGTACGCATCGACATGAGAAGGTTCATCTTCACCAGCGATAAGGGAGCCTTTGCAGCGTAGGATGGAATCACGCAGAGGAGAGGACATCCCATCACTCATTAGTTGGCTATCCTTATCCTAGGAGCAGTTGAAGTGCGGAGTCCGTGTTTTCCTGTAGTGGTGGATCTGTATGCAGAAATATTTCCTGTTGATGTTCCAGGACTAACTCCTCATAGAGAGGTAGACTTTTATATTGACATGTACCCCGGGATAGCCCCGATATCCACTCCAGCATATCGGATGGCTCCCGCTGAGCTTCAAGAGCTACGGGTACAGCTGGAGGACTTATAGGGCAAGGGATTCATCCGACCCAGTGTCTCACCCTGGGCTTCCCCGATATTGTTCACCAAGAAGGCGGACGGGAGAATGAAACTGTGTGTCGACTATCGTCGCCTGAACCAGGTGACTTTGAGGAACAAGTATCCACTACCGAGGATTGATGACCTCTTCGATCAGCTCAAGGGGGCATGGTGGTTCTCGAAGATAGACCTCAGGTCAGGCTATCATCAGCTCAGAGTTCGAGATGAGGAGGTGCAGAAGACGACCTTCAGATGTCGGTATGGCCACTATGAGTTCATGGTTATGCCATTCGGTGTAACCAACGCTCTAGCAGTGTTCATGGGTCTCATGAACAGGATCTTTCAGCCATACCTCGATCGATTTTTCATGGTCTTCATCGACGACATATTTATATACTAGACCACGGAGGAGGAGCACGCCTACCACTTGCGGGTTTTACTGGACACACTCCAAGGGCACCAGATTTTTGGTAAGATCTCAAAGTGTCAGTTCTAGTTACGTGAGTTCCACTTCTTTGGACACGTCATCTCTGAGGCAGGAGTTGCGGTGGATCCTATGAAGATTGAGGCGGTGCTAGCTTGGGAGACACCCAGGAGTGTGACGGAGGTGTGGAGTTTCTTGGGTCTAGCTGGGTACTACCGGAGATTTGTGCCAGACTTTTCCAGAGTTGTGGAACCACTCTCAGCTTTGACGAACAAGGGGAAACCCTTCGTGTGGTCAGACAGATGTCTGTAGAGCTTCAAGCAGTTGAGAAAGATATTGACCAGCACACCTATCTTGAGGCTACTGGAGGAGGGAGTGGGGTACGTAGTCTACTACGATGCATCAGGGACTGGACTTGGATGTGTCCTGATTTAGGATCAGGCAGTGATCACCTATGGATCACGTCATGTGAGGAAGCATGAGTAGATCTACGCTGCCCATGACCTGGAGTTAGCAGCAGTGGTCTTCGCTCTGAAGATGTGGCGACACTACCTGGTTGGCGAGCACTTTACAGTCTACTCGGACCACCAGAGTCTCAGGTACATCTTCTCATAGACAAACCTGAATCTAAGACAGCGGCAATGGATTGAGTTCCTCCAGGACTATGACTTTGATATAGTCTATACTCCTATAAAGGGGAACGTTGTAGCCGATGCCCTCAGCAGGAGGATGGGAATTCAGCTACTCGGGGAGGCGACGGAGCAGCTAGCCGCTTTGCATATATCCTTTGTGGATAGAGATGGAGCAGCCTTTCTTCAGTCACTCACAGTCACTCCTCCAATTTTTCAGCGGGTCAGAGAGGTAAAATTTGGGGATGTTGACTATGAGATGTGGCGTGCACAAATATCCTCAGGATAGGAACCTGATGGATTCTCTGTGGGGGGAGAGCACGTCGTGCATTTTAGAGGATGTACAATGGTACCAGCTGCTTTACAGGAGGATGTGCTGGGGGAGTTTCACACTTCTCCTTTAGCGGTACATCCAGGAGTGACGAAGATGTACCAGGATCTCAGATGTCACCACTGGTGGCAAGGTATGAAGAAGGCTGTAGGTGGGTTCGTTTCTTGATGCCTCACCTGTCAGCAGGTGAAGGCGGAGCACCAGGTACCAGCAGGCTTGGTACAGCCCTTGGAGGTCCCGGAGTAGAAGTGGGATGGTATATCTATGGATTTCGTGACTGGAATTCCATGCAATTTCAGAGGTCATGACTCCATTTGGGTGATTGTCGATCGACTCACCAAGTCGGCCCACTTCTTACCCATCAGAGAGCAGGGCTCAGTGGAGAGCTTGGGACGCCTCTACGTTCAGGATATCGTACGACTTCATGGTGTTCCAACATCTATCGTCTCCGATCGAGATTCTTTCTTTACTTCCTGGCTTCAGAAGGGGTTATAGGAGGCATTCAGGATGCAACTACGTCTGAGCACCGCCTTTCATCCTCAGACGGATGGTCAGACGGAGAGGACCATTCAGACTCTTGAGGACATGCTCCATGCATGTTTCCTCGACTTTGGTCATTGCTGGGAGGATCACCTAACCTTGGTGGAGTTCACGTACAACAACAGCTACCACTCCACCATCGGGATGGCGCCATACGAGGCATTATACGGCCGACCTTGCAGATCACCTCTGTACTGGACAGACCCTGGGAAGTCAACACTTGTGGGATCAGAGATGGTCCAGGCCATGATAGAGAAGGTCCAGATCATCCAAGAATGGATGAGCACATCTCAGAGCCAGCAGAAGTCTTATGCTGATAGGAGGCGGAGACCAATAGGTTTCGAGGATGGCGACCACATCTTCATACGGGTCTCACCTCGACGTGGATTACAAAGATTTTTCCGGGGCGACAAGTTATCTATGTGCTTCATCGGACAATTCCAAGTCCTCAGCAGGATAGGCGAGGTGGCTTATCGTCTGGCTCTACCACCTCAGATGCACTGGGTGCACGACGTCTTCCACGTATCTCAGCTGAGGAGATACGTGCACGATCTGACGCATATCATCGACCATGGGGAGTTGGAAATTGACGATGTGGTGACTTTTGCAGAGGTCCCGGTGGAGATCGAGGATCTATAGGAGTGGGTCCTACGTGGATGGTCGATACCTCTAGTGCACATCAGATGGAAGCACGGGAACCTCCAAAAGAGCACTTGGGAGCGGGAGGCTCTGATGTGTGCTCAGTACCCTCATTTGTTCCCCAAGTTTGTGATGTATCTTTTTGGGGACGTAAAGACCTGAGGTGGGAGTAATTTAAAGACCCTTAAAAGTCAAGAGAAATTGTTTCTTAATTTTCTTTGGGATTTTACAATAATGCAGTTTCTGACGGCACCAGATTCCAAGACCCGGTGTACCTGGAATCAATTTCTGAAGTTTAGAACGGGTACATTTAGTGAACGAATGAGCTGGTTTTTCCTAACTTTTGAACCGGTGCTCGGAATAAAAATATGAGGGCACCGATGGAATCAGAGCGCCGGTAATTTCATAGGAACACCGTTTCCGGAGTTGCATTGCTCGGGTGAGGTTATAAAAATAAATGGGTTAACTAAAGAATGAAATAAAATATTGTACAACAATTTTTTATTTCTAATCTAGGTAGATTAAACCAATGCTTGGTGGTTGGAGTGGGACCACTAATATTCTAACTCCACTAGGTAGGATATTAGTGATGTGGGGCCCACATGATCCCCACCCCTTCAAATCCCTTTTTAACATCCCTCTCGTGCATTTAATAAGTAACACACCTGCACCACTTTTAAATGACATGTGAACCCTCAAAATTAATTTGGATATTAAACTCTATTCAATTAAGTCAATTAATTGAATGAGATTTGTTTTTGAATTTCAAATTCATGGAATGCATGAATGATAATAAAATAGGACATGACTTATTTTATTGGGGGTTAATTCATTGTGAGAAAGGAAAGAGAGGACTCTTGCGCTTTTGAGGACTATCTTCTTCCTCGTTGAAGAATGCGAAGAATGCCGAGTCTTCGACGAAGAACTCCATCACCGCAAGGGAATCACCATGCCATTTTCCTCTATTCCCACAGCCGGGGAGAGACACCTTCTTCGGCGACCGCCGATGACGCTTATGTAGAATCGATCTGCGACATCGCCTTCCGTGACGCCATCGTCCACAACGTCGTCTTCCGTAATGTCCTTTTCCCGCGATGAACCTCGTTCGATGAATTCATCGACGTAGGGGTTAACTTATTGTTCGTGGAATTTTCTTCGCCGTTCTTTGTCTTTATTTTATGGCTGTCTATTATCATCATAACGGGAGGAGGTCGGACCGCACGAACAAGGCCTACCCTCCTCCCCCTATGATGTTGTACATGTTGCGGCACGAGAAAAGGCAACGCGGTGCAAAGGCACCGCGGGGAATCAAGAGGAACGAGTGAAGAAGTGCGGCGCTATTGCGCCGCTCCGTTGAGGAAGAACAAAGTCGCGACTGTATTTGGACCACGATGAAAGTGGAATGGTGTCGTCGCGCCGTGCCGGTCAGACCAAGGCCGCGGCCTTCGGCCACGGCGGAGTAGGAGAGGGCGGCCGGAGGCGCCGGCCACCGGTGCACCGGGGGCGGGACTGACTGGTCCCGCGCGACACACTGGTCGGCCGTTTCGACCAGCCAGATCCAAAACCGGGAGTCGTAACCCCCAGCTAGCAAAGGTAGCAGCCCCCACGTGGGGGACGTGGTTTCAAAACAGGGGTGAAATGCCCCCCCTTCCGCGGTGGTTCGGCCAGCGCCGAGCTGGGCATGCGGGCAGCGCCCGCATGAGGCCAATCGGCCGCCCTGGCCGGGCCGCGCCGCACAGGCAGGGCCGCACCGCGCCGTCCGGGTCAGGCCGTACCGGTTGTGCCGGGCTGCACCCTAAAGGGCTGGACCTGGACTCGGATCGGGTCGATCGGGTTCGGGCCGACCCAGGGGGTCTTGGGCCGGGTCGGTCTGGGCCCAAAACCCCCTATTTTCAGACAATTCCGTTCAAACGCCCGTATCTTAGGCTACAGACCTCCGATCGATGCATCGTCAGTTGCGATGCGATCCTTAGAGTGAGACGATCGTTTAAGTATATTGCAATCAAGGTTTCGGAGAAAATTGGGTATGACCAGGTTGGTTCAAACATGAAACCAACTGGGCCCTCGGAGCGGAAACACTTATAACGTGAGGTCCGAACGTCCGATTGACATGCCATCGACTTTGTTGGATTACTCTTAGTGAGATGTACATTTTGGATTACTCCGCTCGAGGTTTGGAAACATTTGTTGTGTGATTATGTTGGTTTTGACTTAAAACCCAACTGGGCCCCTGGAACGAAAAAGCCAATAACTCTCAGACCGGGCGTCCGATTGATGCTTCGTCTGTCGCATTGAGTTCCTTTTGTTGAGACGGAAATTTGGGATACATCAAATCCGGACTGCATGTCAGTTGATGTATCTACCCCCTTTGGCTCATGGAGCGGGCCCTCCCGGAAACGAGCATGCTGTGTGCGGGAACCCTATAGCTGCCTACGACTGTGACGACGATGATGACTGCACTGAAATCCTCCGTGGGTTCAGCAGTGACGACGACTACACTGAAATCCTCCGTGGGTTCGGCATCGATGAAGACTGCACTGAAAATCTCTGTGGGTTCGGCAGTGATGAAGACCATACTGAAATCATCCGTGGGTTCACCGTTGATGAAGACCGTACTGAAATCCTCCGTGGATTCGACAACGATGATGACTGCACTAAAATCCTCCGTGGGTTCGGCAGCGATGAAGACCATATTGAAATCCTTCGTGGGTTCGACGACGATGACTACTGTTCTTGTATCCTACGTGGGTCAGGCAGTGTTTGAATCTGTTCTTGCTATCCTACGTGGGTCTGGCAGAGTAGCTGGTCTGTATCCTATGCGGGTCCGACAAGATAGCTGGTTTAGTATCCTACGTGTGTCCCAGTATAGATGAATCAGTGGCTATATCTGATCATCTATATCACCTTATGAATAAGTATACCTATGTTAGCCAAGTCTTGACTTTCAATCACTATCTATGATATGATTGACTTTCTTTCCTATGTGGATTGGGTTGTGCTTTTCTATGTCGATTGGGTTGTACTATCCTGTGTGGACGTGATCGGACTTGGGCTCGGATGTTTGAGCCGAACAGGAATTGAAGAGTTAGGTATATGTATGGGCATATACCTAAGTAGTGTTGGTTGTTACTTAGTGATTGTATCTTTCCTTTGTGGATTATCCTTTGTTGATTTTGGGAGACCTTCGGGTGTCTCGGGGTCCCTACTGAGTAGCGTATACTCACCCATGCATGGGCTATGCCCGCACTACATTGTGTTGGAAACGGATGACGGACAACGCTGATCGTGGTTGAGGCTTGTGGAGCAAGTCAGTACCTAGAGGTGGACCACTGGGTGGGACGTACACGAAGCAGACAACTAGACCCGTGGAGATGAGGGGACTATCTGTGCCCACCCATCAGGTGGGACTCCAGTGGACGGCTCGATGTTGCTGCTTTACTTTTTAGTTGTTGTACTTTCTTTCCAGTTGTACTTTACTTTCATTTTGGGTTTGTATTCTTGCCCATTTACTTTCCGCACTTACTATTGTACCCACTTTACTTAGTGTTTACTTATGCTGGCTTACTCTGTGGTGTTTGTTTACTTTATAAAGTCAATGTCTTCCCCTTTTATCAGAATTTATGCCTTGGTGACTAGCCACCAGCCCCTGGCCTATGGAAGGCGGGCTTGGGGTAGTCACGACACGGGCCCCGAGGTCGGGTCATGACAGGCGAGGTCCCTTTAACCATATTTTTGTTGTGGGATTCAATACAATGGAATTTTTATTTATCAACCATTTAGTTTTGAATTGAAATTTAACCTTTCAAGGAGGTAATTTTTTAAGTGGTAAGAATGGGACAACCCATGATTTTACAGTATATTTTCTTTTCCGATAAATTCATTCACTTGCGTCGCACACAACAATGAGTTCAATCACACCATGATCTATTGAAATAACCTTCTAAATAATGGTTATGAATATTATTAACAAGACTATACAATTTATTTACATTCCATATAATATTTAACAATTATCTTAAGTGTTTTATAGATAATTATATAAGAACGAATCTAATTTTGTGCATAAAAACTATACATTTTAAGGGGAAATTTACCACTTGTTAAAGATGCTTATTTGAATACTAAATTTTTTAAATTTTATGAATCTTATATTTTAAAATATAATTAATTTTTTTTACTTGGAATAAAAAAATTATATTAGGGTAAATATTTGTTATTTTTATGAGAAGTTTCATTTTTTGATGAATAATGAAAAATACAACATTGTAGTTAAAAAAACAACTTATGTGTAAATAATAATTATACATAAAATTTAATTTGAATGTAATAATATATAAATATTACATATATAAATACAATTTATTTTACTGGGATAATTTTTATATTGAAATTAGATATAAAACATATTGAACTATTGAATATTTCCATTTACCCGCCTTCTCGCCATATCTGCGAAATTAGTGTTAAAAATAATTTATCGAATTATGTGTACTGAATTTGGAAACAATTACCTACATATTTTTAATCACTATGATATTTATATTCTAATATGATCAACATAATTTTTATATATTATGAGTAGTAACTGTCGAAATGGCTTACATACCACAGTTAACGGTTAATCATGTAAATAAAGGTAAAATTAATATATAATATAATAAAAGTATTCTAACACTTTCTCGATACTAAATATAAAAGTGGGTTTCAAAAAAAACCTTATGACATAATTATAACCTTTTTATGCCACGTGGGTTAAAATATGACCTTTATTATATATTTTTTAAAGATAAGTTAAAATTTCATACTCATGTTTTTTATTAAGTGTTTCATTTTTAGTACATGGTTATACAAAATATAAATTAGGATATAAAATATAATTTAAAATATAATTAACATATATTCACTATGATAATTTATATTTTATTTTTACAAAATATATAATTTAATTAAATTCTTTCTTAATAATGATGTATTAATTATTTAAATAATGAAAATATCAAATAAATGATATTAAAAATATTAAAATAAGTATAATTTTATAGAATTAATATCATAAATGAATTATATTGATAGAATAGACATTTTAGGGATGTATTATTAGTTTTGGTTCTCTGTTATCATGTTTCATGAATTAAAAAAATAGTAATAATTATTTTTAAAATTGATATAAATGATACTTTAAAATAAATAATATTTTATTAAATGATAAAAAATTAACAAAAATATAAAATTAAAAAAACAATTATAATAAGTCTAAATATTTTATTAATGATCCATTATGGGTTCTGTTGGAATTTTATAGTAACTATATTAATCCTAAAGATTAAAAAATCCATGTTATCATGGTATGATTTATAAGGTTTAAATAAGGGTTAAAGCCAAAATATAAGGTTAATATTATGACCAAAAAATATCTACAAATCATTAGTTTGGATTTTTTCTACACATAAGAATCTTATTTTTTAAATAACACAATTTTGATATTTTTAAATCAAAAATCAATTTATATTAATTTAATATTTTAAAGGACTCCTATATAGCACCTCCCCTATCTTATAAAAAGACATATCCTCCCTAATTTCCGCACATCGAATTGATACTTCTTGATAAAAAACCCTAAATATTATTCCTAAAAAATTATTTTTCTTGTTTTAGAGTTCATGATCTTATAAAATTTCCTACCCTAGTATCCCTAATTGGAGATCCAAAGGAAGTCCACCGAAGAGTAGGTAATTGTTTTCCACTTTATTTAATGTCAATTCTTATTCTACTTCATCTTCCTATTATGATTCCATACTTAAATAATAAATACAATATCATATATATTATTATATTTAATTATGATTATGGGGCAACTATATTTCTCATTTTATCCATCCTATAAAAACAGTATCACCATGTGTTCATATGTATGACTTACCATCTCTACATTGTGGTGTAATTTGTTTTCCTCACCACACTATTTGGATTCGTATAATGATGAATATAATGGATAAAATAATTTTTATTAAATGATATTAAATTTTTATAATTAATATATGATCTAATTCATTACCACTAAACTATTAAGGGGATAATATTATCGCTCATGCATACATACAACTTACTATCTCCACGACGTGATCAGATTCATTCTCCAAATTAAACATTCAGGAATTATTTTAAAAAATATCTATGTTGAGTGAATATAATATTTATTAACTTAATATAATTATGGATATGAACAAAATATATCATATTCATAAGAAATAGGACTTACACGGGAAAACAGGCATTAGAAAATGAAGTAGTTAAAACCCGAAACATGGGATATAATGAAAAATTATTAACAAGACAATATAAGAAGATCATATATGATATAATAAATGAGGATATATTTATGGAATAATTTAATAACCTAATGAATCTAATATAATGTTGTCTAGAACACCCTTTACTAAATGAATGTAAAATCTAAGGGTTAACTTCATAATCTCATTGTTATCTTGGATTGTGTATATGTAAGTACTTTCTGGGACATATTTATAATCCATGTCTAGGTTATTTAAAAATTTATTTCACCATATTTATAATATTATTAAAAAAATTTAATAATTTTTACTCGTGTTTAAAATTTTATAAATTTTGTGAATGGAATCTTTTTTTTGTTTTCTAAATGATGTACTTTCTGACCTTTTCGAAAAATACAAATAGAATGCTCTTTTTTAAATTTATATGGAATGAGAGAAACATTATTTACAAGATTAAAAGATTATTTTCACTGAAATTATTTCTTTTAAAAAATCACATCCATTTTAAAGTAATTTAAATATAAAAGGGGAATTTATCTCAATAATTTTTTAATTAATTTATTATATTTTGTTTATATTTGTCAACATCATTTTTGGATTTTTTGCAAAATTGAGGGTGATTTATTTTGATGAAATATAAAATATTATATTTAATGGTTTATGATATGTTTGAATATGGATGTTATATTTTTATACCATTCATTACTTATAGTAAAGGTGTTTATATATCATATGTTGGTTTTAATATGATTTTTTGATGGTTATGTTTCACCCTTTTCATAAGAGTAATACATTAGATTTAGAAAGAAATGGGTGGGGAATTCTTTAACCCTTCAATGAACTGGTTATTATCATTATATAAACTAGTTTGTGTTTTTAAAAATTTATGTATGGTTTATATTCCATAGCCTAGATAGTATGATTATGATGTCTGACATAATGCAATCTTTCAACATGAGATTAGTTATTTATATTACACATTATTCATTTTTTGGAAGAATATACATGTGAATGTTAATATAGAGCTATTTGATTTATTATTTCCATATTATTCTCAAGATTATGTTTATGTGTCTTATGTTTCAATTATACAACTTTCCTTAAGGTTAATGATTATTTACTTACAATAGCCCCTGTTGTACGCATACCCTTACTGAGCATCTGAGCTCAACCCTTTCTTATGATTCCTATTCCTAATATGAAATGATGTGTACTAGGACTAATATTCATGGTTTATATGAGATATTAAAGGAATTATAAATGATTTTGTATCTTGTATTTTATGTTTTTAATTATAATGTAGGGTTAATGTATGTAATCTATTTTCCAAGACTGCTAAACTAATCGGTTCTTTGAGATTTGATACTTGTATATATGATAATTTAATATAGAAAAGAACCAAATTTAAGTTAATTGGGTTGGGGTGTGACATTTTTTATTAATACAATATATTTAGAGAAGTTAGAAGAAATAAAATTAAAGTCTTCATGTAGGAATATTACATCATATTTTTTAGATTCTATCAGAACCATTATTAAGGACCCATGGAATGGTCTTTATAGAATTCCATATCCACTAATTCACATATAAGAGATTCTATAATATAATTGGTTAATTTTTTTAAATATATATTTCTAAAGGATTTTTGAATAAAATATATAACATGTTTCCTTTCATAAAGGAGGGAAATAACACACTTTAAATTACTAAAGAGAAAAAATTTAATTAATTAATTCTAAATACGGATTATTCTAAATGATAAACTATTTAAATAAAAAGAGTATAAGCTGTAAATTTCATCAAAAAACAAAATTTGGACTGGTTTTGGTGTTATTTTAAACATAATCAATTGGTTTAACCACTTCGTTAACCAATTTCAACCATAACCACAGTAATAATTTCATTAATCATAATTGGTTATAATTTTACTTATAATGTAAAAATTAGTTAAAAAATATACTATTTACGTATATCTTGAATATTTATCATTATAATTTTTCTTTTTGAATATTTTCTTTTAAAATTTATTAAAATATATATTTTTGTAAAATATTGTCAATTTCATTTTTGACATTATTTATTTAAATTGAATTTAATATATGAAATATAGTTTTTGGATTTTAATTTTATCCTTTAAAACATCTATTTAATAATATATTTATTTCAAAACTTTATTGTTTACTATAACTCACCCAAATAAATATTACTTTATGGGTTTTCCAAAACAATTACATGATTTTTCAATAGCTCACACAAGCACTTTGTCAGCATTGTCTAATAAGGAAAGGTAATTATTCAATATCTAAAAACAAAAAAATATACGATAAAGAATTAATTCATATTTAAAATGAAAATGTATAATAAACAATATCCACTTTTTATAATTATGTTAAAATTATAGAGATATTAAAGTGAAGAGAGTGACATTTTGTATTTATTATTTTCTAAAATCATTATAATGTTAATAATTAAATAAATATAGAACCGATTATTTTTATATTTTAGGATTTTATAGAAATGGATCAAATAAACTAGTTTAATATGATAATGGAATGTTTTATTATAACGAAACAACCTTAAACATTAAATAATCTAGAGTTTTAAGTCAAAAATTCATTCTCTTACATTTTAAGATCTTTACGATTTAGAGTATTAGAGGATTAGAAAATAATCCTATATAAATAATTCTAACATCACAAAGTTTAAAATTAAACATAGTATCTATTGTTCCAACTAAAATACTTTTAAGATATAACATGTTTTATTTTCATGATAAATCTTCAGCATTTTTATCTTGATGTCATCCCTGTCCATACTCATTCTTAAGATACTATTATTTTTTTCTAAAATGTGGAATTATAGTAATAAAATTATCATTAAGGAAAATAAAATAATAAATTTATAATTAAAATAATTAATTTATGAATAATTAGACAAAAATTTCTTATATAAGAAATAAACATTGGGGTTAAAATAAAATAAAAATTACATAAGAAATGAATTTTCATACCCAAATATATTCACAAAACATTTCATTAGAAATAATAAATTAAAAATGAAAAACATAAAGGTTTCTTTGATATCAATGTAAACTAATGAAAATATTTTCACAAATTTATAATTTTCACCCTTTAAAAGTAGAAAATAATTTTCTTCTAACATAAAATCATGATAAAACCTTATGTAATCATGAGGTTTATATAGAAACCTTATTAAGAATAAATAAAACATATAGTTAGAATAAGAAATCACATAACATACACAATAATAAAACAGATAACATAATAATTTCCCAATATTTTGGAGTCCTATAATTGACCCACCCATCCATGGATTATAACATTACCACATGTCCTTAGTTTATAATAGAAAAAACCATCCTTGGATTATAACATAACCACCAATCATAAGTTTATAATATAAAAACCTAGAAATTTTCAATGGTGAAAAAACATTCTTTAGTTATAATTAAACCACCAATCAATATAATAAATTCTTAATAACCATAAAAAATCATAACACATTAAATATTCCATAGTTAGAAAAATATTTCGTGTATTAATATGAAAAAAAATTCAAAAAATAAAAATATCTATTCGATTTAAAACCCTTTTGAAAAAACCAAGATTATAAGGAATGGTGGATTTTATTATTATAAAACGTGCAATATTTTAAAGTAATCCAAATATAAAATAATGGTTGTGATAATGGGAAAATTTGTTAACACTGTATACACAAAAATATAACATTTCTGTTAGATCTTCTCAAGGAATGTCAAAGCATTATGTATAAATTAGGTAAAAGGTTTCCATTTTTTAAAAAAATATTAATGGTATTAAAAAGATACAAAAAAAATTAATATATAATTTTTTTATTTACATAAATTAAATAATTAAAATAATCTGTAAATTGAAGAAATTCCTTTTGAAAATAAATCTTTAGATGATTTTAAATGAAGTTTTCAGTTAAAGTGACCATAACCTTGAGTCTGACACATCACACATGTTTATTTAATTCCTAAATAATAAAATTATGATAATTATTTAATTGATTTATAACCATTATTATGTATACTATTTCTCTAATAATATTTATGACCATGATATATTCAAATTCTTTATCAACTAAGTGGATGTCAGATGTTATGATGATATTCAGTTCATACATCCGAAATGACAATGGTAGATTTACTATGGTCAATGAGGTAAATATTTCATCATATATAGAAATATAATCACACCATATTTATAATTTTTATAAATCAATTATAATTTTAAAAACAATATTTAATTATGATTATTAAAAATAAACTGTGTTATAATTATAGTGATGGTATTTCATATATACGTATGAATAACATTTCTATTTTTTTCAATGATCACGGTGGAAGGAAGGTAAGTGTAATTTTATTTTCCAATAATGATAGTTATATTATTAAAATAATATCATTTATTTAAAAATACATATATATAGTATCCATGTTATGTGGTTATAGAAAACTAATAACATCACTTTTTAGAGGATCTAATTCACATATACGCACGAATGCCTGTATCATTTTTAAATGGATGGAAAGGTAAGAAAATAAATGATATATTATCTTTATATAATTGTAATTAAGGAATTAATATCACACACACACACACACAGATATATATATATATATATATATATATATTAAATTCTTAATTGTATCCATCCCTGGTAGGTTGTGGTTGAAACAAATTACATCAGTGCGTGAGTCGAGTGGCTTCCACACACAAGAATGAATGTTTCAATTCCCATATGATGGAATAAGATATGGATATATAGAATTAAATTACCATAAAAAATATAAAAATATATATTATTTTTGGTGATAATATTTCATCTTTTATTAATGATATTTTAATTTGGTAGAAGAAGAAATTAAACTGAAACATTCATTTAAAGACTATACATCTTATCAAACAATATTTAGTCCTTTACACATTAAACCCTGAAAGGTTGGTACTATTAAAACAAAGGAATATATGACATTGGTAGGGATGTTATTTATGTATTTGGATATGTATTGGATGATTTAAAATGCTTTTTATGAGTGAATAATGTAAGATATGAGTTTTCCTTCCATAAGGGAGGGAGGGGTACTCTTGGAATTACCTAAAATATAAAATTAATATAAATTAATTTTTAACAAAAATAGATCCATAATAATATAATTATAAAATTGAATTATTTTGGGTTTAAATACTGTCATTAAATAGAATTTGGATAAGTCATATTCAGTTTTTACCCATATATCTTGATTTTAACCTAAATTAACCCTTTTTAATAATTACTGTGATAATGAAGTTATTAATCTTTAGATGAAAATATAATTACTATAAAAGGATAATTGGTTTTAAAATGGAACATAGTTTATATTTATTAATGTATAAAAATCAATTTGATAAAGATTTTAATTCCTAGAAATTTAAATCAATTAATAATATATAATTTATTATAAAATAACATTAAAGTCATTTTTGAAACAGTTAGTTTAATAAGAGATTAATAAAAGCATGAATATGATGGAATTAAAATATAATCCAATAAATAATCTCTAAAATGGTATATTTATCTAAAAAAATCCATGGGACAAATAATTAATTGAAAATATATTACTTTTACATTCATAAATCAATTATTTTACTTTTCTATTAATTGAATAAATATTGTGTTAGCATTGTATTATAATTTATGATAATTATTTTATCCTTAAAAATTATAAATAACTTACCATGAAAAAAATACTTACTTCTAAAATAATTCTCTTTAAAAGTAAATATGTCCTCATTTTATCATAATTTAAATATAATTATAGATAATAAAATTATGAGAGTGATGTTTATGACTTTTCATTGAATAAAATAATATAAAGGTAAAAATAAAAGAAATAAGGAACCATGTTTACATTTGTTCAAAAATAGGATGGAAATAGATAAAATAAAATCATAAAAGTGAATAAATTAAATTTTGGTTCCCATTTTTTAGTCCATAACATGTTATTTTCAAAATTAATGAACAAATTTCCACATACCATGGTGTCAATTATTTACTATGGGTACTATTTAAAATGATAAAATATAAAATAGGTCAATTTACTATATGTAAAAATCCTTATTTAAAAAAACTGAATTAATTTTTTTCATTACACAATTTCTATAAGTGGAATAAATTGATTTAATATTAAAATATATAATGCAATAAAAAATAGTTTTTTTAGAAAACTAATTTATTTATTAAAATGTCATCATAAAAAATTCAAGTATATAATTATTTCAAAATTTTATAATTGAATTATTATTAATTAAATCGAACAATTGAAATTTAAAAAATAATACACAATTGAATTTCTATTTGTATATAATTTTAAAGGAAATACAATTTTCAATTAAATTTTTCATTTTCAATATTTATTGAAAAATAAAACTCTTTAGAAAACTCTAATAATTTCACCATAAGATAATTTTTATATGATAACATAAAAAATCATATAGGTTTTATAAAAAAATATTTTTAAAAGTCTCTGAAATTAATTTATTTATTTTTCACAGAAAACAGATAAAAGAATATTTGAATAAAATATATTTTTTATGAGTAAAATTATGTTACAAATAATTGAGTGATTATTTACTTTGTTGTTATCAATAATAAGTTAGAATGTTCTATATATTTCATAAAGTAGTTAATATTATTCATACCTCTATATTTTTCAGCTTGGTTGTAATGGGAATCATTAAATAATAATATATCATGCATTGTTTATGTTTGGTTGTGTGGGTCATATATATGATATAACATTGTTTTCATTTTCAAATATTTGGGTGTAACATTCTATCCCTTTAGTAAATTGTATCCTTTCTATTTAAACTAGATCATTGTAATTGATGGTTTAAATATTAAAATAAGATAATTTATATCCAAAATCATAAATAAGGATAATAAAACTTCTTTAAAAGAGGGAAAATGTAATGAGGAGGTAATATAGAATAAAATATTTCTAGAATTCTAAATAGGATAAAATTAGAGATTAGTTAAAATATTGACATCAAGGAATCAATAATGTCCAAAATAATTATGGGGAGTGATAGAGAACATTGATCTCAAGATATTGAATGATCATGTTAAAGTTAATGGCCAAAACCCTACACCAAATAGTTGTGAAAAAGAGCATCGATTCATTAGAAATAATGGTAATAAGGAATTTTTTTTTCTCAAAATACATTTCCTATATTTGAGATATACCTTTACTATTTGGGTGAATAAAATATGGGAATTAAATTAATTAACCAATATAATTTCACCCTTCATTCAATTTTCAACACAATATCATCTTTTTATACAAATTATTAGTATTCAAGATGAATTTTTTATTATGGAATCACTAAAATAAAAATATAAAAGATCAAATAATATATAAATTGAAAAAAGATATTCCTCCAGTATTTAGAAACTAACCAAACAAAAAAAAATATCACATATTTAGATAATTCCCCAAATTAGTATACCATCAAATGAATAAATATATCATTATTATCAAAATCATAAAAAACCAAATTTAAATATAGAATATTCTAAAAATAAATAACATAAATATTCGTGAAAATATTCCCATTCATGTTTAGAACCCAAAAATAAAAAATATTTTATTTCATATTCTTCCCTAATTAATTTAATATTCATCTCCAATCAAAATTCATCACTCATAATGTCATATAACAAAAAATTTATATGACCTAATCATATAAAATCTAAAATATGCTAATTATTTCCATAAATAAACTATATCACAATAATGAACATTAAAATCAAATATGCATATAAAATATAATTCCATATTTAATCATAAAATAAAATCCCGAAATATTATGTCTAATATACTCATATATGGTTCCCAAAATATTAATATTTTTGTAAAATATCATTAATCAATTAATCACCAATTAAATTTTCAATCCCATTATTATCTATATGATAAAAGAGACGTTACCAAAATAAAATTAATATTTTTCAATCGAATCATTTAGAAAAATAAGTATCATACTAACCAGGTAATCATGTAGGCCAGTGGGAGGTGTTACACCGTTTTCTCCCTTATGTAGTTGGTTAAAAACTCTTTCCCTGCTAGATATAATAGATTTTTTCCTAGCATACGAATTGTCCTTTTATACTAAAATATCATTACTATAATTCCAACAACATTTCCCACAAAAATTAAAATCCTAAAAAATGTAATAGGTTTATTATGAACCCTTAGGTCTTGTTTACACTGTGAGTTATACATACCTCAAAATAATAAATAATCTCTAAAAAACATTAGACACCTTAAAATCCCTACAATTAAAACCTCAAATTTGCTGTATATGGATTTTAACATATGATAAAACATAATCTTATAATCCAATGATGTTATAGATAAAAATTATGTAAATTCTGAATGAAAAATCCATATCTTTAATGTTATCTTGACATTTCCTCTAATACTAACAGTTTGTAATCGTCTATAAACCTTACATATTCATGAGTTTGAGGTCAAGAATTCATTATCTTTAATTTGAGGAACATTATGCTTTATAGTTATTGAGGATTACGAAATAACACTTATATAGATTGATGTTATCTCTCAAAGTGGTGTCTTCCACTTAGTATCCATTGTTCCCATAAAAAACATTTTTGATATTAAGATATTTAATATCATGTAATATATTCAAAAAAAATTATATTTTCTTCATCCATATATATACATATATTTAGAACTGTGTGATTTTTTTTAAAGTGTATAGGGAGCATAAAAAATCAATAAGGGGAATAAAAGGATGAAATAATGAAACCTATTATTTCATGAATACATACAATTTTTTCCCCTTTTCAGAAATAAGGTTTAAAATTAGAATAGGCATTTTATTACCAATTAAATCAAATTTTATACCCAATAATTTTAATAAAACATTATACAATAAATATTAAGTGGAAAAATTAATCTCATAATGATTTCTTTAAAATCATGATACACTCGTGATTTTATTTCACAAACATATAATTTTTTCCTTTAAGATGTAGTGTAAAACATTCCTTAAAAATAATTTCATTAACATATGTTGTGAAATAATTAATTTTATATAAAAATAATAGAAATAATAAATTAACAATATGGGTAACATGAAGTATTATTTAACTTCCCTAATAATTATATGTAGATTTTAATCATTAAAAAAATAATTAGAGGGATGTAAAGGACTCATCCATTAATGGTTTATAAGATAACCACCCATTATTGGATAAAAAGAGAACCATCGATCCATGGTTTATAATTAAATAATCGTTATATGGTTTAATATGGAACTACCCATTAATTTTTATTTAATGAAACCACATATACTATAACAACCTAATATTTTTCTGAGATAGAGTTTTTTAAATTTCATTTATGTATTGTGTTGTATGCCACACAATAATAATCTTGCGTAAAACACAATACTAGCTTAGAATGTGGTATACAAAACACTGTGCTTGGATTTTTTTACACATAATTTCATGTTATTTTAATATAATTCATTTCACACAAGACATAGTATAATTGAAAAAATAAATATTATTATGTTACCTTATAAACATGTCATTACAATCCCAGTTGATTCTCAGGGACTTCTGGCCATATAAAATACAGTTATACCTGTCAGACTACAAGGTACAAGGCTTCTGTAGATGATTCAGGGTAGGTGACTTCACTATAGTAGAGAAAGTCATAATTGGAAGAATGAGAGGGTATGACATTTCCATCAGTACCAGGCTTGTGCAGCTTTGCATAGGACAACTAGTCGACCGACCCTACGAAGGTAGAGTGCTGATATCATGACATATACTGGGGAGGAGTAGTTCAAAGTTGTCTTATCTGGGTGATTCTATGTAAGACCTATGGGTTATGTAATTGCCTCAAATAATTCGGGCCTTGTAAGGGTTCCACCTCACCCCTTGAATGGTGGATTAACAAAATAATTAAAAATTAAGACCTTCGGGCCATTCCAACAAGTGAGTTTATAAAATAATAAAATCACCCTTAATGGTTTTTATCAATAAAATATATGTTTAATATATTTAGTATAATATTTAACAGTCATCTTATATATATTATAGATATTATAAAAGAAAAAATTAAATTTTTGGATAAAAAAATTATTTTTTAAATTTCTTTTTTTGTTTTGATTCCTTTTGATGGAATAATAATTTTAAATATATTTTTGACACTTATTAATTTTCTATTTTACAAAATAAAGTTATTTTTTTAAAGTGGAGTTTCCAAATTTACTTTGGTTGAATTTTTGGTATTTTCCTGATAAGTTTTATATTCCATACCTTCCAAAGTAGGGACATGCCTTAGTTATGGCATTTAATTTTTCAATAATGAGACATGGAACAAAATGTGTAATTTAGACATGCTATGTGGATAAACCAAACAACATGCAATTGCTTATATTCTCTCTAGGATTTCAAATGGTTTAATGTACCTAGGGCATAGTTTTCCTTTCTTACCAAATACTATAACACCATTCCAAGGAGATACTTTTAAGAATATGATCTCCCACTTTTAATTCCAAATAATTTCATATATTATTATCGTAGATCTTTTGTCCTCTTTGAGCTACTTTGATATGGGTTTCAATATTATTTATCTTCATTGTTATTTCATCCACAAGCTCTGGTCCCACAAGATTACTTTCTCCAACTTCATCACAAAATGTTGATATATGACATCTCTTTCCATACAATGCTGCATATGGTTCCACTTGAATGCTTGAATGGAAACAATAATTGTAGGAAAACACCAAGAATGGTAAATACTGATCCAACATGACTTGAAAATCAATTTAGAATGATCTCAAAATTTCTTATAAAGTATAGATATTCCTATATGATTTCCAATTAGTTTATGGGTGTTAAGAAGTACTCAATCAAATATTAGTATCCTTGGATTTATTAAATATTTTCCATAATTTTAATATAAATCAAGGATTAAGATCAGAAACTATTGAAAGAGTTTCTCCTTGAAGTCTTAAAACGTCAGGGATATAGAGTTGTGGAAGGCGCTCCAGTGGAAAATCATCCCTTATAGAGTGGAAATGTGCAAATTTCTTAATTCGATCAACAATTATGCTTGTTTCATCATTATTAATTAGTGTATTGGGAAATCTAGTGACAAAATCCATGGTGATGTCATCCCACTTCTACTTAGGAATAAGTATAGGTTTCATTAATCCTCTATGATGATGCTTTTTGGCCTTCATGATAGAATAAACATGTTGATATATAATAAGCATTTTCCGGCATAATGTTGTCCCCCTAGAAATGTTCCTTCAAATATCTATACATTTTGGGGCTACTAGGGTATATAGATAAATTCTAACGATGGGAATCATCGAATAACTCTTGTTTTAGATTAGGTATAGTTAGAACACCAAGCCTCTTCCCCAATTTCAGAATTACATATTCATATATGAAGTATTTCAACTTTTCATAAACCATAACACTAATTTTTTTTGATGACTCTATTGATCAGGCTGTGAACTTTTAATTCATTCCAATAATGTTGTTTTGGAAACCAATTGAAGAAGAAATGAAGTTTCACCTTCATTGATAATTATCATGTCCATAATTACACGATCCATGAATACAAGATCCCTTTTAATCCTCATTTTGTATAAAACTCAATGATCCTTCTTGATCAATGCATCCACTCCCTTGATTTCCATTCCTAGATGGAAGTGTATGGACCAATCATAATCCTTGAGTAGATCGAGCCAAATCCTTTTCCTCATGTTGAGTTACTTTTGTGAGATGATATATTTCATACTCTTTTGATCCATAGATATCTCAAATCATTCCCCATAGAGACAGTGTCTCCAATTTTTTAGAGAAAATATCAAAAAATAACACTAGATCGTGAGTATTATAGTTTCTTTCATAAATTTTTAACTTCCCTTATACATAGCTAATAAATATATCATTATACATAAGGACACAAAACATTCCTTTTTTTGAAGCATCACTATAGATCACAAACCCATCATTCTCTAATGGTAGATTAAGGATCATAACATTCATAAATTTTCTATTTCATTCTTTGAAACATTTCTAACATTAATTTTTTCATATGAACATAACCCCTTTATGAGAAGTCCTTATTAATAGGTTGGCTAAATTAGTGAGGTTCTAAATGATACACAGATAATAACCCTATAATCCAATAAAACTACATATGTCGGCTATATTCGCTGGTGTAGGCCACTATTGAACAAACTTTGTCTTAAAAGGATAAACAAGTATTATATCCTTAGAGACAACATGAACAAGGAAGAAACTACTGAAGCCAAAATTCACACATTCTAAACTTAATATATAAGTCACATCTTCCAAGAGTCTTCAGAATTGTGTGCAAGTTATTTTCATGATATTCATAAATTTTTGAGTATACCAAGATATCATCAATAAATATCCACACAAATTCATCAATATATTCCTTGATAATTATATTCATTAGATACATGAAAACATAGGGTGCCTTAGTTTGTCTAAAATGCATTACTGTAAAATCATAATGACCATACATCATTCAAAATAATGTCTTTGGAATATATTTATCTCTCATTCACAGTTGATGATATCTAGATTAAACGCAAATCGTTTAGAAATATTCACCTCCCTAAATTTTATTAAATAAATCATCAATGCGAGGTAGAGGATACTTTTTCTGTATTATTATTTCATTGATCTACATGTAGTCAATGCACAACCTCATAGATCTAAATTTATTCTTAACAAAAATATCAAGGGATCCCCATAGAGAGACACTAGGGGGAAAATATTTATAACTCAATTCATCTAGGTTTTTGTCTTGTTTTACTAATTACACAGTGGATATTTTACAAATAGTCATTGTTATAGGGATTGGACATTAAAATTAATAAATAGGGAACCCATGTTCCACTATGGAAGATATCTAGGTAAATCCTCTGAAAAAAATCAATATATTATTTCATAATATGTACATCATCAATTTGAATATTACTTTCCTCAATCATAGATATTTAGTTATCATACTCCCCAATAATAGCATTTAGTAGATCTACTGGGGGTAGATCTAGATGAGAATCAGATGGTGATGTTTCTGCCCTAAAGATAAGGGATTCCACATCATTCAAAAAAATTGCAACTTCCTTCTTAATGAAATATATTTTCACATCGTAATTTGAAAGCCAGTCCATACTGAGGATTACATGAAATTAAATCATGGGTATGATGATTAAATCAGATGATAATGAACGTCCATATGCCATAATGGGTACTGGATGACATATCTTTGTTGCAATGATACTTCCATCAGGCGTTTTGACAAAAAAACTCCCTTATTCAATCAAATGGTAAATATCTATTTTTCATGGAATACTGAGAAGATATGAAATAATGCGATGATCCAGGATCAAAGAACGTATTGGATATGTTTTCTGAAATACTTAAAATACTTGCCACTATATCATTAGGGATTTCAATATCATCAGTTGTGATTGAATATGCTTGGACTTTATCCATTGGCTTTCTTTTGGGAACGTTTCCTTAACTCATAGGAAAATAATTTTTATAATTTCCCCTATCCATACAATTTTATCATTTAACATTGGTTGAATAATTCTTTCCCATAAAATCTTGGTATTTTTGGACTTTTTCTCCACACTCATAAAAACACCCACGCCCTTCAGGAAAGTACCAGGGTGTCTCTTCCCATATTTATCATATCGTGGAAGTTCAAATCCTACCTTCTTCTCCATTTCCTTATTTCCTTTTCCATAGTTTTCAGAAACCCTCTTAATCTCTTTATTTCCATTAAAATCATAAGATATACAATATTACTTTTCCATCTTGATAGAACAAGAGACTATATCTTCATACGATGAGAAACATTGGGAGACTAGATCCCTTCAGAGTAATGGTTTTAAAAAACCAAAGAATCAATGAATATTTCTCCTTAGATTACTTATATAGTCTGAAACATTTCTTGATAACCTTGTGATGATAGATTTATACTTTTCAACATTCTCAACCACTTTTTTCTATGATTGAGAATCTTCCATTCCATATCATCTCACTGTTCAAGAGGGAAGTGTTTTTCTAAGAATAATTTCATAAAATCCATCCATTCCATTTCATATAAATCATCATCTTCTTTGTGTCTTGAATGAAGGACCACCACTAATCTGCATCTTTTTATAGATGATAAACTACCATGAAAACCATATCTCTTTTTTTTACATCCCAAAGTGAGAAATATATCCTCTAATGAACATACACACTATTTCGGTACAAATGGGTTCGTAGTCCCATTAAATGATGGAAAAGTTTGTCGCATAAAGAGCTCTAAAATCGATACTCCACGTTGTGGATTTGGATACTCGATATGTGTAAGGTTATTCTATATAACATCGGTCATATATACAGTATAGTTATAAGTTGATTAACATAATTTGCGGAACAAAATCAAATATCAATATCATTCATCAGAGGGAAATCCCTACATGGGACACACACATACATACAGTTTCCATTCCATCCACAAGGCACCATTTCTAAATAATGTCATACACTATATTAGGTTATGAATCATAATGTATAATCTCAAAATAAAAAACTACATATCATAAATTGAAATCTGATACATAGCTAATTTCATAATCCTAAAAATGTTTTCTTTGAGGAAAAATTTACAATTAAATTGTTCTTAATTGCTCATAAATAAAATGTGAATTATTTGAATAATATCCCTTCAGAGTGTTAAACTAGGATCTCAGTAAGTCCCGATGTAGTGTACCCGGACACCCCGGGTAAAGCCCATAACTCCTTGTTGGAGTTTTTAATGCTAGGTACATCTGTTGCAGAACAATGACCACTAGTAGTATCTAGAGAGGGATGTATTTTTTAGAGATATTCACAAAATGTATTACTTAACTAAATTCATGGATGTTCTTGTATGTTTATCCCTATAGTCTATCTTAGGGGGTTGTTCCCTAATCTAATTTTCTAAATCTAGTTTCCATGTTTTATTCCAATCTTCTCATAATAACAACTATATTGACTCGAACCTAGTTTCTTAGGGTCAGTGCCTTAATTCATTTCATTGGCCTGATTATAATAAAATCTTATCATGAAATAACGAATTTTTTAGTAGTTTTGGAAAACTAGATATATACAAAATATTAACATTACAACTTGAAAGGATGTAAACAATTGAAATTACTCCGACAACAACCATATCTATTAGGTTATCCCGCCATATCATTAATAATAAACCTCCTCATGTCCTGGGAAAATGAAATAAAATAACATAGTGAGATCAAATGCCCAGTAAGTGTAAGAAATACATGGGATGATTTCACAAACATAAACATTAGGGATAATGAAAAACTAAAAACACATTCCTTTAAAAATAAAGGTGAACACACTATGGAAGGAATAAGAGTTGAGTAAATAATTCCATAATAAATAATAATCATAGGCATTCTATTAGTCATATAACCACAAGAACATTCAATTACTAGTTTCATAATGTGGGAATGTATAATTTCATACAGCAAAACCATATTGTCAATGCCCCTTGATAAGGCCATAGAAAACCATTTTTTTCAAGGCCTCATGCGAAGACCGTAGTTTTTCTGAAGAGGCCTAGTGATGCATCGAGGGGCTATAGCAGACACCACACATCAACTAATATGCCCAGATAATTTCTCAAATGAACAGGTTGAAATATAAATGAAAAATACATTCATATTGAATATAACATATGAAATTTTAATAACATTCCCTGAATATTAAAGATAAACACTAACCATTCAAAGTAAATTGGAGAATGGTTTTAAGATATAAAATCCATATTAAAACTAATAATAAACCATTCAATTAAATATGGTAGATGATATCATAAAATATTAATCCAAATAATACATATGAATCAATAATAATTCTAAAATAGATTATGACACTCTTATAAAATCATTGAATAATTATTGAAATAAATACTCTTTTACTTAGAAAATAAGAGTTATTTTGGAAAAATACTTTTCTATAAAAATAAGTGAAGTAAGATTGAATTTTTATAATAAAATTATTGATTTTAGCGAGATAATGGATGATAGAAACATATTATATAATTCCCTTGGAAATAGGTAAGAATTTGAGAAATTTCCTTGAACCAGGCTTGTATTTTTGGAAGCATTTTTCAAATATCCTTTTAAAACATATGAATCCTCATAATTGAATGTATTATTATAGTTGGTACACACACATATATATAATTTACAATGAATTTATGGGGAGTAAATAAGAATAAATAAGAATTGAATTATGGTAATTAGAGAATAAGAGTAACCCAAATCAAAATGGAAGTTCTAGAAGAAAACCATTCCCAAATTTTAATCAATTGAATTATATGTAAGAAAAATAAAAATCAAAAAATGATTCATTTAATACCATGAAATTATAATGATTCATGATATGATACATAAATGGGAGGTATACTTACACCATACACTTGTAATAGTTGTTAATAAATAATGTCTCCCAAAATGGATGTGAGATGAGGAAACCCTTACCTTAAGTCCAATGGTGTTCTTTACATGATATTAGTTTCATAGATAATCATATTTAATTCCTTAATTCATATGTCCAGAAAATATAATTTATTTAACAGATTTATTATATCATTATTATGTTCTTTCACGTCCATCTTTATGGGTTTATGAGGTTCAATTTTATTGTTTGGGAGTGTTTTCTTCCATATTATTCATTAACTATTTACTTATATACATGTAAGGATAAACAAGTAAGATAACAATGATTTTCTATAATAGAAGCTGTATTTTATTCATTAACATCCAAGAGATTACATGTTTATGAAGATCATTTTGTTATAGTGAGTGAAGATGAATCATTATATAAAACACTAATGATAAGTGTATGGGTTAATTCACGGGTTTTCATCAAAATGAAGTCATTTTGATTTATAAATTTATATAATGTGTCAAAAAAGATTAAAAGACATTAAATAAGTTATAATACATATATTATAGTCAAATTAAACCATCAAAATGGTTTAATGACAGAATTGAAGATGGTAATAGAAATTGAATTCTTATCGTCCTTGAATGTGATAAATTAATACATCTCAAATAGTGTTTTCAATTATGGTATAAAAAATTGTGAAAGAAGAGACGATGATAAATTATTACATTATCATAAAAAATTAAATCTCATTTAAGGAATTATAGTTATAATAAAACTTGGATGAAATGAGATGAGTAATGAAAAAGAAAATAAACAAACACAAAATAAAGGAAATGAAATGAGGAGTTAACTAATTGAAGTTATCGTCATTGAGAGCCTCTTTAGAGGATATGTTATGGTATTTTTATGATACCAAGGGATATTGGAAGTGAGGGAGGGAATTTTGACGATATTTGAGTAGAATTTAGACATAGAAAAAGTCTTTATAGGAGTGAAGAGAAGAGGGAGCGAGGGGGATTTTTATAGTGGAGGATACAGGTGATTATAAATACCTTATTTGTTATTTTATTATTTCCCTCATGACTGACAATAATTTCGATTAATGTGACCCATAATATTAATAAGTTCATGTGAGTTCCAACCAAGTGTCCTTAAATCATCCATGATGCTATGAATAGAGAATTTAACTAACAATGTATATATACGGAAAATTACGTGATTTTAATATTCATAAAAATTCAAGTATTTTAAAAAAATCCCAAAATTCCACCCAACCCATTATTTGACATGTAGAATTCAAAAATGAACTTCATTTTTTGAAACAAATCTTCTCAATATGAATAATTTAATTTTTAAATAAAATCATAGTTTATTCAAAAAATAACAATTTAAAACTATAATTAATTTTAAATCACCTTAAAAAATTAATCAAGTTCTCATTATCTTATAACCATAAGAAAATAAAACAATAATATAATTTTTTATTCATATGTTTCATATTACTATTCATAAGGGTATGTTACTACTCAAAAAAAATTATGTTTGTCTTATCCGCACATAAATATATTTATGAACACAACCGTGTATGTGAGTTCTTTCGAAATTCAAATCATAGATGTGGAAAAATTATGTTTAGTCACTAGGTTATTACAATGTGTTGTTTTCTAGAGACTCAGAGTTTCATACATTCAATATTAAATTTATCTTCAAATACATGGGGTGTTACATTCTCCCCGCCTTACAAAGATTTCAGCCTCAAAATTACAAGAATGTTACAACACAAAAATATTTGGGTAATTCTTCAACATAATATCCTTAGGATCCTATGTTGCTTCTTCAATTCTATAATTTTTCAGAAGTATCATTACATGTCGAGTCATCTGATTCCTCAAAAGCTCTTCTTTAGCGTCAAGTATCATGATAGGATCTTCATAATAAGATACATCAGATTCCAATTCTATACCTTCAGAAGTGTAGACATGCATTAGGTATGGCATGTAATTTCCCATAAATGAGACATGGAATAGATTGGGTACTTTAGAAAGGCTAGGTGGCATAAACAAACAATATGCAACAACTATAATTCTTTATATGATTAAAAAAGTTCCAATGTAACTAGGGATCAGTTTCCCTTTCTTCCCAAATCCTATAACACCCTTCCATAGAGATACTTTTAAGAAAACATGATCTCCCAACTGAAATTCAAAATCCTTCAATTTTCTGCAAATCTCCATTTTATGATTTGAGATGCTTTTATATGGGTTTGAATAGTATTTACCTTCACTATTGTTTCTACCACAAACACTAGACCCACAAGCATCCTTTCACCAACTTCATCCCAATATTATGGTGCATGACATATCATTCCATACAATTATTTATATAGTGACATTTGAATGCTTGAATAGAAACTATTATTGTTAAAAAAACTCCACCAAAGGTAATTAATGATCACACATACCATGAAAATCACGTGAGCATGATCTCAAAATTTCGTCTAATTTTTTGTTTATCCTTTTTGATTTTCTATCAGTTTGAGGATGATAAGAAGTACTTAATCAAAGATCACTATCTAGGGATTTCTAAAGATATTTTTCCGAATTTCGATGTCAAACGAGGATGATGATTAAAATATATTGAAATAGGTTCTCTATAATGTCTTAAAATGTCATTGATATAGACTCCAATAAGGAGTTATATTGTAACATCCCCACTTATAGTGATAAAATGGGTAGATTTTGTACGTCGATCCATAATTACACATATTACATCATTCTTTCTTGAAGATTTGGGAAATCTAGTAACATAATACATGGTGATGTTATACCATTTCTCTGTAAGAATAGGTAAAGGTTTCTTGAATTCTATAGGATGTTGTCACTAAACCATCACATGTTGAAAGACTAAAAATATCAATACATATTCAGCAATTTCCATCTTCATGTTGTCCCACTAGAAATATTACTTCAAATCTCAATAGATTTTAGCGATATCAGGGTGTTTAGGGGAATTATAACTATGGAAATCATCCAATAACTCCCTTTTCAGCTCGGGTATAGATGGAACACAAAGCCTCTTCCCAAATTTATTAATTCCATATTATTATAATAAATATTGTGATTTACCATCATCCACAGTACTAATATTCATAAAAAGATTATCATCATTTCATTGACAACCTTTTTTTATTTCCAATAAATATGGTTAGGAATCCAATTGAATAAGTAATGATGTTTCACCTTCATTGATAATTCCTAGGTCTATCCTTATTATATCCATGAATACATGATCTATTTCAATCCTCATTTTGTTTAAAACTCCATGATCTTTCCAGCTCAATGCATCAACTTCCTTATTTTCCTTTCCTAAGTGGAAGTGTATGGAACAATCATAATCTAGGAATAGCTCAAGCCATTTCCTTTTTCTCATGTTTATTTATTCATATTAGAAGATATATTTTAGAATCTTTAAATTTGTTTATATCTCAAATATTTCACCATAACAACAATGTATCCATATTTTTAGAGAAAATATTGCAGTAGCTAATTCTAGATCATGAGTAGGACAATTTTGTTCAAGAATTTTTAACTTCCTGGATGCATAGGGAATAACTCTATCATTCTATATAAGGACATAAGAAAGTCCTTTCTTTGATGATTCAATATATAGAACAAACACATCATTCCCTGATGGTAGAGTAATATCATATCATTAACTAATCTTATATTTAATTATTTGAATGATTCCTCCTATTATTTTTTCCATATGAACATAACCCTTTTATGAGTAATCTTGGTTAATGGGATGAATAAACGGGATAATTTCTTAATTAAACCATGATAATAACATTTTAAACTAATAATAATATATACCTTGGTTATGTTAATTGGCGTACAACATTATTTAACAAACATTATCTTCACAGGATCAACATATATTCCATCCTTAGAGACAATAATGATAAAAAAGGAAACTAATTGAACTCAAAATTCACACATTCTAAAAATACCATATAATTAATTTCTTCTAAGAGTCTTTAGAATAGTTCAGAAGTGATTTTCTTGATCTTCATAGATTTTGAAGTATACCGAGATATAATCAATAAATGCCACCAAAAATTCATCATGAAAATCTTTGAAAACACTTTTCAAAAGCTCTATTAAAATTGAGGGTGCATTAGTCAGTCCAAAAATAATTACTGCAAACTCATAATGCCCATAACTAGTTAGAAATGATGTCTTTGGAATATCTTCCCTCCCCACTCACAATTAATGATATCTAGATCGAAGGTCCATCTTTGAAAAATATTAGGATCCATGAAGTCGATCAAATAAATCATCAAAACGAGGTTGGGGATACTTGTTATTTATTGTTATATCATTGATGCCCCTCTATCCAATTCAGAATTACATAGATCCATATTTATTCTTAATGAAAAGAACATGGACTCCCCATGGAGAGACACTAGAGAGAATAAATCCTTTAGTACTCAATTTCTCTATCTATTTCTTCAGTTATAGTAATTCCACAGTGGCCATTTTATAAGGGTTCTTTAATATAGGCTCTAAAAACGAAATTAAATCAATAGAGAACAAAACATCCCATTCTAGATGATGTCAAGGTAAATCCATCAAAAAAACATCAATATATTTATTCAAAATATGTACATATTCAATTTGAGTATTCCTTGACAAAATCATAGATATTGAGTTCTCATCCTCCCCAATAACTAAATTTAGTAGATCTATAGGGGTGGATCTAGATGAAAATAAGATGGTGATGTATATACCCTGAAGATAAGTTATTCCCCATTATCCTAAAAAATTGTATCTTCCTTCTTCTTAAAATGTACTTTCACATCATAATTTGATATCCAATCTATACCTAGGATTATTTAAAATTCATTTATGGGTATGATTATAAAATCAGTAGACAAAGCATGTTCATATGCCATAATGGGGATTATGTGACAAATATTTTTTTCAAGGATAATTCCTATATGTATTTTGACTCAGAACTCCTTTATTAAATTAAATTGTAAAAATCTAATTTTATTGTAAAATTGGTATGATATGAAATAATGTGATTATCCATAATCAAATAAGGCATTGGATAAGTGTGAGGAAACAATTAAAATATCATCAACCACATCATTATGGACTTCAATATTAGTAGTTGTGATCACAAAAGCTTGGCCTTGCTACTTATCTTTCTTTATAGAATGTTTCCTTGACTCATAGGACAATCATTTTCATAATCTCCCCTCTCCTTGAAATTGTAGCATTAATCATTGGTAGCTTCTTTATTCTCCTTCCAATCCTTGGAAAAGGTGGCCTTTTTTATCCACACTCATAACAAACACCCATATCCTTCAAAAAACTACCTGGGTGTCCATTCCCATAATTATCATAGGGTGTAAAGTCAAATCCTCCCTTCTTCCCCACTTCCTTATTTCCTTTTTCCAGAGTTTTTGTAGTCCTCTTCTTCTATTTCTTTTCCTTAAAATCCCAAGACATAGAGAATTATTTTTCCATCTTGATAGAACATGAGACTATATATTCATAATATTAGATTATTTTGGAAACTAGAGCCATTCAGAGTAATGTTTTTAATCCATCAAATAATTGATCAATATTGCTCATTGGATTATGTATGTTTTCCACAGAATGTATTGCTAACCTTGTGAAGTTAGCTTCATACATTATAATATTCTCTTCCTCTTTTTTACTCAGATTAAAAAACTTATTTTCCATATCTTATCACTATTCATGAGGGAAGTATTTTTCTATTAAGATTTCTTTAAAATCCCTCCATTCCATTCATTCTATTTCTTCCTCCACCTTTGTGTTTTGAATTAAATACCTACACTGATCTGCATCTCCTAATATATAATAAAATACCATGACAACCTTATCTCTTTTTTCATATCCCAAAGAGAGAAATATCCTCTCTAATAATTTTATCCAATACTCTACTACAAATGGGTTTCTAGTCCAATAAAATGATGGATCTCGTTGTCACATATAAAATTCTAACACATCTCGTACATGTTGTGGGTCTAGATGCTCTATATGAGTAAGGTTATTGTTCATAACCTAAGTCAACTATTGAAGTATAGTTATAGGTTTCTCAACTCCAGTAACATAACCAGATCCAACATCGTTATCTTGCATCTGAGGGAAATACCTACATGGGACACAAACATTCACACAGTTTCTAATCATTTCACTAGGCCTTATTTATTAATAATGGCATACACTAGAGTAGGTTATGGATTAGAATATATAATCTCAATGTAGATAAATACTTAGCATAAATTGAAATCCTACATGTAGATAATCTCATAATCTAAACATGGTTTCACTGAAGAAAAATTTGCATTTAAAACCTTCAAAATCGATTTTAAAGAAAATGTGTATTATCTCAAGAATATCACCAGGTAGTGTTAAACCATGTTCCCAATAAGGCCCATTGTTGTGTACCAAAATAACCCAGGTCATGACTGAAACAAAATATTAGATTCGTTACTCGTTGGAACATATGTTCCAGAACAACGTCCACTTGTAGTACCCTGACATGGTTTTATTTTCAATAAATTTGAAAATAATATATTCTTTAATAAAATTACATGATGTTTGTACATGTTTATCCCCAATGTTTATCTAAGGGTTTTATTCCGTAATATAATTTTCTAAATCTAGTTTCCACATTTTCTACTCAAATTTCACTAATACCAACTATTATGACAAGAACCTAGTTTCCTAGATCCAATGCCTAATTTCATTATATTATCTTGATTATAGGAAAATAATATCAAACAATAATGAATAGTTTAGTTTTTTTAAAACAGAAACATACCCATGTTCAACATTACAACTTGGAATGAAATAAAATATATAAATTCATTTGAAAACACCAATAACACCTTGGTTATCCCTCGATGTCATTCATAATATACCTATTCATTTCTTGGGAAAAGTAAACATAAGAAATGGGTGAGCTTAAATGCTCTGAAGTGGGTAATCGATACAACATAAGATATCACAAACATTAACGTTAGGAAAGGTGAATAACTAAACACAAATGCCTTTAAAAATAAACATGAACACATTATGGTAGGAATAAGAGCTGAATAAATAATGCCATAATAAATCATAATCATGGGTATTCTACTAGTCGAATAACCACATGAACATTCAATTACTAGTTTCATAGTGAGGGAATGTATAATTCCAGACATCATGACCACACCATTAAGGCCACGTGGCAAGTCCATAAATAACCCTTTATTCATGGCCTCATGCCAAGACCTTAGTCTCTCTCCTTAGACCTACTGATTCATCGAGGGGATATAGTGGGACCCACACATAACTTAATACATTTAATTAATTCCTCATATTAATGTGGTTGAACATAAAAAAATATTCATATTGAAATTATCCTATGAAATGTAAATAACGTTTCTCGAACATTAATCATAATCACTAACTAGTCAGAGTAAATTGGTGATTAGTTTTTTATTAAGAAATCCATAGTCAAAATAATTATAATCTACTAAATTAAATATGTTAGTTGATATCATAAATTATTAATCCCAATAATAAAATATAATCAACAATAATGTTGAAATATATGAATATACTCTTATAAAATCATGGAGTAATTGTGGATATAAATACTCTTTTATCTTTAAAAGAAGATTTCTTTTGAAAAAATATTATTATAAAACTAGATGTGAATTAAGAATGTATTTTCATGATATAAATAGTTATTTTATAAATTTAATCATTTCCAAAATCATATTATATAGTGCCCTTGAAAATATGTATGAATTTGAGAAATTCCCTTTAATTGGGAATGTATCTAAGGAATCATTTTTGAATAATCCATTTAAAACATATAGCACCACTTAAATAATAGTAGGATTCTATTTGGTAAACATATATATAACATTAAGTCATTTTATTAGTATAGGATATCAATAAATAATAATTTAATTTGTGTAAGTAGAGAATAAGAGTAACCCGAATGAAAATGGAGGTTCGAGTAGAGAACCCTTACCAATTTGTAATCAATCAAACCGTATTACCAAAACTAATAATCATAAAAATATTCATTTAATACCAAGAAATTAATTATATTAATTACATGATACATCAATGGTCAGTATACAAACACCATACATAAGTAATAACAATGAATATGGATTGTATCACAAAAATGTAAGTGAGATGAGGAAACACTTAATTTAAGTGTGATGGTGTTATTCAGTAGATGACAGTGTCCTGGATAACCTAATTAAATTCATTAATTAAAATATCCATAACCTCTTAATTATAAAATTTATTTATTATATGCTTATTAAGTTAATTCATGGCCTTATTAATGGGTTTAAGAGGTTCAAATTTATTGTTTGGGAGTTTTTTCATCACTGGTATTCATGACCTGTTTAGTTATATACATGTACGGATAAACATGTAAGATGAAAATAGTTATCTAGAATAAAGTTTTATTTTATATGTTAACATCATTAATATTACATGGTTATAAAATTTATCTGGTTATTGGGAGTGAAGATGAATCATTATATAAAACATTAATAATAATTGTTTGGGTTAATTAGCGGTTTTTGGTCACAACAAACTCATTTTGATTTAAAAATTAATATCATCTAAAAAAGATTCCAAAACCTTAAATAAGTTATAATACATATATTATAATCTGGTTCAACTATGAAAATGGGTCATGACCAGAATGTATGATGGTAATTGAGATTTAAAACCTGTCGCCATTGAATGTGAAAAATAAAACATCTTGGATGGTGATTTCATTTATAGTTTAAAATAAGGGGAAAAGATATGATGATGAATTATTCCATCATCATAAAAAAAATAAATTACATGTATGGTAAGAGACTTAGTATAACGTTGGTATGAAATGAGGTGAGAAAATAAAAAGAAAATAAAATAACATTAAATAAAAGAAATGAAAAGAAAAATTAACCTATTGAAGTTATCTTCCAGGATAGACTATTTAGGGGAGAGTTTTTTTCTTTTTATGAGACCATGGGTTGCTGTTGGGACAAAGTTGGATGGATAAGGAAGTAATAAAAGTTTTCTGTTACAAAGTATTGCCTTTTGTAGTCAAAAAGATAAATCAATTAACTTTTTAATTAACTTGAAAATTAGAGGATGATTTTCTGATTTGTATTATAAAATCATCACATGTTTGGAGAACTTGTGGTGCAAGCCGTATGAAAGATAAAGAGAGTAAAGAAGTGTTTTTTTGTAAAAACACATTTCAACATCGTAATATCCAAAAAATGTTAAATGCAAGAAAAGGCGCGCAAGAGGCGGCATACAAGTGGCGGCGAGCAAGTGTTTTAGAGGCACACAAGTCAGATTTCAAAAATAGCATTATTTCAGAAATTTGGAAATGGAAAGAAAGTGGCGTGCATGTGGTGGCGCTCAGGTGGTGGCGCACAGGTGGTGGCGCGCAGGTGGTGGCGTGTAGGTGGTGGAGCCCATGTGGTGGCGCACAAGTGGTAGCACACAAGTCTAGGTCGTGCAAGTCATTAAAATGCCTATAAATAGACAACTAGCCTCCCCATTTCTTAAGGCTCAATACTTGAGAATTATCATTGAGCTCTGGGTGCACAAGTAGAGAATTGGGCGCATAGGTGGTAGATTGTTAGATGGCGTGTAGGTTGGGGACACGCATGTTGGAGGCATGCAATTATTATCTGCCACGCAGGTTGCAAGAAGGCAGCGCGTCTGAAGGGAAGCACGCAAGAAGAGGCGCACAAGTTCTAGGCACACAGGTCTCAGTCGTGCATGTCAAAGTGGGCGAAAAGGATGCATTGCTCTAGGGGATCCTCCAAGATTCTGGGTAGGAAAGAAGACGAAGAGGCGTGAAAGTATAAGGCGCGCAGATATAGGTCACACATGTCAATGTGGCCATGCATGCTGTTTTTTCTCCAGGGCATCATGCCATCTTCTAGGTAGGAAATTGAAGAATTACATTGAAATATTTGATTTGTATAAGATCATTAAGAAGCACTGATCCATTGTATTACCCTATTTGTGCTAAGAGGGAGTACATGCACTATTGGATTTTTTTCAAAGTGTTGTACCAATGTAATGGTATATCCTACTCATTGTATTCCACACCAAAGGATTGTTTACTAGTGGATTGTGTGGTACTGAATTGTTTCTGTACCATACCAAGGACGTAGCTACTCTTGTTGAGTAGTGAACCGTGTAAATCATGTGTTCCAGTAGTTATGTGTGTTTAACAGGGAATAAAATCTTTAACAGGAGGCGAATGTTGTTTCAAAAAGGGGAAACTTAAAAAGAAAAACATATCACTAATATACCCCTCCCCCTCTCAATGATACTTGTATCCTAACTGGTAACTTCAATTGGTATCAGAGGGACATTTTCCCTTCGTTTATTCTTTCTTGAATAGGTTGAAGAGAAGTTGTGATGGAGAATCTAAATTGCGTGAACAGTAAGGGGATCTATATTTTTTGTGGAAAGTACTATCACATATGGAAGGATTGAATGATACCTTATCTTATGTCTCTTTGATATGATATTATTGAAACTACAGTTAATGGATTTCATGCTATTGATGATAAGGTCCCTCTTACTCATGTCGATAAGAAGAAACTTGAGAATGATGGAAGAGCTAAAAATGAATTACTCTCATCTCATTCTGAGAGTTAATTTCTAAGAGTGAAAGGTGTTGCTACAACTAAAGGCATCTTGGATAATTTGACAAACATCTATGAAGGAAATACAAAAGTGAAGATGAAAAAACTACAAATCTTAAGGCTGAAGTATGAAGGCTTGAAAATGGGAGAATCTGAATCTATTGGGGAATTCTTTACCAGGATTAATATCATTTTCAGTATAATTAGGTGTCTTGGTGAAACGTTGGAGGATTCTACGGTTGTTGAAAAGATCATGAGAATTCTGCTTGATAAGTATGATGCTAAAGTGTCTTCACTAGAAGAAAGATACCATGAAACATTATCTCTGGATGCTTTTCATAGCACTCTCATTACTTATTAAATGAGAAGGGAGAAGACCATGAAGATAAAAACAAAATATGATAGAGAACTTTCATTCATGTTTATAAAGAGAGAGAAGTCAAAGAATATCTTTATTGAAGATGATGCTGGTGAATCCAATTTGGAAGATGAGGTATGCAAAAATTTTGATGAAATTTTATCCTTGTTTTCTAAAAATGTGAAAATAGGTACATGGAAATACATGGGGAAGCTTCCCTTCAAATGTTTTGAGTGTGGAGCAGTTGGTCATTTTGCGGCTAATTGCCCTCAAAAGAACAAAGTAGACAATGGTGATGATGAAAAAGGCCAAGAAGGTCATGGAAGAATCAAACTGACAAATTCAAATATTTTTCAAATTTTAATGATAAAAAGTTCTTCAAATCAAATCGAAGATGCTTTTAATCTAAAGATGAAGAAGAAGAAGATAACGAAACTGAATAAGAGAACTAATTTGTTGAAAAATTTAGAGAGAATACCTTTATTATAGTTGTGAGTAATGAATAGTATGGGATAAATAGTTTAGAAGAAGAAGAAACTCAACTTGAATATCATCTGAAAGAAGAATTGAAATAATGCTTGAGGAAGATCAGAAGTCTTGATAAGGAAAACAACAAGCTGATAAATGAAAATTCCACATTAATCAATTAAGAAGGTTTTACTGATGAGAAAATCAATATGGATAATAAGATTGATGACTAGAAAAATTCTCTTGGAAATTCAATGAATCGTAATGATCATCTTGAAGTAAAGCTAAAGGCCAAAGAAGAAGAGTTGGAACTTGTCCAACAGAAACTTTATAAAGCTCAAGAAATGAATATTCGTTTCAAAAATTCAATCTCAGAAGTTGGTGAATATTCCGGTAAGAATGAATCAAACAAGGAGTCACAAAAGTTACCTTCAAAAGTTGAAATGAAAGACAGAACTGGTTCTGGTAAGAAAAAGGATGGAAAGACCAAGTATGTGGTCAAAATATTCAATGATGAAATATCAGAAGTGCATAAAATCATGAGTCAAGAAATAATTCTAATACTTCTGGTGATGCTAAATATGAACTAATAAAGGGATTTAAAAATGAAAACATGAAGGTTGATGGTCAACATAGTTCTATTAAAAAGGTTGTTGAGAAGTGTGTTCATAAAACTGGTTAGTATAGAAATTTCATAGGCAAATATTCTTTTTATGGATACTGCTGGTACTGTGGTAGATTCAGACACATGGAAAATATGTGTTGGTTCAACCAAAAAAATTACAACGATTACACATGTTTTGAAAGAAAATGATTGAGGGGGAGTAAACCCATTAAAAATATAAAGTCTCCAATTAAATTTCAGGACATATCTGAGAAGACTGATGTGAAAGTTGAGAATAGGTTCAAACCACTGGAAAATATTTTTGAAAGATGTGATCGACCTGGACATCTTGCCAAGGGCTTCCTTAGTGTGTTACCAGAGCAAGAAAAGATTCTTAATAATTCTAAAAATCCTGAGTTTTTAAAATCTAAAAGGGAAAGGTCTGATAAGTCTGAAAAGAAAGAGTGTATGGTTTTTCTTTCCAGAACACATTGACATGGCTAGGAAATTCGAGCAAGCACAATAGAAAGTAAAGGAAAAAAGAAGAACAAAAATCTCTTGTTGTCGAAACTGCTTTAAAAGCTACAAAAGGAGAACGTCGATGTATTCCTTATAGTGGGTTTTCTTCTCATATGACATGATATTTTATGTTTCTAAAGAATGTGAATGACTTCAAATAAGGAACAATGATATTTGTAAATGATGAATCTCTAAGGATCAAAGGTGTTGGATCAACCGTCATTGTAAAAAGAAACGATGAAATCCAAGAAAACACTATATGTTGATGGTATGAAACATAATATGCTTAGTGTGTCACAACTCTATCATGAGGGAACCAAAGTTATCTTCAGAAAATATTGATTTTTTGTGAAAAGTTAAAATGATGGGAATATAGTTACAAAGGGCCAACGTACAAGAGGGAATTTGTTCCAAGTTAGTGAAGTGTAGAACTCTTGTTACATGGGTGTAGTGGATGAAAATCAGTTATGCAATAAAAGGATATGACATAAGTGTCAAGAAAATATGTGAAAATTATCAACACGAGACAGTGTCCGAGATATGCCTGATTTTTCAAGAAGGAGAGATTGGTGCTGCAATATTTGTGAAAAAGGGAAGATTAAAAACTCTTTTCAAAAGAGTGTTGAAATTCTCTCAAAACAACCCTTGGAACATATACATTCTAGTATATTTGGACCAATGAGAAATAAATCAACAAATAGATATAAGTACTTCATTACTTTCCTTGATGACTTTACTCATATTACTTGTGTTATGTACATTTGACATAAGACAGATGCTCTGAAAATTTTTAAGTGTTTCAGGAGGAAAGAAGAAAAATTATGTGAGTATTTAGAGAAGAAGTTGAGAACTGATAATGGTGGTGATTATAAGGATTATAAGATTGAATTTTATCTTGAGAATCATGGAATTCGGCATGAGTTCAGTTCACCATACACACCTCAACAAAATGGGGTTTCTGAAAGAAAGAATCAAAGTCTGGTAGAAATGGGAAGAACTATGTTTCTTGAACACAATCTTTGTCATTATTATTGGAGGCAAGCCATGAGCACTGCTATTTATATTTTGAACTGATGCTTCTATAATCCAAACTCAGATATGAATCTTTATGAAATGTTCTATGGAAAAACTCAATGTTTGAAATTTTTAAGAGTATTTGGGAGTCCATCCATTATAGTTAATAAAGGTGGAAACATTGGAAAGTTTGAGAAAAGTGGATATGATGGAATTTTTCTTGGCTATGCTCTAGAAGGAAGAGGATATAGATATATCAACACAGAAACAGGAAGAATTGTTGATTCATCAGATTTAAAAGTTGTTGAAAATGTTGAGAAATAAAATCAATCATATGTTGATGTGGAAGTTGAGTAGGATATAGAATCTTTTTTCAGTGATTCCGATAATGCTACAGACTGTGTTAATCCTACCATTGAAGAGGAATCTGACTCAGAAATCTCGAGTGATGAGGATGAAGTTCAAACAACTCATCCTGTGTTGAGGAAACAAGTGGACGCTTAGAATATTATTGGAGATAAACATCTGAGGGTTCAAACAAGAAGAAAAAATTATGTTATATCACAAACTTATCATTATTCAAAAGTTGAATAGAAAGATATAAATGAAGCATTTGAGCATCCAAAATGGGTTCATGCAATGAATGAAGAGCTTGATCAGATGAAGAATAATGATACTTGGGAACTTTTACCCAAGTCGGACAACAAGAACATTATTGGTACAAACTGGGTTTTCTGGAACAAGATGAATGAAGAAGTAAAAGTAATAAGAAATAAAGCAAGATTAGTTTGCAAAGGGTATTCACAAATTTAAGGCATTGATTTGGATGAAACCTTTTCTCTGGTGGAAAGATTAGAAACAATCAAAATCTTTCTTACTATTTCTGCACAACGAGGTTAAAAAATCATTCAAATGGATGTAAAATCTGCATTCTTGAATGGTGACCTTGACAAAGAAGTTAACATTGATAAAACTTGTGGAATTTTTATTAGAAAGGATGAAAGTTATGTGTGATGGTTGAATAAGGCTTTGTATGGGTTAAAATAGGCTCCGAGAGCTTGGTATTCTAAATTAGATACTTTCTTAAAGAAGATGAACTTTAAGAAAGGGAGAGTTTACAGAAATCTCTACATCATGAAATGTCAGGAGGTTTCACTAATCCTTATTGTTTATGTCAATGATATTATATTTGTTGGAAATGATGAATGATCATGAGAAAAATTTTCTGAGGAGATAAAGAAGTAATTTGATATGTCCATGCTAGGAGAAATGAATTATTTTCATAGGCTACAAATTTCGCAGAAGAAAAATCATGGTTTTCTGTCCCAAGAAAATTATGCTAAGGAACTTCTGAAGAAGTTTGTCTAGGAAAATATTAATCAATTTTCCACACCAATTTCAGTAGGATCCAAGTTTTCTAATGATTTAGAAGTCAAATAAGTTGATCAGAAAGAGTTTCGAAAGTTGATTGGAAGTCTGTCGTATTTGACTGCCTCAAGACCCGACATTGTCTATGCTGTGACTTTATGTACAAGATTTCAGAGTTCTCCTAAAGAATCACATTTAATAGTTGGAAAAAAAATTCTCAGATACATCAAAGGCACAACAAATATTGGAATTAGGTATGATGGCTCATGAAATATTGATCTATTTGGGCATTCTGATGCTGATTGGGCAGGAAATGTTGATGATCGAAGATCCACATCTGCTGGAGTTTTCTTTCTGGGGAAAAGTTGTGTTAGTTGGAATAAAATGAAATAGAATTTAGTAACTCTTAGAACAACTGAATCTGAGTATGTTGCTGCAACTCAAGCTAAAACACAACTAATGTGGATAAATATTTAGTTAGAATATCTACTTGTTGAAGTAATCCTTCCATTTCTATTGGGTTGTGATAATCAGAGTGCAGTCAATCTTTCAAGAAATCTAGTACAACATTCTTGTTCAAAACACATTTATATAAAGTGCCACATCATCAAAGAGAATGTGGAGAATAATGAATTGAGGCTAGAGTATGTTCATATATCTGAACAAGTTGCTGATATTTTCACAAAACCGTTACCGAAAAAACCATTTACAAAATTGAGGTTGAAATGGGAGTCCAACCTCATTCTCATCAAGGTTAAGGTAAGTGTTTCTCTCCACTCTCTCATCTTACCATTGGATAGTGTTTTCAAGGGGGAGAATTGTCTCATAAATCTATCCCTATGGATTCATGCATAAAGGGGGAGTTGTGGGTAATATTTGAATCTAGCATGTATATGTGTGAGCTGTTATAACAGTTTGTTGGAGTGGTTGTAGGAAACAATGTTGTTTTCTAGGAATGAAAACGAAGTAAAGAATGCTGAGGTAGAATCTTGAAAGATGATCTGAAGAAGGATGAGGAGGTACGCTCATGAGATTTCATAGTCACTGCTTTTGGACAACATGGTTTTGGCTGTCAATAATTCTTGTTTCATACAATGAGATAGATCATGTAGGCTTAGAATTGTTGATAAGTAATCCATTGCTTACGTTTACAAAGTTCAGTGATTTATGAATCACGGTTGAAAACAAAATCCAAAGGGGAGATTTTCGGGACCCAGTTGGATGTATATGGAAGTAAGAAAAGTTTGATGTTACAGAGTATTGTCTTTTATTGTCAAAAATCTAAATAAATTCACTTTGTAAAGAACTTGAAAATCAGACGATGCATCGCTGATTTGTATTTTACAATCATCTCTAGTTTGGAGAACTTGTGGTGCAAGCAGTATGATGGATAAATACAGTAAAGAAGTGTTTTTAGGAAAACACATTTCATCATAATAATATTCAAAAAAGGACAAAGGAAAGAAGAAGGTGCGCAAGTGGCGGCATGCAAGTGGCAGTGCCCAAGTGTTGTAGAGGCACACAAGTAATATTTCAAAAATAGAATTATTTCAGAAATATGGAAAAAAAAGAATGTGGCACGCAGGTGGTGGCATGTAGGTGGTGGCGTGCAGGTGGTGGCGCACAGGTGGTAGCGTGCAAGTCTAGGTCACGCAATTCATCAAAATTCCTATAAATAGATGACTAGCATCCTCATTTCTTAAGACTAAATACTAGAGAATTATCATTGAGAACTGGGCGCGCAAGTAGAGAATTGGGCGCGCAGGTGGTAGATTGTAAGAAGGCATATAGGTTGGGGATGCGCAAGTTGGAGGCACGCAAGTAATTAGTTTGCACACTGGCTGGAAGAAGGCAGCACGTCTGAAGGGCAGCACACAAGAAGAGGCACGCAAGTTCTAGGTGCATAGGTCTCGGTCGCACAGGTCAATATGGGCGCGAAGTCCGCTTTTCTCCAGGGTTTACTGCCAACTTCTGGGTAGGAAAGAAGAAGAATAGGTGCGCATGTATAAGGTGCGCAGGTATAGGTCGCACATGTCAAAGTGGGTGCGCAAGCTGTTTGCTCCAGGGGTTCCTGCTAGATTCTAGGTAGGAAAGTAAAGAATTTATTTGAAAGATTTTATTTGTATAAGCTCATTAAAAAAGAATTGATCCATTATATTACCCTATTTGTGCTAAGAGGGAGCAAACACACACAATTTTATTGCTTTCAAAGTCCTGCACGAGTGTAAGGGTATATTCTACTTGTTGTATTCCACATCAAAGGATTGTTTTGTAGTGGATTGTGTGGTACTAGATTGTTTTTGTACCATACGAAGGATGTATAAACTCTTGTTGAGTAGTGATCCTTATAAATATTTTATTCCTGTGGTTGTGCATGTTCAGCAGGTAAGAAATTCTTTAACAGGGGGTGAAGGTTGTTTCAAAAAGGGGAAACTTAAAAAGAAAAAGATATCACTGATTCACCCCTCCCCATCTCAGGGATACATGGATCCTAACTGGGAACTTTAGTTTCTAGGCATGGGGGAGGATCTTTGGAGGATAATTGAGTAGAATTTAGATAAGTAATATGTCATTTTAGGAGTGAATTGAATATGGAATCATGATGTTTTTATAGTGGAGGAGAGGGTGATTTTTGAATATCTTATTCGTTATTTTATTATTTCCCTCAAGACAACCAATAGTGTTGAATCGTGTGACCCATATTAGTAATAAGTGCATGATTTAAAACCAAATGTTATTACATTATCAATGATGAAAGGTATATTGAATTTACCTAATAATGTATATATACAGTAAATTACCATATTTTATTATTCAGAAAAATTTTGACACTTTTTGAAAAATCCAATAAAATAACCGAAATCATTTTTTTGATGTACAGAATTCAAAAAAGAACTCCATTTTTTTAAAATAATTTTCTAAATTTGAATAATTTTATTTTTAAATAAATCATAATTAATTAAAAAAAATAAAAAGTTCAAAACTATAATTCATTTTATATCACCATGAAACGATAATCAATATTTCCTTATCTTATATCCTTAAGATAATAAAATTATAATATTATTTACTATTTATAAGGGTCATATTACTATTAATATGGGTATGTTACTATTTTCCTGAAATTATTTTTGTCTTATTTGACTCTAAATATCAAACTAAATGCATGCATATATATCATTTCTCGAATTTAATATCACAGAGGAGGAAAAAACTGCTTACTGGCTAGGTTATTACAAAGTTGTGTTTTGTAGATATTTAGTGTTTCATGCATTGAATATTAAATTTATTTGAAAATCCATGGAGTGTTACATATAGAATATTGAAAAATGAATATAAAATTTGGATTTGAGAGATCTGAATTTTATAAGTAGGTCCCTTTTATTTTTGACCTATAAGAATAGTATCCTTGGAAATTATTGTTACCACGTTAAATGGTAAATTAGGTAATTGAAGTTAAAAATTAAATTATAACATATATAAAATTAACCTAAAAATTGTAATATTTTATTTTATGAATGAAAATTAACCCTTAACAATTGTGGGTAAAAATTATGTCATTTAGTGGATAATTTCCCAAGAAAATGACTTAAATAATATTTAAATCAAATAAAGACACAATTTTTCACTTTCTTTTCCATTAATAACTATTATGTGTCCACAAGGGGACAAATTTCTATTATTAATGAATATAAATGCAAATTATAACTTGAAAAACATATATTCAAGTTAAAAATTTATTTTTGACGTTTCTTTCCACTTGGGTGGAATTATAATGTTTATATTGTTTTATTTATTTTTATATTAAAGATATCATATTCATGATTTAATAAACATATAATTTTTAACATATGGATGTATTGAAGATAAATTTGACAATAAATAATCATTATAAATCTATAATGTTTTTATCTATCATGGTAATTTATTTATAATTTTTTAGAAAAAAAATAATTACCATAATTTCTTATACATAGATGATAGGGAAATTATTTAATGGTTGAAAAGTCAATAAAATAATTTTCATTAATATGATTTTAAATATAAAGAATAAAACACATTACCCAATATTATTTCTCAAGTAAATATAGACCAAAATCATAAAAGGGATCAATTATTGACCATTTGATTCACATAGAATATATTATCACATTTGTAATATTTTTTCTAAATTATTGTTAAAGTTTTCAACTTCATGTTTTAATAATTATAACATTTGTAATGTTGTATTTTCCAGCATCGATATTTGAAAATTTGTATTATAATAAATTATAGTAGATTTATCTACATTATAGAATTTCATTTTTAATATTTACCCAATAAATAAGTTTCTTGAATAATTACACAAAAATGATGTAGTAATTATTTTATTAATTGAAATATCAAATAAATGTTACTAAAAATATTAAAATAAATATAATTCAGAATAATTCACATATCCAATAAATGTTATAGAATTACATGACAAAATAGAATATTATAAAATATTTTATTCCATGATAAAATCTTATATTGATATTTTTATAAATCCATGAATTAAATAGTGTCAAAATTGACACAATTTAAATTTTATCAATATATTTTTTAGTTAATTATTGAAAAATAATAAAACATTTCAAAAAATATAAAATAATTATTAAATTTTGTAATATGTTCAAATGTATCAATTTATGGTCTAATTGACATCAAATAAGTAGAAATTACTCTATTGTAATATTGAACAATATGTTACCATATATAAAATTAAAATAGAGTTACAAAAGGTTAATTTAAATGATAAGGTTTAAATTCACATAAAAACTGGGCTAAAAATAATAGGTTTATGAGATTACAACCTTATATAATATCATATTATAAAATAAGACATTTTATATGTTTTTGGATGGGTTTTGATTTTATTGTCAATTAATATTTTTGGAGATTCCTAATGTGACCCTCACCTCAATTTTAAAAGGGAACATCCCCCTTCATTTCATGACAACTAATTAAGCCTTGTAGTTCATCCATACCCTACCCATTTACCTTATACACTTCCTTAGTAACATTTTATTGATTTCTTTCTTCTCAAAAGACCATCTATGGAGCACTTAAGAGGAGATGTAGTGGGAGATCGTCGTAGAAGAGGTATTCCTATATACTGATTCTCTTAAATTATTTCTTCTTATGCTAAGACTTCATGAGTTGTATCTATTTTAAATTCATAAATACAGTATAAATTATATTTTAACATATAATTAAGATTATTTAACAACCATATTCCTCCTTCTATACGTCCTATGAAAAATGAAATCACCACATGTGCATACGTATGACTTACCATCTCCCCATCATCGTGTAATACAATTTTCAAAACCATATTACATGGATGGATATAATGAAGGAAATATTATTTATATATTATTATTATAAAATTATATGGATTCTAGAAAAAAAATATTCCAACCACATTCATACAGTTTCATTATTATGGGAATGATATTATCGCTCGTGCTTACGTACAACCTACCATCCATATGATACGATGCAATTCGTTTTACATGATATTAATTGAATACTAATTATATAAATGAATTAAATGAATAAATATGATACATATTATTTTATTATAGTTTTTAATGATATAACTATAAAAAATTAAGGATAACCAGAACTTATTAGACAAAAAATTCATAAGAAAATGAAGCTGTTATTACCCAAATAACAACTAACAATGTAATATTATTACGAAACAGATAATAATATGATCATATATGATATCATAAGAATGAATAAGATTCTATAATAAGTCAATGAAATCATTTAAATCATTAGAAATTAGTTTCAAATACATATAAATTATATCATACCTAAGGAAAGGGATATTTTTTCTCACTTTTATTTCCATGTGGCATATGCCGTATACACCTTTTATATCTTTTGTGTTTTATTTATGTTACACATTAATGTTTTTATGATGATTATTATTAAGGTTAGGGTATTTAAATATGGATACAATTGTCTTAATTTTATGAGGCATATGATCCAACTGTTTATAAATTTATAAGTGATATTTTTTTAATCTCATTATTAATCGAGATAGTTTATTTGTATGTATTTACCGGGGAATATTTATCATCAAGAACCATGTTTCCCAAATATGTATTCCAAAAATATTCTGTCCATCCATATAAATTTTTTAAGGTTAATTTTACCCACTGGTAAATTTTAAATAAATAGTATGAATGCAATATTTTGTTATTTTCAAAACGAGGTACTATTTGACTTTTCGAGAAAAGAATGAGAATAATGTTATCTTTTAACATATAAAGCATGAACAAATTTTTACAATTTTATAACACATTATTTACATAAATATTATCTTACAATTTTTCAAGGTTATTTTTAATGAAATTATTTTATTTTAAAATTGTGTGGTGCTTTATGAAAATAAAATTTTTTTGAAGAAGAAATGATATTTTCCTAAATAATTAATTTCAAGTGTTTTATCAAAATTATTTTCAATCTAATATTATGGATATGTTTAAAATATACTATCCCTATTATTATTATGGTTTATTATTTTTATTATGTAATTCTATTTATGATATCCATTTATTTTACATGAATTCTATTTTAAATGAATAATGTTTAATAAACCCATTTTATTATATAGGTTGTTCTTTCATGAATGATTTTTTTGTGTACACATATGTATGGTTTAAATTTTATGATGGGTGTAATATATATCTCCCCCAAATGCATTGGGTAAATATTTATATCTCATGATATAGTCATGGTTAGAACAATAAGTAAATATGGTTCTGTAATATAGGGTCAAAATGACAACTAAATATAGTTCAATAATACAGTGTCGTAATGAAAAGTAAATCTCATTCAGTAATACAGGGATGGAACCATAAATAAAACCAGTTCAGTAATGGAATTTTTCCACTATAATGGTTTTGTAAATGATACATGGCTAATATAGAAAAGATTTTTTAAGCTTATATGTTTTCCACAATTCCATGTTTTATTCCAATTCTATTTTATAAAGGTTTGTGTTTATTTTTGATTTATGATTTATGAACTTCAATGATTTATTTCAAGACTGAATATTTTGATACTTATTGTAGATGGAATGATTTTGAAAATTTATTTCGATTTATTTACATTCATATGGTTATGTGTTGTATGATATTTTCCATTCTTACCATTTCAATGCATTTGATCTCACCCTTTTTATATTTTTTTCTATATGATATAAATAAAGGATTTAGGTTGGAAAACAAATGGGAAGGTCTTTAAGGGAGATGTGGAAGATATTTCAACAAGTTTTCAGAATGTGTCCCTAGTTTCCAAAGACACTAATTTAATATGAAATTTGGGCATATTTCTATGTAATTTATTAAATATTTTTCAATTGTAACTTAATATCAATGTACATCATGATTTGGTCTCTTTAATTGGTTTCAAAGAGAATGTTTAGTCAACCTATGTAAACTGAGATGCAAAAATATTTGTGAGATCCCTTGATATATTTATAATGAAGTTCTAGGGATGCCCTAAGGATAATTCAAATTATAGGTCACATTCCTAGATTTATTGTAAAGATCGGGAATAACCTAGGATTAAACCTAAGATATTAGATATTGAAATTACTTTACCCAAATTGTGTGTTTTTTCCATTTTTATTTTATTTTCTAACAATTTTCTTTTTGGGTTTCAGAAAATTGATGGAAACATGATGATTCATGTTAATAGAAAAAATGATGTTTAATGGAATGATATTCTTCATGTAAAACTAAATGAAATGTTAGATAAAAATCGAAACATAATTATTATTTATAATCATAAATCTCATAATATGATCAATAATATCAACTTGGGTGAGTTTACCAATACACCTAATAAAAGAATGATAGAGTTTTATGGTGACCATAGGGGAAATAAGGTTTAATTTTCCTCAGGTAAATATTATAGGACGAGGTATCAAAGAGATTATTTAAAAGGAACTTAAAATGCTTTGGGTGTGGAAAATAAAGACACAAAGTGAATAATTGTAAAGTAAAACGTTCTTTTAAGTATAATGGTATTTCTAAGGCATCAACATTTTTTAAATTTGTTAAATTTGGAATGAATGGAAATTATGAAAAGTGATTCCCTACGAAAAAATCTCATGAAGAGAATCAATATGGTCTTATGAGTATTATTTATGTTTTTTATGATGAAGAGTCTAAAAATGAAATATGAGATGAAATAAGTGGTACGGAATAAAAAAACGATGCTTGGTCATTGGTTTAAGAATAAAGTGGTATGATTTCATGTTTATCAATGATAATGTTGTAAAACAATTTTATGGATTTATGGAATAAAGAAACCACTAAGGATTGTTACACTATTTATTTCCTTAGGCATTTGGAAGTATATACTGAATGGTACTGGTAACCATCAGAAGTGATTGGGGTAATATGTTGAAAAAAAACATGATTTAGGGAAGGATAATCCATAATATGATCATAATGAAAAGATAGGGATATGTTGGTTATGAATAAGTAAATTTGATGATAATTATTACTTAAAAATGATTAAGGATTTGTTGAAAAGTTGTTTATTATATCATGGATTAAGTTTACAGCTTTGTGGAATTAAAAATATGAAAACATTGAGGTATTCAATATGGATATATGTTAATTCATGTTTTTATCAAGAGTATACATGATGAAGGTGTTCAAATGTATTGAAGGTGACCAAAAAGAGATACCTTGTGACATATGGTTGATAAATGTTATACTAATTTAGTCCAACTCTTTGTAAATTTTTTAGATTTTCGACATTTGGAAGGATAGTACATTTACCCATTTAAGGAAACTATAAGTTAAGCCCTAGATAATATTTGTTATATCAAATTATTATGTAACTATATGAGGATTATTTCATATTTTATATCTTCTTATAAAATTTTTATATGATAGATATAGATGGAATGAAAAATCATTCTATTTATGGATATTCTGATCTCCTAACTCTTAAGGAATGAAGAAGTTGACCACATTTCATAAAAAAAGAGAAGAAGTGAAAATTGATAAATGATAAAGGAAATGATGATTTTATAATTAATCAATTATGTATTTCATCTCATTATTTAACTCTAGGTAATGGTTATTAAAACCAAAAATGTTACCCGGGTACCTTTATTTCTGATGAATCAAATGGACCCTTAAATCATTGTAGATTTATGGAATTGTGATTTTACTCATTATCTTATCCTTGTTATCTATAACTCTCCATTAGAACACGATGGTTAGATTTTTCTTCAATATAAATATCTTCACATCCCACCATTTTTCCTATTTGTGGAAACCCATTGAGGAGTAACTTTAGGTAACCATTATATTTTCATCTTTCCATTTTGACAATAATGTTTTCGTATTCCTTTATACAATGTGGGTTTCTATGAACGAATCTTTAAAGAATTAAAAATTTTATAACCCTAAACAAATTTCAAGGGAGAAATTTAGTTCAATGGGGTAGAATTTAACTATAACGACCCATAATTTACATACATTATTAATACATCAAAATTGAATCACACTTATTTCAATATATAACAAAACCATGAAATGACCGTATAGGTATAGAGTCTTTAGAAATTGGAAAACATATGCAACTTGTTTTTAAAGCATCTACATTTCCTCCCACTCATTTCATCATATCTAGAGTCCCTTTTTGGAATATCCTACATAATAACCTTCTTCCTGGCCTGGATAAATAAAACATACAAAAGGGTGAGCTCAAATTCTCAGTAAGGGTAAACAAAAGAAATATCAATCACATCATATACATAAGAACATAACTTTTGGAAATATTAACCTGCAAAAGAGATCATAATTTCATAACATGGGATAAATCATAGTAGTGAATTGTTATCCCAATAATCATAACATAAAACATGAAAATTTGTGTCATATACACATAATCATAGAGAATCATTTCTTGTTAGTCAAGACTCATTGCTAAGACTATCTTAGTGTACAAAGTCCATTTCTTAACTGAGTTCACTCCTTGTTTCAGTCCTGTTTCACTGAACCGGTTTAACCTGCCGTTCCAGCCATGTCTATCTCATGAGATATAAAATCTTTACCCAATGAATTGGAGGGAGATATAGGTCCCACCCATCTCATAATTATACCATTCTTATGTGTCCCACAAAATCATAAACCATACATCATAGCATAACCCATTTAATAAAAATGGGAATCTTAAACATCGTGACATCATAAAACAATTCATATAAGATAAAGGAATTTATAAAAATAATTCCATCACAACATAATCAAATCAATATAATAATAGGGATAGAAATAGAACCCTTTATTATATTAGATGGAAAATAATTTTGATAAAACACTTGAACTCCATTCTTGAGAAAAATATCCTTTCTACTTGAAAAACATTTTTCCTTTCTTAACATGTCATACAATTTTAAACTAAAAGAAGTTGATTAAAAATAAACTTGAAAACCTGTAAAGGAAGCTTCCTGGAAATATTTTTTTAAAAATCCATTCATTCCGTATAAGTTAAAAAAACATTTTTCTCATACTTTTGTTGGAAAAGTCAAAAAGTACTTCGTACGAAAAACGACAAAAGATTCCTTTCATATCCTTTACTAAAAACTCACTGAAGGGTAAAATTGGATTTAAACAATTGTAGGTGGATGGAAATAATGTTACATATTGTGGAAACATGGCTGTGGATGATAAAATACACCCCAGTAAATTTCAAAGTATAAACAATCTCGGATAAAAATGAGATTATGATATTTCCCTTACCGTAGGTCTGATTTGCCTCGTAAGTGTCCGAAACTCCTGTATAATGATTTAAATAATGTTATTGACTTATTAAATCATCATAATTATTGTTATGATATCATATATTGTCATATTCTTAGCTTCTTAGTAGTAATATTTCATTGCTACTTGTTATTCGGGTGTTTATAACTTTTTGTTCTTATGCGTGTTTTGCCGAATAAATTCTTATTATTCTATTTAGGTTATAGATACATCATTTACATAATGGTATTAATGTACTATATATCATATTTATTCATTCAATTAATTTATATAATCATTATGTAATGAAGATCATGTAGAACGAATCACATCACATCGTGGAGACGGTATTCCATACGTACGCACGAACGATGATATCGTTCCTATGATCGTGGAATTGTATTGAAGTGTATGTATACTATTTTAGAATCAATATCACATTACAATAACCATATATAGTAATTATTTACACCATTATACCCATCCAAGTAAGGTGGGGGGGAAATAGATTACACCACGGCGTGGAGATGGTATTCCGTACGTACGCACGCGCGGTGATTTCGTTCTCCATAGGATGGATAGATATTGAAATAGGGTTGTTTCATACTTATAATAAAATATTAGTATTTGAGTTATACTTATGTTATTACTTCATAATGAAACAACTAAAGAAGAAGATGTTGAAGAAGAAAGAATTTGGAAAGGATCGGTAATGGATATTACCTCTTTTTGATGCGCCTCTTCTTAACCTCCTCTTAGGGCACTAGGGTTGGTCTTTAAAGAAGACCAGAACCTCTAGGATGATTCTAGGAAAGTGGGTAAGTGAAATGGGTAGGGTTTGGCCGATCTTGAAGGCTAAAATTGGTGTGATGAGGAGAAGAAGGAGGTTCCTTTTTATAAGGGAGGAGAGGGGCACGTTTGGAAATATAAGAAATATTAGTTTATATTAAATCCAAACCCCACTTAAAAACTTCCAAAATGACTCATATCCAACTATTAGATGATATAGGGTTGTAATCGCATCAACCAGTAAAATTTAGACATGTTAGGAATTTATTTTAAACATTATCAACTTGATTTATCTTTATTTATCAATTTAATTTTATTTGTGGTAATAATATTCTAAATTTTAAATTATTATTAATAATTACATATATGTTGTGGATTTTCCATAATTTGATACTTTATGACATTTTCGACCATATAAATTATAATTTATAATTTTTAAATATTTTTGTGATTTTTATGCAATTTTATAATATGTTATTTTTATAAAATAACAATAGTGCCAATTTTGACACTATTCATTTATTTGAATTTAAATAATATATATGCAGAGGTTATGTTAAAACTAAAAGCTTTAATAGATTAATAAAATGTCATATGTATCTAGAAAATTTGTGGAGAACATTAAATAGTGCATATAATAATTATTTTAATATTTTAAAACCATTTATTTGATATTTTAATTAATAAAATAATTTCAACATCACTATTGTGTCATAATTAATGATAATTATTTAATCCCTAAAAATTATAAATAAATTCCTATGATGGAGATAATTGTATTAGTTGTCTGGAGACTATTCATGTTCGATGTTTCATTAATGTTATCACCAAATTAAAATTATTATACTTATACGGTTTAAGAAAGTGACATGTTGTCACATTCTTTGGTTTTAATAATAATTAAATTATTTTCATGGAAAAAAGTCTATTAAATGAATCTGATCCGACCCTTAGGTGATATGGGTCGACGTTTAGTCATACAATAGGATTTTGGAAGGTTTTAGGATAATTTTATAATCTTATATTTACCCTTAATTACCCGATTTACCTTTAACTATGGTAAATAAAATTTACCATAGTTACTATTCATAATGCCCAAAAATAAAAAGTAGCCTATTAAAATAATTTGGACCCACTGATTCTGAATATGGAAACCATTTTTCAAAATTCAAAACATATAAGTTGCAGTAATTAATTTAAAATAAATCTCGTTGTTAAAAAACTGTTTTTAGAAGTTAAAACATTGCCAAAGATTGAAATGTTTTTACCTATGAATTCAATGTGAAATTAATGCTAATGACATACATTATATTAAATGGTAAAAATATATTCTATATATACTTTAAAACCATTCAATATTATAATTTTACCATATAAATTATCTCAATGAAAAAAGTTGTTTTTAATAAAAAATTAGCGTATTATTACTATTCATCAAAATATGAAAGTTAACAGAAAAATATCAAAAATTTATCCCAAGTAAATTTTTATATCCTGATTCAAAAGAAGAATTTTATTTTGTCAAATTGAACTTATAAATGTGTCAAAAACTTGATTTAATGTGGGTGCGCCAACAAAATGCGGCAAAACTGCATTTTTTTATAAATACTTATTTTACCCAAAAAAATTATTTTGTTCTCATACCATGTTCTAGAAAATGTGTAAGATTAATAATAATGTTGTTAAATTTAAAATTCATTTAATACTATTCATAATGGCTAGTTTATAATATTATAATAATATATCGTCTTTAATGGAAGTCGGTATTGTGTACTACACACGCCATTGAGGAAGGTCGTGATTGTGTGCAGCGAAAGATTCCGTTGATGATTTATATAAAATAAAAACAAAATATTCCTCATAAAATTCTCAGGTGTTACATTTTACCCCCCTTAAAATGAATTTCTCCATTGAAATTTGTCACTTTTTAACAAACAGATGTGGATACCTCTCCCTCAACATATCCTCAAGCTCCCACGTAGCTTCTTCTAATTGGTGGTTCCTCCATAAAACTTTCACCAAGCAAGTGGTCTTGTTTCGTAGAACTTTTTCACTATGATCCAGAATCTCTATCGGTTGTTCTTCACAAGAAAGATCTTGCTCTAGTGGTACAACTTCTGAGCTGAGTACATGTGAGGGATCAGGTATGTACTTTCTTAGGAGAGATGCATGGAACACATCGTGAACTTGAGAGAGATTCGGTTAAAGTGCCAATCAGTAAGCTACCTTCCCAACACGATCCAGTATTTCAAAAGGACCGATATATCTAGGGCTCAACTTCCCCTTCTTTCCAAATCTCATGACCCTCTTCCAGGGAGATATGCATAAGAACACTTTATCACCCACTTCAAACTCTAGGTATTTTCTTCAGTTGTCGGCATGAATTTTCTGTTGACTCTGAGATTCTATTATGTGTTGTTGAATAGATCGGACCTTTTATACCATCTCATCAACAATATCAGGTCCTAATAGCTTTCTTTCCCCAACTTTATCCCAGCAAGTTGGAGTCCTGCATTTCTTTCCATAGAGAGCTTCATAGGGAGCCATCTGAATACTGGAGTGAAAGCTATTATTATAAGAAAATTCCACCAAAGATAGGTGTTGATCCCAACCACCTTTGAAATCCATAGAGAAAGCTCTCAACATATCTTATAGAGTTTTAATTGTTCTCTCAGACTGATTGTCTATCTGAGGATGATAAGCAGTGCTGAAACTCAACTCTGTATCCAGAGTATGCTGAAGACTTTTCCAAAACTTTGATGAAAACCTCGGATCCCGATCAGATATAATAGAAAGTGTTACTCCATGAAATCTTACCACTTTATTCACATATATCCTGGAAAGCTGATCTAGAGGGAAATCCTCTCTAATAGTGATGAAGTGTGCAGACTTTGTAAGACGATCAACTATGACCCAGATAGCATTATTGCCTTTGGATGTTTTAGGAAGTCCTGTGACAAAGTCCATATTGATGTTTTCTCATTTCCATTCGGGTATGTGTAATGGTTGTAACATCCCCTTTGACTTCTGTCTCTCAGCTTTAACTTGTTGACAAACCAAGCATTGAGAGACATATTCAGCAACATCTATTTTCATGCCATCCCACCAGAAGTACTCTTTCAGGTCCCTATACATCTTCGTGCTTCCAGGATGAATAGAGAATGAAGAACTATGAGCCTCATCCAGCAGCTCCTTCTTTAATTCAGGGATGGGAGGAACACAAACCCGATTCCAGAACTTTATTATCCCTTCACAATCAAGGTTAAATTCAGGAACATTTCTCACCTTCTTTTGTAACTCGACATCTTCTTTCTGTGCCTCTTTAATCTTCACATGAAAAGATGGTTGAACATTCATTTGAGAAAGATAGGATTTACCCCTTTCATTATAATTCCAAGATCCATCCTTTGGAAATCCATAAATATTGGATCTTTTGTGATCCTCATCATGGATAAACTGGCATGGTCTTGTCAACTTAATGCATCTGCCACCTTGTTTTCTTTCCCAGGGTGGTAATGAATTGAGCAGTCGTAATCCATAATCAGCTCCAACCATCTTCTTTGACGCATATTCAGCTCCTTTTGTGTGAAAATATACTTTAAAATTTTATGACCAGTATAAATATCACACCTTTCACCATAAAGGTAATGCCTCCAAATCTTTAATGCAATGATTACCGCAGCTAACTCAAAATCATGAGTTGGGTAATTTTGCTCATGTATTTTCAACTGTCGTGAGGCATAAGCTATCACCATATCATTTTTCTTAAGAACACACCCCAAACCCTTCTTGGATGCATCACTTTAGATCACAAACCTTTCCCCACTACAAGGCAGTGTGAGCACAGGTGCACTGGATAACCTTCTTTTCAACTCCTTGAAATTCTCTTCACATTCCTCCATCCAAACAAACATAACTCTTTTACCGAGTCAACTTGGTGAGAGGATTAGATAATCGTGAAAAATCATTCACAAAACCTTGATAATATCCATCCAAACCAAGAAAACTTCGGATCTCAGTCACTGTTGTTTGTCTCGACCATCTTTCGATAACCTCTATTTTTCCTGGATCTACAGATATCCCCTCTTTTGAGATTATGTGACCCAAAAATGAAACTCTTTGAATCCAAAATTCACACTTGGTAAATTTGGCATAAAGTTTCTCCTTTCTCAGGGTCTTCAATATAATTCTCAAGTGATCTTCATGTCCTTCCTTGCTCTTTGAATAGATAAGAATATCGTCTATAAAGACTACCACAAACTGATCAAGATAGTATCTAAAGACTCTATTCATCAGATCCATGAAGATAGCAGGGGCATTAGTAAGACCAAATGGCATCACTATAAATTCATAGTGTCCATACCTTGTACGGAATGCCATCTGTGGTATATCCTCCCTTTTGACCCTAAATTGGTGATACCCTGAACGGAGATCAATTTTGGAAAATTATTGAGCTCCTCACAGTTGGTCAAATAAGTCATCAATGCATCAGAGAGGATATTTGTTCTTGATAGTGATCTTGTTAAGTTCTCGATATTCAATACAGAGTCTCATTGATCCATCTTTCTTCTTAACAAACAGAACAGGTGCTCCCCAAGGTGACGCACTAGGGCGTATAAACCCCTTATCAAGATTCTCTTGGAGTTTCTTCTCCTATTCCTGCATCTCAATTGGGGCCATTCTATAAGGTGTCTTTGAAATAGGCAAAGCACCTGGTACGAGTTCTATTCAAAACTAAACTTCACGATTTTGTGGGAGACCCTATAATTTCTCCAGAAAGACATCATCAAACTCCCGTACAATGGGAATATTCTTAATCCCGAGTTTCTCACCAACCATTTGAGATAAATAACCTTCATTTAGTGGAATCAATACCCATAAAATGGAAGAAATTTCCACTGGAAGGTTATGTTCATCCTTACATCGATAGACGCTCATAGATTGATCTGGAATATGAAATGTGACTTCCCTTATTTGAAAATTGATATCAGCTCCATGTAGAGAAAGCCAATCCATGCCAAGAATCACATCAAATTTTAATATAGGAAGGATCACATGATTTGTAGGAATAAATTTCCCACAAACTTCAATCGGAGAAGAATTATAAACTTTTGATGCGAATGTTGTGCCATTAGGGGTTGTCACAGCTAACTCAACATTTAACTGTTGAGGTAATACGGTGATATCCTTAGAAAATTCTTCAGAAATAAAGGAGTGGGTGGATCTAGAATCAAATAAAACATTTGCTACTTTAGAGTGGATGTTAAGTGTACCTTTACCACATTGTTATCATACTCCACATCGCTGATAGAAATTGCATGTGAATTTCCTTTTTCTTTAGCCTTAAGAGTTTTTTGACGTCGACCATCATCATCAACCCTTGGATTTGGGCATTGATTGGAAAAATGCCCAATCTCCTTGCACATGAAACATTGAAGTGTAGTATTTTCATTCTGTGTGTCCCTTCCTTTGTTTGCATCAGTAGACATCTTCTTCCAATCATTGCAGCATTCAAATGCCTGATGACCTTCTTTTCCACATTTGAAACATTTACTTGTCCATTTAAGACAACTACCTCCATGTTTCTTTCCACACTTTGAGCATAAGGGAAAGCTCATCTTCTTTTCAGTGTGCTCTTTATATTTTCCTTTGAATTCCATTTTCCTCTTCTTATCAAACCCATATGACTGAGGGGTTACTCCAATCTCCATATTGACTTTGAGAGCACATCGAACGATTTCCTCGTAGCTATTGAAGTCCCTTATGGAAAACGCCCTTCGAAGACTTGGTTTTAAGACACTAAAGAATCGATTGATCTTACTCACAGGTTGGATAATAATACCAGAAGAGTACCTTGTAAGTCTTGTAAAATTTGCTTCATAAGTACCAACATATTCATCATCCTTTTGCTTCAGTTCAAGAAACTCTTTCTCCATCTTTGTTCAGAGAATACGAGGGAAGTACTTATTGAAAAATAAGTTCTTGAACTTGTCCCATTCCATGGACTCAATTTCATTCCTTTGCCTCATATTCTTAATAAGATTCCACCATTGATCAGAATCTCCTTCCAAATGATACACTGCTAGGATGACTTTATCTTGTTCAGAACATTGAAGAACTGAAAATATCTTTTCAGTAGTACTAATACATTGTTCAGAAACTAATGGATCAGTAGACCCGCTGAAAGAAGGTGGACGCTGCCTCATGAAGGATTCAACAGAATGTTTCTCCTTCCTTTGCTCGTTTGGAAGTCCTGCAAGATTCATAGCTTGAGAAAGTTGTGTGAGCATGGATACAATATTTTCCATTCCAGCTCCCATAACATTTGGTTGATCATGGGGACAATCATTGCATTGCCCATCGCATTCCGCATTAACACGGTTCCTTCGGGTTCCAGCCATTGACTAAAACCAAGAAGAATAATGTGAGAAACACTAATTATAATAGGAATACCACATAATCAAGAATAAAATTTCACACTTAAGGTCTTATCATAGGTTGTTCATGGCCATTTCTAAAACACTAAAATTTTGTTCTATACTTAGACTTATCCTTAGGATTCTTACTAAGGCTTTCACATCCTAGTTTCCAATGGTTGACTATAACTTTCCTCTGATACAAACTATAATGAGACATACTTTACATACATTGTTAATACTACAAAATTAAAGCACACTTATTTCAACATATAACAAAACCATGAAAGGACCGTATAGGTATTGAGACTTTAGAAACTGGGAAACATAAACAACTGGTTCATAAAGCATCTAATTTGCCTCCCATTCATTTCATCATATCTAGAGTCCCTTTTGGCATATCCTACTTAATAACCTTCTTCCTGACCTGGGGAAATAAAACATACAAAAGGGTGAGCTCAAATTCTCAGAAAGGGTAAAAAAAAAATATCAAACACATCATATACATAAGAACATAACTTTTGGAAATCTTAACCTGCAAAAGTGATCATAATTTCATAACATGGGATAAATCATAGTAGTTAAATGTAATCCCAATAATCATAACATAAAACATGAAACTTTGTGGCATAAACACATAATCATAGAGAATCATTTCTTTTTAGTCAATACTCATTGCCAAGACTATCTTAGTGGACAAAGTCCATTTCTGAACCGAGTTCACTCCTCGTTTCAATCTTGTTTCACTGAACCGGTTTAACCTGCCGTTCCAGCCATGTCTATCTCAAGAGATATAAAATCTTTATCCAATGCATTGGAGGGAGATATAGGTCCCACCCATCTCATAATGATACCATTCTTATGTGTGCCACAAAATCATAAACCATACATCATAGCATAACCCATGTAATAAAAATGGGAATCTTAAACATCGTGACATCATAAAACAATTAATAAAGGAATTCATAAAAATAATTCCATCACAACATAATCAAATCAATATAATATTAGGGATTGAAATAGAACCCTTTATTATATTAGATGGAAAATAATTTTGGTAAAACACTTGAACTCCATTCTTGAGGAAAATATCCTTTCTACTTAAAAAACATTTTTCTTTTCTTAACATGTCATACAATTTTAAACCAAAAGAAGTTGATTAAAAATAAACTTGAAAACTTGTAAAGGAAGCTTCTTGGAAATATTGTTTCAAAAATCCATTCATTCCATATAAGTTAAAAAACATTTTTCTCATACTTTTGTTGGAAAAGTCAAAAAGTACTTCGTACGAAAAATGACAAAAGATTCCTTTCATATCCTTTACCAAAAACTCACCGAAGGGTAAAATTGGATTTTAAAAATTGTAGGTGGATGGAAACAATGTTACATATTGAGGAAACATGGATGTGGATGATAAAATAAACCCCAGTAAATTTCAAAGTATAAACAATCTCGGATAAAAATGAGATTATGATATTTCCCTTACCTTTGGTCCGATTTGCCTCGTAAGTGTCCGAACCTCCTGTATAATGATTTTAATAATTTTTTTGAATTATTAAAGAATCATAATTATTCTTATAATATCATATATTGTCATATTCTTAGCTTCTTAGTAGTAATATTTCATTGCTACATGTTATTCGGGTGTTTATAACTTTTTGTTCTTATGCGTGTTTTGTCGAATAAATTCTTATTCATCTCTTTAGGTTATAGATACATCATTTCTATAATGGTATTAATGTAATATATATCATATTTATTCATTCAATTCATTTATATAATCATTATGTAATGAAGATCATGTAGAACGAATCACATCACATCGTGGAGACGGTATTCCGTACGTACGCACGAACATTGATATCGTTTTTCATGATCGTGGAATTGTATTGGAGTGTATGTATACTATTTCAGAATCAATATCAATTTACAATAATAATATATAGTAATTATTTACACCATTATACCCATCCAGGTAATGTGGTGGGGGAAAATAGATTACACCACGGCGTGGAGACGGTATTCCGTACGTACACACGCGCGGTGATTTCGTTCTCCATAGGATGGATAGATGTTGAAATAGGGTTATTTCATAATTATAATAACATATAAGTATATGAGTGATACTGATGATATTACTTCATAATGAAAAAACTAAAGAAGAGTATGTTGAAGAAGAAAGAATTTGGAAAGGATCGGTAATGGATATTACCTCTTTTTGACGCGCCTCTTCTTAACCTCCTCTAAGGGCACTAGGGTTGGTCTTTGAAGAAGACCAGAACCTCTAGGATGATTCTAGGAAAGTGGGGAAGTGAAATGGGCAGGGTTTGGATGATCTTGAAGGCTCAAATCGGTGTGAGGAGGAGAGGGAGGAGGTGCCCTTTTATAAGGGAGGAGAGGGGCACCTTTGGAAATATAAGAAATATTAGTTTATATTAGATCCCAACCCCACATAAAAACTTCCAAAATGACTCATATTCAAAGATTAGATTACATAGGGTTGAAATCTCATCAACCAATAAAATTTAGACATGTTAGAAATTTATTTTAAACATTATCAACATTATTTATCCTTATTTATCAATTTAATTTTATTTGTGGTAATAATATTCTAAATTTTAAATTATTATTAATAATTACATATGTGTTGTGAATTTTCCATAATTTGTCACTTTATGACATTTTCGACCATATAAATTTTAATTTATAATTTTTAAATATTTTTGTGATTTTTAAACAATTTTATAATATGTTATGTTTATAAAATAACAATAGTGTCAATTTTGACACTATTCATTTATTTGAATTTAAATAAAATATATACAGAGGATATGTTCGAACTAAAATCTTTATTAGATTAATAAAATTTCATATGTATCTAGAAAATTAGTGGAGAACATTAAATAGTGCATATAATAATTATTTTAATATTTTAAAACCATTTATTTGATATTTTAATTAATAAAATAATTTCAACATCACTATTGTGTCATAATTAATGATAATTATTTAATCCCGAAAAATTCTAAATAAATTCCTATGATGTGGATAATTGTATTATATTTTTGTAGACTATTCATGTTCGAAGTTTCATTAAGTTTATCACCAAATTAAAATTATTATACTTATAATATTTAAGAAAGTGACATGTTGTCACATTCTTTGGTTTTAATAATAATTAAATTATTTTCATGGACAAAAGTCTATTAAATTAATCTGATCCGACCCTTAAGTGATATGGGTCGTCTTTTAGTCATCCAATAGGATTTCGGTAGGTGTTAGGGTAATTTTATAATCTTATATTTACCCTTAATTACCCGATTTACCTTTAACTATGGTAAATAAAATTTACCGTAGTTACTATTCATAACGCCCAAAAATAAAAAGTAGCCTATTAACATAATTTGAACCCAATGATACTGAATATGGAATCCATTTTTAAAAATTAAAAAAATATAAGTTTCAGTAATTAATTTAAAATAAATCCAGTTGTTAAGAAAACAGTTTTTAGAAGTTAAAACATTGTCAAATATTGAAATGTTTTACCTATGAATTCAATGTGAAATTAATGCTAATTAAATAAATTATATTAAATGGTAAAAATATATTCTATATATACTTTAAAACAATTAAATATTGTAATTTTACTATATAAATTTTCTCAAGGAAAAAAGTTGTTTTTAATTAAAAATTAGCATATTTTTACGATTCATCAAAAATATGAAAGTTATCAGAAAAATATCAAAAAAATTTCAAAGTAAATTATTATATCCTGATTCAAAAGAAGAATTTTATTTTGTCAAATTTAACTTATAAATGTGTCAAAAACTAGATTTAATGTGGGTGCTCCATCAAAAGGTAGCAAAACTGCATTTTTTGATAAATACTTATTTTACCCAAAAAAATTATTTTGTTCTCTTACCATGTTCTAGAAAATGTGTAAGATGAATAATAATGTTCTAAAATTTAAAATTCAGTTAATACTATTCATAATGGCTAGTTTATAATATTATAATAATATATCATTGTTTAGTGGAACTCGGTATTGCGTACTACACACACCATCGAGGAAGGTCGTGATTGCATGCAGTGAAAGATTCCCTTGATGATTTATATAACATAAGAACAAAATATTTCTCATAAAAGTCTCAGGTGTTACATTATACCCCCCTTAAAATGAATTTCCCCCTCGAAATTCGTCACTTTGTAACAAACAGATGAGGATACCTCTCCCTCATCATATCCTCAAGCTCCCACGTAGCTTCTTCTAATTGGTGGTTCCTCCATAAAACTTTCACCAAGCGAGTGGTCTTGTTTCATAGGACTTTTTCTCTACGATCCAGAATCTCTATCGGTTGTTCTTCACAAGAAAGATCTTGCTCCAGCGGTACAACTTCTGAGCTGAGTACATGTGATTGATCAGGTATGTACTTTCTCAGGAGAGATACATGGAACACATTATGAACTTGAGAGAGATTCGGTGGAAGCACCAATCGGTAAGCTACCTTCCCAACATGATCCAGTATTTCGAAAGAACCAATATATCTAGGGCTCAACTTCCCCTTCTTTCCAAATCTCATGACCCTCTTCTAGGGAGATATTCGTAAGAACACTTTATCACCCACTTCAAACTCTAGGTCTTTTCTTCGGTTGTCGGCACAACTTTTCTGTTGACTATGGGCTTCTCTTATGTGTTGTTGAATAGATCGGACCTTTTCTACCATCTCATCAACAATGTCAGGTCCTAATAGCTTCCTTTCCCTAACTTCATCCCAGCAAGTTGGAGTCCTGCATTTCTTTCCATAGAGAGCTTCATAAGGAGCCATCTGAATACTGGAGTGAAAGCTATTATTATAAGAAAATTCCACCAAATGTAGGTTTTGATCCCAACCACCTTTGAAATCCATAGAGCAAGCTCTCAACATATCTTATAGAGTTTGAATTGTTCTCTCAGACTGACCATCTGTCTGAGGATGATAAGTAGTGCTGAAACTCAACTCTGTATCCAAAGTATGCTGAAGACTTCGCCAAAACATTGAGGTAAACCTAGGATCCCGATCAGATATAATAGAAAGTGTTACTCCATGAAATCTTACCACTTTATTCACATATATCCTGGAAAGCTAATCTAGAGAGAAATCCTCTCTAATAGTGATGAAGTGTGTAGACTTTGTAAGACGATCAACTATGACCCAGATAGCATTATTGCCTTTGGATATTTTAGGAAGTCCTACAAAGTCCATAGTGATGTTTTCCCATTTCCATTAAGGTATGGGTAATGGTTGTAACATCCCCCTAGACTTATGTCTCTCAGCTTTAACTTGTTGACAAACCAAGCATCGAGAGACATATTCAGCAACATCTCTTTTCATGCCATCCCACCATAAGTACTCTTTCAGGTCTATATACATCTTCGTGCTTCCAGGATGAATAGAGAATGAAGAACTATGAGCCTCATCTAGCAGCTCCTTCTTTAATTCGGGGATGGGAGGAACACAAACCCGATTCCATAACTTTATTATCCCATCACAATCAAGGTTGAATTCAGGAACATTTCTCACCTTCTTTTGTAACTCGACATCTACTTTCTATGCCTCTTTAATCTTCACATGAATAGATGGTTGAACATTCATTTGAGAAAGATACAATTTTTCCCCTTTCATTATAATTCTAAGATCCATCCTTTGTAAATCCATAAATATTGGATCTTTTGTGATCCTCATCATGGATAAACTGGCATGGTCTTGTCCACTTAATGCATCTGCCACCTTGTTTGCTTTCCCAGGGTGGTAATGAATTGAGCAGTCGTAATCCTTAATCAGCTCCAACCATCTTCTTTGGCGCATATTCAGCTCCTTTTGTCTTAAAATATACTTTAAACTTTTATGATCAGTATAAATATCACAGCTTTCACCATAAAGGTAATGCCTCCAAATCTTTAATGCAAAGATTACCACAGCTAACTCCAAATCATGAGTTGGGTAATTTTGCTCATTTATTCTCAACTGTCGTGAGGCATAAGCTATCACCATATCATTTTTCATAAGAACACACCCCAAAACCTTCTTGGATGCATCACTGTAGATCACAAACCGTTCTCCACTTCAAGGCAGTGTGAGCACAGGTGCACTGGATAACCTTCTTTTCAACTCCTTGAAATTCTCTTCACATTCCTCCATCAAAACAATGTTAACCCCTTTCCAAGTCAACATGGTGAGTGGATTAGATAATCGTGAAAAATATTTCACAAAACGTCGATAATATCCAGCCAAACCAAGAAAACTTCGGATCTCAGTCACTGTTGTTGGTCTCGACCATCTTTCGATAACCTCTGTTTTTGCTGGATCCACAGATATCCCCTCTTTTGAGATTATGTGACCCAAAAATGAAACTCTTTGAAGCCCAAATTCACACTTGTTAAATTTGGCATAAAGTTTCTCCTTTATCGGGGTCTTCTATATAATTCTAAAGTGATCTTTAAGTTCTTACTTGCTCTTTGAATAGATAATAATATCGTCTTTAAAGACTACCACAAACTGATCAAGATAGTCTCTAAAGACTCTATTCATCAGATCCATGAAGATATCAGGGGAATTAGTAAGACCAAAGGGAATCACTATAAATTCATAGTGTCAATACCTTGTACGGAAAGCCGTCTTTGGTATATCCTCCCTTTTGACCCTTAATTGGTGATACCCTGAATGGAGATCAATCTTGGAAAAGTATTGAGCTTCTCGCAGTTAGTCAAATAAGTCATCAATGCATGGGAGAGGATATTTTTTCTTGATAGTGATCTTGTTAATTTCTCGATAGTCAATACAAAGTCTCATTGATCCATCTTTCTTCTTAACAAATAGAATAGGTGCTCCCCAAGGTGACGCACTAGGGCGTATGAACCCCTTATCAAGATTCTCTTGGAGTTTCTTCTTCAATTCCTGCAACTCAATTGGGGCAATTATATAAGGTGTCTTTGAAATAGGCAAAGAACCTGGTACGAGTTCTATTGAAAACTCAACATCACAATTTGGTGGGAGACCCGGTAATTCCTCCGGAAAGACATCATCAAACTCCCGTACAATGGGAATATTCTTAATCATGAGTTTCTCACCAACCATTTGAGATAAATAACCTTCATTTAGTGGAATCAATACCCACAAAATGGAATAAATTTCCACTGTAAGGTTATGTTCATCCTTGCATCGATAGATAATCATAGATTGATCTGGAATATGAAATGTGACTTCCCTTCTTTGGAAATTGATATGAGCTCCATGTAGAGAAATCCAATCCATTCCAAGAATCACATCAAATTCCACTATAGGAAGGATCACAAGATTTGTAGGAAGCACTTTCCCACAAACTTCAATCGGAGAAGAATTATAAACTTTTGATGCGACTATTGTGCCATTAGGGGTTGTCACAGCTAACTCAACATCAAACTGTTGAGGTAATACGATGATATCCTTAGAAAATTCATCAGAAATAAAGGAGTGGGTGGATCCAGAATCAAATAAAACATTTGCTACTTTAGAGTGGATGGTAAGTTTACCTTTCACCACATCGTTATCGTACTCCACATCACTAATAGAAATTGCATGTGACATTCCTTTTTCTTTAGTCTTAAGAGTTTTTTGACGTCGACCATCATCATCAACCCTTGGATTTGGGCATTGATTGGCATAATTCCCCATCTCCTTGCACTTGAAACATTGAAGTGTAGTAGTTTCATTCTGTGTGTCCCTTCCTTTGTTTGCATCATTAGACATCTTCTTCCCATCATTGCAGCATTAAAATTCCCAATGACCTTCATTTCCACATTTGAAACATTTACATGTCCATTTAATACAACTCCCTCCATGTTTGTTTCCACACTTTGAGCATAAGGGAAAGCTCATCTTCTTTTCAGTGTGCTCTTTAGATTTTCCTTTGAATTCCATTTTCCTCTTCTTATCGAACCCATATGACTGATGGGTTACTCCAATCTCCATCTCGACTTTGAGATCACATCGAACGATTTCCTCATAGCTATTGAAGTTCCTTATGGAAAACTCCCTTCTAAGACTTGGTTTTAAGCCACTAAAGAATCGATCGATCTTACTCTCAGGTTGGATAATAATACCAGAAGCATACCTTGAAAGTCTTGTAAAATTTGCTTCATAAGTACCAACAGATTCATCATCCTTTTGCTTCAGTTCAAGAAAATCTTTCTCCATCTTTGTTCAGAGAATACGAGGTACTTATTGAAAAATAAGTTATTGAACTCGTCCCATTCCATGGACTCAATTTCATCCCTTTGCCTCATATTCTTAATAAGATTCCACCATTTATCAACATCTCCATCCAAATGATACACTGCTAGGATGACTTTATCTTGTTCAGAACATTGAGGAACTGAAAATATCTTTTCAGTAGTACTAATCCATTGTTTAGAAACTAATGGATTAGTAGACCCGCTGAAAGAAGGTGCACGCTGCCTCATGAAGGATTCAACAGAATTTTTCTCCTTCCTTTGCTCATTTGGAAGTCCTCCATGATTCATAGATTGAGAAAGTTTTGTGAGCATGGCTATAATATTTTCCATTCTAGCTCCCATAACATTTGGTTGATCAGGGGGATAATCATTGCATTGCCCATCGCATTCCACATTAACACTGTTCCTTTGGGTTCCAGACATTGACTAAAAACAAGATGAATAGTGTGAGCAACACTAATTATAATAGGAAAACCACATAATCAAGAATAAAATTTCACACTTAAGGTCTTATCATAGGTTGTTCATGGCCATTTCTAAAACACTAATATTGTGTTCTATTCTTATACTTATCCTTAGGATTCTTATTAAGGATTTCACATCCTAGTTTCCAAAGGTTGACTATACCTTTCCTCTGATAACAACTATAACAAACCATACTTTACATACATTGTTAATAATTAAAAATTAAAGCACACTTATTTCAACATATAACAAAACCATGAAAGGAACGTATAGGTATAGAGTCTTTAGAAACTGAGAAACATAAACAACTGGTTCATAAAGAATCTACTTTGCCTCCCATTCATTTCATCATATCTAGAGTCCCTTTTTGGAATATCCTACTTAATAAGCTTCTTCCTGACCTGGGAAATAAAACATACAAAAGGGTGAGCTCAAATGCTCCGTAAGGATAAAAAAAAGAAATATCAATCACATCATATACATAAGAACATAACTTTTGAAAATATTAACCTGCAAAAGAGATCATAATTTCATAACATCGGATAAATCATAGTAGTGAAATGTAATCCCAATAATCATAACATAATACATGAAACTTTGTGGCATACACACATAATCATAGAGAATCATTTCTTGTTAGTCAAGACTCATTTCCAAGACTATCTTAGTGGACAAAGTCCATTTCTGAACCGAGTTCACTCCTTGTTTCAGTCTTATTTCACTGAACCGGTTTAACCTGCCGTTCCAGCCATGTCTATATCATGAGATATAAACTCATTACCCAATGAATTGGAGGTAGATATAGGTCCCACCAATCTCATAATTATACCATTCTTATGTGTGCCACAAAATCATAAACCATAAATCATAGCATAACCCATGTAATAAAAATGGGAATCTTAAACATCATGACTTCATAAAATAATTCATATAAGATAAATAAATTCATAAACATAATTCCATCCCAACATAATCAAATTAATATAATAATAGGTATAGAAACATAAATCTTTATTATCTTATATGGATAATAATTTTGATAAAACACTTGAACTCCATTCTTGAGGAAAATATCCTTTCTACTTCAAAAACATTTTTCCTTTCTTAACATGTCATACAATTTTAATCTAAAAAAGTTGATTAAAAATAAACATGAAATCCTGTAAAGGAAGCTTCTTGGAAATATTGTTTTAAAAATACATTCATGCCGTATAAGTTAAAAAAAACATTCTTCTCGTACTTTTGTTGGAAAAGTCAAAAAGTAATTCGTACGAAAAACGACAAAAGATTCCTTTCATATCCTTTACTAAAAACTCACCGAAGGGTAAAATTGGATTTAAACAATTGTAGGTGGATGGAAATAATGTTACATATTGAGGAAACATGGATTTGGATGACAAAATGCAACCTAGTAAATTTCAAAGTATAAAAAATCTCGGATAAAAATGAGATTGTGATATTTCGTTTACCTTAGGTACGATTTGCCTCATATGTGTCCAAACCTCATGTATAATGATTTAAATAATGTTATTGACTTATTCATGAATCATAATTATTTTTATGATATCATATATGGTCGTATTCTTAGCTTCTTAGTAGTAATATTTCATTGCTACTTGTTATTCGGGTGTTTATAACTTTTTGTTCTTATGCGTGTTTTGTCGAATAAATTATTATTCTTCTCTTTAGGTTATAGATACATCATTTCTAGAATGTTATTAATGTACTATATATCATATTTATTCATTCAATTCATTTATATAATCATTATTCAATGAAGATCATGTTGAACGAATCGCATCACATCGTGGAGATGGTATTCCGTACGTACGCACGAACGATGATATCGTTTCCATGATCGTGGAATTGTATTGGAGTGTATGTGTACTATTTCAATATAAATATAACTTTACAACAATCATATATAGTAATTATTTACACCATTATACCCATCCAGGTGAGGTGGTGGGGGAAAATAGATTACACCACGGTGTGGAGACGGTATTCTGTACGTACGCACGCGCGGTGATTTCATTCTCCATATGATGGATAGATATTGAAATATGGTTTTTTAATACTTATAATAAAATATCAGTATATGAGTGATACTAATTTTATTACTTCATAATGAAACAACTAAAGAAGAAGATGTTGAAGAAGAATTAATTTTGAAAGGATTCGTAATGGATATTACCTCTTTTTGATGCGCCTCTTCTTAACCTCCTCTTAGGGCACTAGGGTTGGTCTTTGAAGAAGACCAAAAACTCTAGGATGATTCTAGGGCAGTGGGGAATTGAAATGGGCAGGGTTTGGCCAATATTGAAGGCTCAAATTGGTGTGAGGAGGAGAGGGAGGATGTTCCCTTTTATAAGGGAGGAGAGGGGCACCTTTGGAAATATAAGAAATATTAGTTTATATTAAATCCCAACCCCACTTAAAACTTCCAAAATGACTCATATCCGAAGCTTAGATGAGATAGGGTTGTAATCTCATAAACCAAAAAAATTTAGACATGTTAGGAATTTATTTTAAACATTATCAACTTTGATTTATCCTTATTTATCAATTTAATTTTATTTGTGGTAATAATATTCTAAATTTTAAATTATTATTAATAATTACATATGTGCTGTGAATTTTCCATAATTTGACACTTTATGACATTTTAGACCATATAAATTTTAATTTTATTTTTTAAATATTTTTGTGATTTTTAAACAATTTTATAATATGTTATTTTTATAAAATAACAATAGTGTCAATTTTGACACTATTCATTTATTTGAATTTAAATAAAATATATACAGAGGATATGTTCGAACTAAAAGCATTAATAGATTAATAAAATGTCATATGTATCTATGAAATTAGTGGATCACATTAAATAGTGCATATAATAATTATTTTAATATTTTAAAACCATTTATTTGATATTTTAATTAATACAATAATTTCAACATCACTATTGTGTCATAATTAATGATAATTATTTAATCCCTAAAAATTCAAAATAAATTCCTATGATGTAGATAATTTTATTAACTTTCTGGAGACTATTCATGTTTGAAGTTTCATTAAGTTTATCACCATATTGAAATTATTATACTTATAGGATTTAAGAAAGTGACACATTGTCACATTCTTTGGTTTTAATAATAATTAAATTATTTTCATGGAAAAAAGTCTATTAAATGAATCTGATCCGACCCTTAGGTGATATGGGTCGACTTTTAGTCATCCAATAGGATTTTGGAAGGTGTTAGGGTATTTTTATAATCTTATATTTACCATTAATTACCCGATTTACCTTTAACTAAGGTAAATAAAATTTACCGTAGTTACTATTCATAGTGCCCAAAAATAAAAAGTAGCCTATTAACATAATTTGGACCCACTGATTCTGAATATGGAATCCAGTTTTCAAAATTCAAAACATATAAGTTGCAGTAATTAATTTAAAATAAATCCTGTTGTTAAGAAAACAGGTTTTAGAAGTTAAAACATTGCCAAAGATTGAAATGTTTTTACCTATGAATTCAATGTAAAATTAAAGCTAATGACATAAATTATATTAAATGGTAAAAATATATTCTATATATACTTTAAAACCATTGAATATTATAATTTGAGCATATAAATTATCCCAATAAAAAAGTTGTTTTTAATTAAAAATTAGCATATTTTTACTATTCATCAAAATATGAAAGTTATCAGAAAAATATCAAAAATTTATCCAAAGTAAATTTTTATATCCTGATTCAAAAGAAGAATTTTATTTTGTCAAATTTAACTTATAAATGTTTCAGAAACTATAATTAATGTGGGTGCGCCATCAAAAGGCCGGAAAACTGCATTTTTTTATAAATACTTATTTTACCCATAAAAAATTATTTTGTTCTCTTACCATGTTCTAGAAAATGTGTAAGATGAATAATAATGTTGTAAAATTTAAAATTCAGTTAATACTATTCATAACGGCTAGTTTATAATATTATAATAATATATTGTTGTTTAGTAGAACTCGGTATTGCGTACTACACACGCCATCGAGGAAAGTCGCCATTACGTGTAGCGAAAAATTCCTTTGATGATTTATATAACATAAAAACAAAATATTTCTCATAAAAGTCTCGGGTGTTACATTAACACCTCGAAATATTTTTATGAAGGATTATTTTTTAATTTCCTACATGTCTTGTATTATATGCAACACTAAGATAATCATGGGAAATACGAAACACCAGCTTAGGTTTTGGTATAAAAAATTATATGCTTGGCTTGTGTTACACACAATTTCATGTTATATTGAGATAATTCATTTCTTACAATACTGATTATAATTGAAAAACTAAATATTAGTATGTTACCATATAACATATCCATTATAATGACAGCTATAAACAATATAAACATTCTCCTAAATTAATTATTTAAATAAAAAAATAGAGTTTATAAAATTATAAAATTACACTTGATATTTTTTAATGAAATATATGTTTAATATATTTGATTTAATGTTTAAATTTCATCTTATATTTATTCTAGAAATGATATAATAACAAATTAAAATTTTCAAATAAAAGATATATTTTTTTTAAAAATTATTTTTCAACTTTTTGATGGTACACCCATTTTAAATTTAGTTATTGGCACGTTTTATATTCTATTATATAAAATAAAATATTTATTTGAAAGTAGAGTATCAAAATTTACTTTAGTACATTTTTGGGTATTTCTCTGATATGTTTTATATATTTTTTTTGGATAAATACTAAAATGAAAATTTTTATTAAAATTCATCTTCTCTATTAAGGTATTTACAAAGTGAAATTATATTCTAGATTAGTTTTAAATTTTTTTTATTTAATTTTGATCCAATTATTTTTTATGAAATTTATTTTATACATGAATTTATTATAAAAAAATATTTCATTTTTAAAGGGAAATTTAAAAAAAAACTAATTTTGAATACATTTTATAGGTATTATTTTATATTTAAATTTGCAACTCTATGTATTGAATTTGAAAAAATGGATGTTAATCTTGGATTTAGGATGTATAAATTTGGAAAGTAGGTCTCTTTGATTTTTGGCTAATATGAATAGTAACCATTGTAAATTGTGTTACAATGGTAAAGTATAAATTTTTTAATGTCAATTTTACCCATTAATAGATTTTTATTAATGGGTACGAAATGAATATTTTTTCATTTGTGGTATAAGGTACATTTTGACATTCTGAAAAAAGTATGACAATAATTTTCTCTTTTAAATTATACAACATGAATGGATTTTTACACTTTCATAAGAATTTTTTTCCATAAATATTCTCTTAAAAGTTTTCAAGGTTATTTCCAATTAAATTCATTTTTTAAAATTGTGGGGTGTTTTAAGAAAAAAATGTTTCTGAAAAAGAAATGATATTTTCCTCAAGAATTATTTTCATGTGTTTTATCAAAATTACATTCCATATATGATTATGAATATGATTAAAGTATACTATCCCTATAGTTATTATGGTTGATTATGTAGATGATGTAATTCTATTTTTGAAATCCATTTGTTATACATGGCTTATGTTATTAAAGAATTATGTTTAAGAAACCCTTTTTATTCATTGGGTTATGCTTTGATGTATGATTTTGTTTTTGTGGCACACACATATGTATGGTTTTAATTATATGATGGGTGGGACTTATATCACACTAAAATTCATTGGGTAAAGATTTATATCTCATGAGATAGACATAGCAGGAATAGAAAGTAAATCTGGTTCAGTAATACATGGTTGAAATGACAAGTAAGTCTGGTTTAGTAATACAAGGCGAACGACAAGTAAACCTGATTTAGTAATATAGGGTTAGAATGTTAAGTAAACCATGTTCAGTAATGGATTTTGTTAACTATTATGGTCTCAGAAATGAGACTTGGATAATATGGAAATTATTTTATATGATTATGTGCTTTCCACAATTCCATGTTTTATGGAAATGAAATTTTATCTAGGTTCATTTTCCATTACGAATTATGCCTTATAAACTACTAATATTTTTTTCATGAATCATGATTTAAATACTTGTTATAGATGGTATTATTTAAAAAATTTATGTTCATGTTTTTATATTCTTATGTTTATGTTATGTCTGATATTTTCTATTCCTACCCATACTGAGCATTTGAGCTCCCCCTCTTTATATGCTTTCTTTTCCCCGTAATATAATGAAAGGTTTTGGGTAGGGAAAAAATAAGATCTTTAAGGTTGATGTTGAAAATCTTTCACCAAGTTAGCAGAATATTTTCCCATTTTCCAAATACACTGTAGCATGTAATGTTATAGGCACTATCGCAGGTACTATTCGTTACTATAGCAACCAGAACTATTCATCGATATGGGCCTTCGGGCCACCATTTTGGGCCTCGAGTCCTGTAAGACCTCCAGGCCACCCTTGGAATTCGGGTCAGTTGCCTCCCAAGGCCTTCATGCCACCATAAGGCCTTAGGTCCACCCCAAGGCCTTCAGGCCACCTGATTATACAGTCGTACCAGTTAGACTACAAGGAACAAGGCTCTAGAGGAGGATTCAGGGCAGGCTCATTCACTAGAGCAGATCTAATCGGAATTGGAATAAAGAGAGGGTATGGCTTTGCAATCAGTACTGGGCCTATATAACTTTTCATAGGATAGCTAGCTGACCAGTCCTATGAAGGATGAGTGCTGATCATCATGACATATGCTAGGGAGGATTAGTTCCAAGTAGCATGGTCTGGGTGATTCCCTCTGAGACCTATGGGTCTTGTAATTGTCTCTAAGCCTTCAGACCTTTTAAGAGTTCCCCCTCATCCCTTGAAAGGTGGATTATCGAAAAATAATAAAAAATGAAGGCCTTAGGTTTATTCAGACTATAATAATACGATCTTTTTGCGTATTTCTATGTAACATATTAAGTATTCTGCAAATGTAATGTAATATCCATGTACATCAAGCTTGGGTCACTACACATACTTATTATAGAACAAAACCAACTATCTATGTAAATAATTCTTTAGAAGCATAACTTAATCACAACACATTAAAACATTAATACTTATAAAAATATTCCTTGCAGCCATAGTAATTGTTTTCCAAATATTGGAATATCAATTCCATTTAAATCCCTTTTTAGAAACACGCAAAACATAGGAAAATATAGTTTTATCTAAATAAAACATAGATACTTATAAATAAATACAATTATTAAATAATATTTGTGGTGAAGGAATATTTTTTAATGTCACATATATTAAAATCGAACCATCCTTTTTTACTTTTCGAATGAAATTCAAAACATTACATATAAAATTCATAAAAAATGTTCAATTTTTTATACCCTTTTAATGAAATTAAAAAGAGAGATATAATTTCCATTATAATTATTCAATTTTCATTTGTAAAATAATTTCAATAATATGGACAGGGATGAAAAATATTTTAAAAAAATCTTCATATAATTTAAAACAATTTTTTGAGTTATAGATTCCATTACCTTGTATATGAATCTTCATGTAGAATCTTTATGTTCGTGAATAATAAAACTATGTTAATTATTCATATTCCTGAGAATCATTTTCATGTTTATTATTCCTTTTATTTTATTTAATAACATTTTAAAATCAATTACTTAATCAATTAATCTTACATCCGACATTTTGATGATATTTGACTGAAATATTCAATATGATTTTGGAAGGATGAATATAGTTAGTGTGGTAATTATTTCATTATCTCTATAATGATATTCATTGAAAATGTCACTATTTTTATTCATAAATTATAAAAAATCAATCATTAATTATAGTTATGAAAAATTAACTATGTTATAATCATGGAGACGGTAGATCAGGCGTACGCATGAGAAACGTTTCAATTTTTTCAATGATTATGATGGAATGAAGATAAGTGTAATTTTATATTTAAAAATTCATGATTATATTTTAAATATAATATAACTAATTTAAAGAAACCTTCATAACATAGTGATGAGATGTGACTTTGGGAAGCGAATCACATCTCTTCATAGAGTGGTTATTCCACATGGTCGCGTGAACGACATTATCAAATTTCAATGGATGGAAAGGAATGAAAATACATGATATATTATTTTTAAATAATGGAAATAATGTAATGAAGATAATATATAAACATTACTTCCATCATTATAACCAGTCATGAGAGGCGGTGATGGAAAACAATTACACCGGTTCGCAGCGTTGTAGTCCGACACACACATAAATGACAATTTCATTTCTTGTTTAATGGAAGATAATATGGATATATACTATTACATTTATAGAAATACATATCCATATATGGAATATATCTGTGTTATTATTTCGTCATATTTGAAGAATATTTTATGGATTTAGAGGGAGAGATAAATTTAAAATATCTCATTAATTTCTACACCACTTGAAAAAACATTCTTTTCATTAAACCATTAACCTTATATAGTGAAATTTATACTAAAAAGGAATCTGGAACATTTTTAGGGAATTTGTGATGGAATTTATCAACTAAGAATATTTATAATTTTGAATAAATGTGTATAAGAGGTTCACTTATATAATTGGGGGTGGTGCACTATTGGAATTATATAAAATAATAAATTAATATAAATCAATTTTCATAGAAAAAGGATCTGAATTGATATAAATAAATTATTTGATATTTAAGGATCAATATAATGTCATCAAAAAACATTTTTACATGTTTATAATTTGGTTTTATGCTTACATGTTTTTTAAACCCGTGTTAACTCTTTTTGAAAATTTCCATCATAACAATGTTTTCATTCTTTAGAGTTTAATATAGTCACTATAAAATGAAAGTTGGTTAATAAATTAAACACTTTTTATATTTATAAATAATTAAAAATCAAATTAAAAAATATGGGTTTTTTTTAATTTTAAATCATTTAATAAAATATTGATTATTATAAAATATCTTCAGTGTCATTTTTTGAACTATTCATTTAATTTGACTTTTAAAACCTCATGAAAATAATTGAATTTAAATATAATTCATTAACACATATCTAAAATTTTATTTTTATCCAAATATTCAAATAATAAAATAATTCCATAAAATTGTATTATTTTTAATACTAAAATTATATTATTTTATTTTTCTATTAATTCAATTCATTCTACGTCGGCATTTTTTACACATTTAATGTAATTGTTTCATCACTAAAAATTATAAATAAATTGTCCAAATAAATAAAATTATATTTAAAATTACCCTTTTTAAACCAAAACATATCAATTATTTATCCATGTGCCAAAAGATTAGTGATAATAATACGAAGAGTATTATATTTTTAAGTTCTTAAAAAATAAAATAATCTGAAGGTAAAAACCAAAGAAATATGATTGAACTATTCTATCATTTAGAGACATGAATTGAAATGACTAAAATATAAAAAATACAATAGAATAAAACCAAGTTTTAAGGTATCTTTTTAGTCCTTATCATATTATTTTAAACCTTAATCTACAGATTTACCCTTACTATGATGACATACATTTTCTATGGTTACTTTTAATAGTGAAAAAATTAAAGGGAACTATTTGCCAAACATGGACCTCTAAATTGAAAATATTTAATCCAATTTTTAGGATTCAATTTCCAGAAGTGGATGAAATTAATGTATGTATAAAAAGAAATATTCAATAAACAAATTTTTTTGGAAACGATTATTTTTAAGTATAAATATTTTTTTATACTAAATTCAAGTATAAACATAATTTCAAAGAAAGTAATTAGATTATATTTAATAAAAAATAAATAATTAAATTTTAAAAATAATATAAAATAGAATTTTATTTGTAAAAAATTTAAAATAGAATATTATTCTCAATATAAATCAGTATTTTTTATTGTTCATTGAAAAATAAAACATTTCCCGAAAATATCTAAATTATACTATATGTATATTTTAATAAATTTATTCAAAAAATTAATATATTACATTTTTTTCTAAAATTTATGCAAATAAGTGATAATATTTTCTCACAAAAAGAAAGAAAACCCATTTTTTGAAGGAAATGTATTTTTGAAGAATAAAATTACTTTACTAAAAATTGAATTTTAATTTGAAAATCATTTATAAATACTGGGTAGGTATAACGACAAATAATTCACATACAATGTTATCACTTCAGAAATGAGGCATACGTATTACAACATATAAAAAAACCACGACAGGACCGTATATGTATAGTGTCTTTAGAAATTGGGAAGCATAAACAACTGGTTCATAAATCATTTACATTGTATCCCGCTTATTTTGTCATATCTAGAGTCCCTTTTGACGTATCCTACTTAAAAGCATTCTTCCTGACCAGGGGACAAGAAATCTTACATAAGGGTGAGCTCAAATGCTCGGTAAGGGTAAACAAAGGAAATATCGATCATATCATATTCATAAGTACATAACATTTTGAAAATCTTAACGGGAAAAAGTGATCATAATATCATGACATGGGATAAATCATAGTAGTGAAATGTAATCCCAATAATCATAACATAAAACATGATTATTTGTGGAATAAAAACATAATCATAGAAAATCATTTCATATTATTCAAGACTCATTGACAAGACTATCATAGCGTACAAAGTCCATTTTTGAATCGAGTTCACTCCTCGTTCGAGTCCTGTATCACTGAACCAGATTAACTTTTCGTTCCAGCCATGTCAATCTTATGAGATATAAATATTTACCCAATGAGTTAGAGGGATATATAGGTCCCACCAATCTCATAAGGAAACCATTAATCTGTGTGCCACAAAATCATAAATCATACATCACAGCATAACCCATGAAATAAAAATGGGATTCTTAAACATCATGCCATCATAAAATAATCCATATAAGTTAAAGGACTTCATAAAATAATTCCAGCATAACATAATCAAATCAATGTAAAAATAGGGATAGAAAAATAACCTGATATTATCTTATATGGAAAATAAATTTAATAAAACACTTGAACTCCATTCTTGAGGAAAACATCCTTTTTACTTCAAAAAAAATCTTCTTTTCTTAACATGTCATACAATTATGGACTAAAATAAGTTAATTGAATATAAAATTTAAAAATTGTAGAGGATTCTTCATGGAAATAATGTTCTATGAAATCATAAAAATCTATTCATGCCATATAAGTTAAAAAAACATTCTTCTTGTACTTTGGCTGAAAGATCCAAAATGTTTCTTGTACTGAAAAAGAAAAATGATTCCTTTCATATATTTTAGTACAAATTCACCAATAGGTAAAATTTGATTTAAAAAATTTTACGAGGGTAGAAATAATATTGCATATTGTGGAAACATGGATGTGGATGATAAATATACCCCAATAAATTCTGAAGTATAAACAATCTCAGATAAAAATGAGATTGCGAGATTTTCCCTTACCTTAAGTCTGATATGCTTTGTACATATCCGAAACTCTTTTATAATGATTTAAATAATCTCATTTACTAATTCCAAAAGCATGAAAATTGTTATGATATCATATATATTCATATTCTTATCTTCTTATTAGTAATATTTCATTGCTAATTGTTATTAGGGTGTTCATTGCTTTATGTTCTTATGTGTGTCTTGTCGAATAAATTCTTTTCCCTATTTTTAGGTTCTAGATGCATCATTTACAGAATGGTATTATTAAAATATATTTCATATTTATACATTCAATCCGTTTATATAATCGTGGTTTAATTAATATCATGTAGAACGAATCGTATCACATTGTGGAGACAGTAAGCCGTACGTACGCACGAGCGACGATATCGTTCCCATAATTATTGAATGGTATTAGAGTGGATGATAGAATATCTCATAATTTGTATCATGTTATAATAATCATATATATTTATTCTTTACACCATTATACCCATCCAATTAAGTTGGTGGTGGAACACAGATTACACCACGGCGTGGAGACAGAATTTCGTCTGTACGCACGCATGGTGATTTCATTTTCTATAGGATGGATAAAAGGTGAAATAGGTTTGTTTCATATTTATAATAACATATAATTATATTATTGATAATGATGTTATTACTTTATAATGAAACCAATAAATAAGAGGAAGTATAAGATGAAATAAATTTTAACGGATCAGTAAAGGATATTACCTCTTCTTCGATGCGCCACTTCTAAACCTCCTCTTAGGGCACTAAAGATTGACTTTGAAGAATACCGGGACCTCTAGTATATTAATAGGGAAGTGTAGAAGAGAAATTGTTAGGTTTTGGATGATCATGAAGGATCAAAATGGTGTGCGGAAGAGAGGGAAGAGGTGCATGTTTATAATGGATGAGAGGGGAACCTTTGGAAACATAAGAAATATTAATTTATAATAAATTATAAACCCACTTAAAAACCACCAATAATGACTCAATTAAAATATGAGATGATATAGGGTTCTAAAAGATATAACCAATAAAATTTAGACATGTTGTGAATTTATTTTAAACCCTATCAAATTGATTTATCCTTCTTTAATCTATTTAATTTTATTTGTGGTAATAATATTCAAAATTTTAAATTGTTATAAATAATTAATTATGGGTTCTAAATTGTCCATAATTTGATACATTATGAAGTTTTGGATCGTATAAATTTAAATTTTTAATTTTTAAATATATTTTTAATTTTTAAATTTTCGTATAATATGTTATTTTTATAAAATTACAATAGTGTCAATATCAACACTATTCAATTATTTGAATTTAAATAAAATCCAAACAGAGGATATAATTGGAAAAAAATATTTAATAGATTCCAAATATGTCTTATTCATCTATAAAATTCGTGGATCACATTAAATAGTTCATATAATATTTATTTTAATATTTTTAATACCATTTATATGATATTTCAATCAATAAAATAATTTCAACATCACTATTGTGTCTTTATTAATGATATTTATTTAGTCCCTAAAAATTCTAAATATATTTACATGATGTATATAATTTTATTTTATTTCTATATACTATTCATGTTTGAAGATTTATTATGTTTATCACTAAATTAAAATTATTACACTTATAAGATATTAGAGAGTGACATGTTGTCACTTTCTTTGGTTTTAATTATAATTATAGCATTTTCAGGATTAATAATCCATGAAACGAATCTATAATGACCATTAGGTTATATGGGTGGACTTTTATTCATACAATAGAATTTTGGAAGGTGTTAGGGAAATTTTATAATCTTATTTTTTATCCTTACGCGATTTATATTTAACTATAGTAAATAAAAATTACCGTAGTTACTATTCATAATGTCAAAAAAATTAAAGTAACCTACTAACATAATTTGGACACAATAAATCCAAATATGGAATTGATTTTTGAAAATTCCAAACATAGAAGTTTCAGTAATTAATTTAAAATTTACCCCATTATTAAGAAAATGGGTTTTAAAAGTTAAAACATTGTCAAAGATTGAAATTTTTTTACCTATGAACTCAATATAAAATTACTTTTAATGACATGAATTATATTGAATTGTAAAAATATATTCTATTTATACTTTAAAACCAATAAATTTTACCATTTAACCATGTAAATTAACTTGATGAAAAAATTTGTTTTTATGAAAAATTTAGCATATTTTTACTATTCATCAAAATATGAAAGTTATCAGAAAAGTATCAAAAATTTATCGAATGTAAATTTTTTTATCCTAATTAAAAATATAAAGTTTATTTTTTAAAATTTATCTTTTAAACTTTTCAAAAAATATATTTAAAAAGGGTGTGCCATCAAAAGGCGGTAAAACTGCATTTTTTGAAAAATACCTCTTTTTTCCGAAAAATTAATTTTGTTTTCATATCTAATTCTAGAAAATGTGTAAGATGAATTATAATGTTATAAAATTCAAAATTCAGTTAATACTATTCATAATGCCTAGTTCATAATATTATAATAATATATCATTTTTAGTGAAACTCGGTATTGCGTACAACGCAAGCTATCTAGGAAGGTTTCTCTTGTGTGTAACGCAAGCCAAGAGAGTGTTGTGTGTTTTAAAAGATTACTTTGGTGTTTTTTATAACATAAGACATTAAAAGAAATATTTCTCATAAAATCTCAGGGTGTTACACTCTACCACCCTTAAAATGAGTTTCACCCTCGAAATTTGTCACTTTGTAAAAAACAGATGAGGATACCTCTCCCTCATCAAGTCCTCAAGTTCCCATGTAGCTTATTATAATGTGTGGATCCTCTATAAAACATTAACCAAGTGAGTGGTCTTGTTTTGTAGAACTTTTTTTCTATGATCCATAATCTCTATCAGCTATTCTTCATAAGAAAGATCTTGCTCCAGCAGTACAACTTCTTGGCATAGTACATGTGAATGATCAGGTATGTACTTTCTTAGAAGAGATACAGGGAACACAACATGAAATTGGGAGAGATTTGGTGAAAGCACCATTTGGTAAGCTACCTTCCAAACCCAATCTAGTATTTCAAAAGGAGAAATATACCTAGGTCTCAGCTTTCCCTTTATTCCTAATCTAATAACTATCCTTCAAGGAGATATTCATAAGAACAAGTTATCAACCACTTCAAACTCTAGGTCTTTTATTCAGATGTCGGCATAACTTTTTTGTCTACTTTGAGCTTCTCTTATGTGTTTTTGAATAGATCTGACCTTTTCTACCATATCATCAACAAGATCAGGTCCCAATAGCCTTCTTTCCCCAACTTCATCCTAGAAAGTTGGAGTTTTTCATTTCATTACATAGATAGCTTCATATGGAGCCATCTGAATACTGGAGTGAAAGCTATTATTATAATAACATTCCACCAATGGTAGGTGTAGATCCCAACCACCTTTGAAATCCAATGAACAAGATTTCAACATGTCTTCTAGAATTTGAATTTTCCTCTCAGACTATCCGTCTATATGAGGATGATAAGAAGTGATGAAAATCAACTCTGTATCTAGAGAATGCTAAAGACGTTGCCAAAACATCGAGGTAAACCTAGGATCCTGATCAGATATAATGGAAAGTGGTACTCCGTGAAATATTACCACTTCCTTTACATATATCTTGGAAAGCTGATCAAGAGAGAAATCTTCTCTAATAGTAATGAAGTGTACCAACATTTTAAGATGATCAACTATAACCCAGATAACATTATTGCATTTGGAGGTATTGGAAAGTCCAATGACATTGTCCATAGTGATGTTTTCCCATTTCCATTCCGGTATGGGTAATGGTTGTAACATCCCCTTAGACTTCTGTTTCTTAGCTTTAACTTCTGGAAAAACCAAACATCGAGAGACATATTCCCCAATATCTCTTTTCATGCCAGCACACCAGAAGTAATCTTTCAGGTCCCTATACATCGTCATGCTTCCAGGGTGAATAGAGAGTGAATAAAAATGATCCTCATACAATATTTCCTTATTTAATTCTAGGATGGGTGGAACACAAACCTGATTCCTGAGCCATATTATTTCATCACAATCATTGTGGAATTCAGGAACATTTCCCATCTTCTTTTATAACTCTACATCTTGTTTCTATGCCTCTTTAATATTCACAAATATATATGGTTGAACATTAATTTGAGAATGATAATATTTTTCCCCTTCCATTATAATTCCAAGATCCATCCTTTATAAATCCATAAATATTGGATATTTTGTGATCCTAATCATGGATAAGCTAGCATGTTCTTGTCGACTTAATGCATCTGCCACCTTGTTTGATTTCCCAGGGTGATAATTAATTGAACAGTCGTAATCCTTAATCAGCTCCAACCATCTTCTTTGGCACATATTAAGCTCCGTTTATTTGAAAATATACTTTAAACTTTTATGATAAGTATAAATATCACACCTTTCACCATGAAGATAATTCCTCCAAATATTTAATGCAAAGATTACCGCAGCTAACTCCAAATCATGAGATGAGTATTTTTTATAATGGATTTTCAACTGTCGTGAGGCATATGCTATAACCGTGTCATTTTTCATGAGAACACATCTCAATCCCTTCTTGGGTGCATCACTATAGATCACAAACCTTTCTCTAATATAAGGCAGTGTGAGAAAAGGTGCACTATATAACCTTCTTTTTAACTCCTTGAAATTCTCTTCAAAATCCTCTATCCAAATGTACTTAACTCATTTTCGGGTCAACCTAGTGTGTGGATTATATAATCATGAAAAATAATTCACAAAACGTCAATAATATCCTTCCAAACCAAGTAAACTTCGAATCTCAGTTACTATTGTTTGTATTAACCTTCTTTCAATAACTTTGGTTTTTGTTGGATCCACAGATACCCCCTCTTTTGAGATTATGTGACCCAAAAATGAAACTTTTTGAAGCCAAAATTCACACTTGGTAAATTTGGCTTAAATCTTCTCCTTTATTAAGGACTTTAATACAATTCTCAAGTAATCTCCATGTTATTTCTTTCCCTTTGAATGTACAAGAATATATTCTATAATGAAGACCACAAACTGATCAAGATAGTATCTAAAGACTTTATTAATTAGATCCATGAAGATATCAGGGGAATTAGTAAGACCAAATGGCATCACTATATATTCATAGTGTCCATACCTTGTACGGAATGCCGGCTTTGGTGTATCCTCCCTTTTGACCCTTAATTAATGATACCCTGAATGAAGATCAATCTTGGAAAAGTATTGAGATCCACATAGTTGGTCAAATAATTCATAAATGTGTGGGAGAGGATATTTTTTCTTGATAGTGTTCTTGTTACGTTCTCAATAATCAATGCATATTCTCATTGATCTATCTTTCTTCCTGACAAACAGAACATTTGCTCCCCAAGGTGATGCACTACGGATTATGAATCCCTTATCAAGATTCTCTTAGAGTTCCTTCTACAATTCCTACAACTCAATTGGGTCCATTCTATAAGGTGTCTTTGAAATGGGCACAACACCCAGTATGAGTTCTATTGAAAACTCAACTTCACGATTTGGTGGAAGACCTAGAAATTCTTCTGGAAAGACATAATCAAACTCTTGTACAATGGGAATATTTTTAATTGTGTGTTTATCCCAAACCATTTGATATTAATAACTTTAATTTATTAGAATCAAGACCTATAAGATGGAATAAATTTCCTCTATAAGGTTATATTCGTCCTTCCATCGATAGATGATCATAGATTGATCAGGAATATGACATGTGACTTCACTTCTTTGGAAATCGATATGAGATCCATATAATTAAATCCAATACATGCCATGAATTACATCAAATTCTACTATACGAAGGATCACAAGATTTTTAGGAAGAACTTTCCCACAAACATAAATTGGAGAAGAATTATAAATTTTTGATGCAATTGTTGTTCCATTAGGAGATGTAACAGCTAACTCAACAGCTAATTGGTGAGGTAGTACGGTGATACCCTTAAGAAATTCTTCAGAAATAAAATATAGAGTGGATCCAGAATCAAATAAAACATTTTCTACTTTATAGTGGATGGTAAGTGTACCTTTCACCACTTCGTTATCATACTCCACATTGAGGATAGAAATTGCATGTGACATTCGTTTGTCTTTGTCCTGAAGAGTTTTTTGATGTCGATCATCATCAACAAAACTTGTATTGGGGCATTGATTAGCATAATTCCCTATTTCCTTTCACTTTTAACATTGATGTGTAGTAGGTGCATTCTATGTAGCCTATTATTTTTTCACATCACTAGACATATTTTTTCCATCACTGTGGATTTCAAATGCCCGATGACCTTCTTTTCCACATTTGAAGCATTTACTTGTCCCTTTAAGAAAATTCCCTCCATGTTTCTTTAATCACTTTGAGCATAAGGGAAAACTCATATTCCTTTTAGTGCGGTATTTAGATTCCCATTTGAATTCCATTTCCCTCTTCTTATTAAACCCATATGTCTGATGGGTTACTCTAATCTCCATCTTAGACTTGATAGCACATCGAACAATTTCCTCGTAGCTATTGAAGTCCGTTATGGATAATTCCCTTCAAACACTTCGTTTCAAGCCACTAATGAATTGATCGATATTACTCTCGGGTTGGGTAATAATCCCAGAAGTGTACATTTCCAGCATTGTGAAATTTTCATCACAGGTACCAAAATATTCATCATCCTTTTTCTTCAGTGCAAGAAACGACTTCTCCATCTTTGTTCAAAGAATACCTGGGAAGTACTTATTGAAAAATAAGTTCTTGAATTTTTCCCATTCCATGGACTCAATTTCATCTCTTTGCCTCTTATTTTTTTATAAGATTCCACAATTGATCAGCTTCACCTTCCAAACGATATACTACTAAGATGAATTTATCTTGTTTAGAACATTGTAGAACTGGAAATATTTTTTCAGTTGTACTACTCCATTATTTAGCCACTAAGGGATCAGAAGACTTGCTGAATGAAGGTAGATGCTGCCTCATGAAGGATTCAACAGAATGTTGCTCTTTCCTTTGCTCGTTTGGAAGTCCTACATGATTCATAGCTTGAGAATGTTTTATGAGCTTGGCTATAAGATTTTTCATTCCAGCTCCCATAACGTTTGGTTGCTCATGGGGACAATCATTGCATTTACCGTCACATTTAGAATTAAAATGGTTCCTTCAGGTTCCAGCCACTGACTAAAACCAATAAGCATAGTGTGAGAAACACTAATCACAATAGGAAACCCACATAATCCAGAATAAAATTTCACACTTTAGGTCTTATCATAGGTTATTCATGGCCATTTCTAAAACACTAATATTGTTTTCTATGCTTATACTTATCGTTAGGGTTCTTTCTAAGGATTTCACATCATAGTTTCCAAATGTTGACTATAACTTTCCTCTGATACCAACTATAACAACCCATACTTTATATACAATGTTATTATTTTAGATATTAATCATACATATTACAACATATAACAAAACATGATATGACCATATAGGTATAGTGTCTTTAGAAACTGAGAAGCATAAACAACTTGTTCATAAATCATCTACATTATCTCCTGCTTATTTCATCATATCAAGTGTCCCTTTTGACATATCCTACTTAATACACTTCCTCCTGACCTGGGGAAAAGAAAACATACAAAAGGGTGAGCTCAAATTCTTATTAAGGGTAAACAAAGGTAATATTAATCATATCATATTCATAAGAATATATCATTTTGATAATATTAACCTGTAAAAGAGATCATAATATCATGACATGGGATAAATCATAGTAGTGAAATGTAATCCCAATTATCATAAAATAAAACATGAATCTTTGTGGAATACTCACATATTCATATAAAATCATTTCAAATTAGTCAAAACTCATTTCCATGACTATCATTGAGAACAAAGTCCATTTTTGAACCAAGTTCACTCCTCATTCCAGTCCTTTATCACTTTTCCTGATTAACTTGTTGTTCCAGTCTTGTCTATATCATGAGATATAAATCTTTACCCAATGCATTGGAGGGATATATAGGTCACACCCATATCATAATGAAACCATTCTTATGTATGACACAAAATCATAAACCATACATCATAGCATAACCCATGTAATAAAAATGGGACTCTTAAACATAATGCCATCATAAAATAATCCATATAAGATAAAAGGAAATCATAAAATAATTCCAGAATAACATAATCAAATCAATTTAAAAATAAGGATAAAAACAAAACCCTATATTTTCCTAGATGTAAAATAATTTTGATAAAACACTTGAACTCTATTCTTGAAGAAAATATCCTTTTTACTTCAAAAATATTCTTCCTTTATTAACATGTCATATAATTTTAAACTAAAATAAGTTAATTGAAAATAAACTTGAAAACATGTAAAGTAAGCTTCATGGAAATAATTTTCTATGAAATCCTAAAAATATATTCATGCCGTATAAGTTAAAAAAAATCCTTCTCATACAATGGCTGAAAAAGTCAAAAAGTATCTCGTAATGAAAACGTCAAAAGATTCCTTTAATAACTATTAATAAAAAATCATAAATAGGTAAAATTGGATTTAAAAAATTTTAGGAGGATATAAATAATATTAAATATTGTGGAAACATGGATGTGGATGATAAATATACCCCAGTAAATTCTGAAGTATAAACAATCTCGGATAAAAATGAGATTGTGATATTTTCCCTTACCTTAGGTATGATATGCTTTATAGGTATCCAAAACTGCTATATAATGATTTAAATAATGTCATTGACTTATTCTACAATCATACTCATTGTTATGATATCATATATGGTCATATTCATACCTTTTTATTAGTAATATTTCATTGCTACTTGTTATTAGGGTGTTCATTTCTTTATGTTTTTATATGTGTTTTGTTGAATAATTTTTTATTCTTATTTTTTGGTTATAGATAAATAATTTATAGAATGGTAGTAGTATAATATATATCATTTTTATACAATCAATGCATTTATATAATCATGGTTGAATGAATATGATGTTGAACGAATCACATCGCATCATGGAGACGGTAAGCCATACGTACGCACGAGCGACGATATCATTCCCATAATTATTGAATGGCCGTGGAGTGGATGATAGAATATCTTAGAATTAGTATCATGTTTTAATAATCATATATAGTTATTATTTACACCATTATACCCATCCAAGTAATGTTGTGGTGGAAAAAAGAATATACGATGGCATGGAGACGGTATTCCGTACGTACCCATGCGTGGTGATTTCATTTTCCATAGGATGGATAGAAGGTAAAATAGTTTTTTTTCATATTTATAATAACATATCATTATATTAGTGATACTAATGTTATTAATTTATAATGAAACTAATAAAGAACAGGAAGTGTAAGAAGAAATAATTTTCAAAGGATCGGTAAAGGATATTACTGCTTCTTCGATGCGCCTCTTCTAAACCTCATCTTAGGGAAGTAATGTTGGTCTTTTAAGAAGACCATAACCACAAGTATGTTTCTAGGGAAGTGTAAAATAGAATTTTTCAGGGTTTTGATGATCTTTAAGATTCAAAATGGTGTGAAGAGGAGAGGGATGTGGTTCCCTTTTATAAGGGAGGAGAGGGGCACCTTTGGAATCATAATAAATATTAATTTATAATAAATTCCAACCCCACATAAAAACCTCCAATAATGACTCAATTAGAAGATTATATTATATAGGTTTGTAATCTCATTGACCCATAAAATTTATAGATTTTTGTGAATTTTTTTTAAACCATATCAAATTGATTTACCCTTATTTAATCTATTTTATTTTATTTGTGGTAACATTATTATAAATTTTAGATTGTTATAAATAAATACAAATATGCTGTGAATTGTCCAAAATTGGATACTTTATGAAATTTGTAACCATATAAATTTAAATTAATAATTAATAATTTTTATTAATTTTTATTCAATTTTATAATATTTTATTTTTATAAAATGAAAATAGTGTCAATTTTGACACTATTCATTTATTGTAATTTATATAAAATCCATATAGAATATATATTTGAAAAAAATATTAAATAGATTCCTAATATGTAATCTTCATCTTGAAAATTCTTGGATCACATTAAATAGTTCAGATATTATTTAATTTAATATTTTTAATACTATTTATTTGACATTTCAATCAATAAAATAATTTCAACATCACTATTATGTCTTTATTAATGATAATTATTTAATCCCTAAAAATTATAAATAAATTCACATGATGTAGATAATTTTATTATATTTATGGAGACTATTAAAGTTCGATGTTTTATGAAGATTATCACTAAATTAAACTTATTACACTTATAAGAAATAAGAGAGTGACATGTTGTCACTTTCTTTGGTTTTAATTATAATTATTTCATTTTCATGGTCAATAGTCCATGAAACGAATCTATTATGACCCTTAGGTTATATGGGTAGACTTTTATTTATCCAATAGAATTATGGTATGTGTTAGGGTAATTTTATAATCTTATTTTTTACCCTTAATTACCCGATTTTTCTTTAACTGTATTAAATAAAAATTACAGCAGTAACTATTAATAATGTTAAAAATTTATAAGTAACCTATTAATTTAACTTGGAACCACTGAATACAAATATTGAATCCATTATTTCAAAATAAAAAACATAGATGTTGCAGTAATTAATTTAAAATTAAAACTATTGTTAAGAAAATGGGTTTTAAAAGTTAAAACATTGTTAAAGATTGAAATGTTTTTACCTATTAGTTCAATGTAAAATTAATGGTAATTGCATGAATTATATTAAATGGTAAAACAATATTATATTTTTTCTTTAAAACCATTAAATATTATCATTTAATAATCTAAATTTTCTTGATGAAAAAGTTGTTTTTAAAAAAACGTTTGCGTATTTTTACTATTCATAAATATATGAATGTTATCAGAAAAGTATAAAAAATATAACAACTGAAAATTTTTATATCCTAATTCACAAGAAGAAGTTTATTTTGTATTATTTACCTTATAAACTTGTCAAAAAATTTATTTTGAATGGGTGCACCATCAAAAGGCGGTAAAACTTTATTTTTTCAAAAATACTTCTTTTATCCAAAAAATTGATTTTGTTTTCATATCTCATTCTAGAAAATGTGTAAGATGAATTATAATGTTATAAAATTAAAAATTCAGTTAATACTATTCATAACAGCTAGTTCATAATATTATAATAATATATCATTGTTTAGTGAAACTCGGTATTATGTACAACACAAGCTTTCGAGGAAGGTTGCTCTTGTGTGTAACGCAAGCCAAGCTAGTGTTGTGGGTAGTGAAATATTTCTTTGGTGTTTCATATAAAAAAAGACATTAAAAAAATATTTCTCATAAAATCTCAGGGTGTAACAAAAGGACCATTATATATTTCATAATGTAGTCAATCTTATTCATACCTCATAATTTAATGACACATTTTAAAATTTTTCATTAAACTGTAATATTTCACGGTTCATTTGGACTTGGTGTTGCATGTAACATATGATATCGAAAATATATTTTTATTTAAATTATAGAGTGTTATAGTTTGAAAATTTCTAAATCCTTATCCAATAGTTTTGAACCTCTTTAACCATATTTACCCTTGCCGAGGTGAAAAATATTTATCAAGGTTCTTATTCATAATGATAAAAAACTAAATTGAAGATAGTTAATTTTTTGTAAATATTTATTCAAAATATGTATTCCATTTTTCAATATAAAATTCATAAAAGTGGAAATATTTAATTTAATATGAAACAGACAGAACAGGAAGAAAATAAACCTTTAAGAAAATTGTTTTCCAAAATATAAATTCTTTTTATAAAATAATCCAGTACAAAATTAATTCTATTAACCTTAATTGGAATATTACTAATATAAATAATATAATGTTACATTTATAAAAATATTAATTAAAATATTACATTATAAATTCTTGAATCAAAAAATGTTTTCAATAAAAAATCAGTATTTACAATATTCATAAAAAAGTATATTTTTCAAAAAATTATGAAATTTTTTCTCTAATAAAAAAAATTAATACTGATTTCAAGAATGATGTTCCATTATTCAATGTGTTTTTTCAAAAAGTGGTATAAATTAATTATATTATTTGATCTCAAAAATAAATAAAAACCATTTATGAGGAAGAATTTGTTTACCGAATATAATGACTATATTTTCATTATCCACACATTTATACATATATTTTTTTCACAATGTCATTATTCTTATTCATTCAACCAATTTAATGGGTAGGTTATAATAGATTATTATATTAAATTTTCATTGAATTGGGGTGCATAATCCCATTGTTATCAATTAAATAAAAATTTATTAATATTTTATAAAATCTCAGGTTATTATATTACACCCCATATAAATTTGAAAACATTTATTTTTATCTTGATAATTAAATGATTAATATTTTAAAATAAAATTGTAGAAATCACACATCATGAAAAGGGATAATAATACATCCTTTAAAAAGGGGATGTGGGACACATAATAATTTCATAATATAACACATAATCAGGTTCTCATATAAGTAGAACATAAGTGGGATGTTAAAATTTATACAAGGAGGATATAACTAGTATCTAAGGCATAATAAATATTGATATAGGACATGTATAGGTGAATGTCATTGACTATAAAACTGTAAATCTAAAATGGTTATAAATATAATCAATTCCTCCAAAATTATGAAAAAAGTATATTATTTTTTAGATATCCTTTTCATAAAGAGGATGGGTTCTTTCATTATCATGATAGATAACATAGATCAATGTGCGTAAATAATTTATTTTTATTTCAAAAGAAAAAAAGATAATCCATTGGATGTCAATTGATTAATTTCCACTTCATCTCTTATAACAATAAATAAAGATGAATATTTCATGCCTAAAGCATTAAAATTTACTTATAATGGAATATAAGATCCCTAAAAGCATGAAAATTCATTCTTCATGTCTTTAGATATTTATAAAAACAAAAATTATTATTATAGGATATAAAAAATGTATAAATCATAATATAATCTCTAAAAATAGTACCCAAAGATCCACATAAACCATTCCATATGTAGTTAACCTTAAAACATTCCTCTATATGTTTAACTAAATTAAAAATAAAAAAACAGAAATATTTGTTTATTAATTTTACAATATCTGCATAAAATTAATCCCCAAAAAACAAGAAATTATCTTTTAATGGCTCATAAAAAAAATATTTGAATACCTGGATCATATATTCTCTTAAAACATGCTAATTTATTCTCAAAATAACATGAATAACCATAAAACCTCAATGAAATCAAACATAATTCAGAATAAATAACATTATTATCATTCCTAACATAAAATTACATAATATAAAATATATTCCATAATTATAAAAAATAGAAAACCTAAACTAAGATAATATGAATCACTCTATCATCAAATCACTTATGATTTCCAAAGGCATCAATACCATCCAATTTAAAATATCAATATTAATGATTTCTTTATCCAAAAAAATTATCTTCTCATTAGTAACATATTAAGTGTTATATATCCCCCTATAATATGATTTTAAAAAATATATCCTTATCACTAGATCATTTTTCTTGGCTATCTATATCATTCAACATATGCTTGTAAATCTATAAAGCAAAAATACTATAGAACAAACCATATATATTTCATTATTCTTATAATAAAAAAATAAATAATAAAACAATTATATAACATAATATTTCAATCCTAATCCAAAAATACTATAATTATTATACTTTAATTAATCTCATAACATTTATCCTTCCATGATTGTGGAGATAACACTTTGATTATGATATTGACTAGGATAATTTCTAAGTTCTTCACACATAAATCATTGAATTACTCAACAATATGTTTTTCAATATCCTTAATTTTCAAAATGAAAAAATATTCCACCTACATTAAGATATTCCCTTAGTTGATTCTTCCCACATTCTTAACATGAATTAAATTCAACATTATAACATATATGATAATTTCCACATGAACTTCTATAAAAGTCCATTTTCCACTAATTTGGCCAATTTGGGAACATAGTTATGTTTATATTGTTATTCGTATATTGTGGTATTTTAATAATAATAATAAAAAGGTTTTTCCTTATTGTAACTATATCATTTAGTTTCTCATGAGGAAAATTATTCCATTGTTCTTCATATACATTTCCAACATGATTTTACATGGTTATAGCCATTCAAAAAAACCAAAAATCATTGTCTGAGAAAAAATAATCATAGTAGAAAAAAGATAATAATGAGAAAAAACTTTTCTAGTATGATTATATAATGAAACCCTACTTTTCAATCTATGAAACATTAGTATTATAATTATTCTTCTATGATCATCACTTATTCAAGTCCTTCACAATGGTTTAAAATGAAAATGTGAACTAACCCAAGCATATACCTAGTGGGTGTCAAACCTAGTGAGTTGTAAGGGAACTATGAATAAAAATAATGACCAAGATATATATGACCAATTCATTTATGGGTTATTACCCTTCGATACATTTGAGCGAAAATGATGTCTAATTACATTATCTAGACATCTATGCATTTGTAGTAAAATCACATAATGTTTAAGATACGAAAAATTTTGTATGTTATTATAATCTTTGGCTTATCCCTAGGGTTTTCACCAAATTTATAAAATCATAACCTCAAAAGGTAAATTAAACCCTTATATAATCTTTGTACATGGGGCCCGATGTTTTGGGAGGGGATCCTCTTCCTCGGGTCAATGAGAATCATCTTCTTTCTCATTTGACTTCAAATTTTTTCATGGTGTCTTGTTCACTGCATGTTTCAGAAGATATTTTATCCACCCTACCTATAGGATCTATGATTTTATCTCCAGCGGTCCAGTACATGTGTCTCAGGAAAAGCGTGCGGTCTCTAAAAACATCATAGTTTCATCAGAGGATTCTCTCAAGGATTGTAAAAGTGAAAGCCTCACTCCTAGATCTTTGGACATAATCAAGATTAATATCATGTGAACTCGCTCTAAGTCAAAATATGGCACTTCTGCTATGCCATAGAAGTTTCTCTAATCCAATGGACATGAGTCTGAGGACAATGTTAGACGCAGATGTCTCAATGTCATGGATATTAATTTGGATTGACTGAGGGCCTAGGGCGAGGGTAAAATATTATTTTATTTTTAATGAATTTTCTATTCACTCAGTTTATATGGTGGAAGTTCTGGAACCCAAACAAGGTTCAGGAAAAATAGGTGATTTTGCGCAAAGGCTAAATGTTTGTGGTTTCTTGAATGGGAACCCTCCCAACTCACACATCTGGCTCTTCTAGATAGAACTTTTTTCGGGGATTTGATTAAAACAACGAACCAATGCCTCTCTAAAAGAATAATGGTAGGATCTCAATGTTTTTATTTCCTTTTAATTTATGCAAAGTGTAATTCCCAGGTGTAAGAGGTCCTTTGGAGCGACCATGGAGGCCTTCTCGATGATACCACTCCTAGATTGTGGGAGATGATTTCAACATAGTAGCATCACCAGAGGAGAAACAAGGGGAAGGGTCTTTCCCAAGAAGTGCAAGGCATGCCTTCATTTTTTTCTTAGCAAGATCTAGGCTGATGGATATTGTCTTTGAGGGAGATTTTTACACCTGGTGTAATAACCAACGTGGAGGAATGCACACTTGGTGTTATCTCGATCATTGCTTGATGAACCAGGCATCTCATTCTCCATTCCTGGATGCTAAAGTATCCCATTTAGTTGGTATCCTATCTGATCATTATCCTATACATCTTTTTATGTGATCCAGTCTTGAGAGAGGTGAGTGCACCCAGTTTTCATGCTTTTGGATAGAAGAGCTGGGATCCCATGATGTAGTCTAGGATTCATGGGACTAGATGCATTCAGGGAACCCATGGGTATCCTTCCATAATAAGTTGAGGAGGATTAAAAATCGACTTCTAAGCCGGTGGAAGTTGGTTCCTACTCATGACCAGGAGCTGTACATGATTAATAAAAAATTGGAACTATTTGACGCTCACCTAGAACAAAGATGGAATGATGCCTTGTTTCTCAACATTAGGGCTTAGAAGGTTCACATAAATATTATCCTTTGAAATAATAAGTGTCTTGTGATAGAGGGAGAAAGGGTTAAGTGGATTCGTGAGGGGGGCAAGAACACTAGTTTCTTTAATCCATGCATAAAATAAAGGTGCCACCGTCATAGGCCCAATATTCTGAGAGGATACTGATCATACACCAATGATTAGAATGAATTGAGGAATCTGTCCAATGAAATTGTAAAAGATATTCTTGCAGGTCCAAATTCTAAAGTGGAAAATGATTATCCATGTGAGGATAAAAAAACTTTTTTAGGACGTTCCTGTTTGTGTTTATGTGGGTATCGAAGAAGTGTTGAGGTGGTCCCCGCAAGAGGATGAAGTGAGAGAGGCAGTGAGGTCTTTGAACCCTGTAAGTGCTCCATGGTCGTACATGATACCCAATTCTTTTAATAGGGCTCCAAGGGATACAATCAAAGGAGACTTAAGTAGAGATGTGTAGTACTTATTTCAAGGTGGTCATCTTCTATGCATAGCCAGTGTGACCAAGGTGGTTATGATTCCCAAGGTATGAAACCCCCTTATTGTTGATTAGTATAGGCTGATCAGAATGTGAAACTATAATTATAAGGTCCTTGTGAGAATTTTTAATAAAAGTCTTACGGTGAACTTAAATTACGAGTCGGCATCAGTGCATCATGGCTTTATGAAAGGGAGGTCAATTCAGGGTGCTATCCGAGTGGTGCAAGAAATGATAAGTGGGATCAACAATAAGGATTTTGGGAATAACCTAGATATCAAGCTTGACATGAGAAAGTCCTACAATTGAATGGAATGGGGTTTCATTCTAATGATGTTGACTTGAATGGGTTTTTCAAATTAGACATGTGATCTCCTCTTTCTCTACTTTAGCTCGATGTGGTTCTCCAAATAATTAATGGGTAAGCATTTAATCTTTTTCAAGGCATGTAGAGGTTTAAGGCAGGGGGATCCCATTTCATAAACTCTTTTCATTTTATCCTAAAATGTGCTAATATTTTTTATAAATAAGAGCATGATCTTGGGGAGAATCCTTCCTTTTCGGGATTGAAATGATCTAAAGAGAATATCCCACTTAATTTTTGTAGCCGATACCATTTTATTTATCAATAGTAGTAGGAGAACAATTAATTTGTTGAATGGGGTTCTTAGGGAATACTGTAAATGGAATTTTCAGGTGGTGAATGGGGAGAAAATCTTATTCTTCTTTTCTATGGATCTCTCAAATAGGAGGGCTGCATCTCTAGAATTCAACTTGAATATGTGTAGAGGATCTTTCATTGTGGATGATCTTAGTGCCCCGGGGAGTCCAGACTCCATTCATGTTCATCACATTGACAAGATCATGGGAAAGATAATGGGTCACATTCTCAATTGGGAAAATTCTTTCCTTTTCTTTGGAGGTCACGCCACTTTGGTTATTGGTGTTGTAGTTTCTATTTCCATGCTCATCATGTCCACTATAATGGTTCCAAAAAATGTGATCTCAAATTTATAAAAAATAACTTCCTCCTTCATATAGGACTACCAGATGGATAGAAAGAACCACTAGGCCATTGGGAAGAGTTTATCATGACCTGTGTATGAAGAGGGCATAAATTTGAGGAGTGTTTCTTCGACCATGAAAGGTATACATGCCAAGCTAGCATGGGATGTAATAGAGGGTAGAACTCTTTAAGGCCAACTCATGTAAGATAAATACATATTGGATTTATAAGAGTAGAGGTTTCAGCCGTCCAGATCCTGGAAGTTGATTCATCCTTACACAGAGTATCTTCTTCATCATGTGTGATGGCTGGTGGGTTGAGGGGATGTGAATTTCTAGAAGCAGGACTAGGAGGAGGGACTCTCTAGTTTCCCACCTATCCAGTATAAGACATTTCTTTCAGAGAAACCAGTTCACATATAGATTTTATCCAAACCATTCTATATGAGGATCAACTCACTACATTCAAGGAGATCATTCCATGTGAGGACCTTTACTGGCTCATTTTCACAGGAGCTACATCCGGAGAGTTTTCTCTTAATTATTTTAGTTTTGTTAGGAAGGACCCCAGTTCAGGTGATCCGTGGGGGGTATCGTTATGGTGAAAGGTAATCTCCTCAAAGATTTATTATTTGGTGTGGAGTGTCTGGTGGAATTCCATGCCCACTAATGACAATATACAACACATGGGAATAAATTTGGCGTCCATATGCTAGTGTTACGTAAAACCTAAACAAGAAATAGTGGATAATTTATTCTTCAACTCTGAATGGGCTTGATGGAGTTGGAAGAGACATGGAAAACTCTTAGGATGGAATGCTTCAGGTGGACGGTAGGAGGAGGTTCTTAACCGTAGGTTTGATGGTGCAGCTGAGCATGGTCCAAAGAGGGAAATAAGTGTTATCATTCTTGTGGTGGGTTGGTGGATTATTTGGAAAGAAAGGAATGATGCGAGGTACAAGAACTCATCTGACACTTGTGTCAGAATCAACTTCAGAATGATAAATAATGTGATGGACATAGTTAGTTTATGTGCAGGTTGTTATGTTGCTCTATCGATACGATCTCTTACCTAATGTGTGGGATTTCAACAAGGGAGGATGAGTATAGGATATTGGGTATGTTGGTATCCCCCATGTGCTGGTTTCTAACTAAATATAGATAGATCTCTCCTGGGGGTGGATATGGGATTTGGTGGTGTTATAAGAGATCATATTGGGCCTGTTGGGGTGGCCTCTTATGCCTTTTATGGTAGTTGTGAAATTCTTCGGGCCGAGGAAAAGGAAATATCCACAAGGCTAGTGTTTTGTGAACAAAGGAATATACCTTTGAGGTTGGTGGAGACAGATTCTATGATTCTATATAATGATTTATCAGGATGTGGAAGTATCCCATGGAGCATAGTTCATATTATCCGTAAGAGCAAGCAGATCATGGTAGCCAATATGGGTATCTCCCACACATGGTGTGAGGGGGATAATGTTGAAGACTTCCTCTCATATCCAGATTCCTCAAGGAAAAATGATTACCTCTATACCAACTTAGGATTCTTCTAGAGGATCTCTTTTTGTTATCATTGATGCTTTGGTCCTTTAGTACTTCCATCCTCCTTGATGTATAACTATTTTTTGTGTGTATACTAAAGAAATAAAAATAGTAATGTTTCAGTCAGCATAATGGTATGAGGAAATGAGATTAACATTTTAAAACCACACTCATCATATAATTGATCATAATTTTGGGACATGGAATATTTTTTGGAATATCAAAAAACATAAATTAATAATGAATCAATGAATATGAGAAATTAGATCATAATATTATCATAATAAATAATTTTATGTGATATAAGTATTGAAAATAATTTCCTTAATCAAGGATCACTGCCGATACTTTCATAGTGAATTGGGTTCACTCTCCATTCTACTATATCTCTATTCATGGTACATTACTATGATAATCAGAGTGGACAAAGTCCCTTTCTAAACTGGGTTCACTCCCCATTCTAGTCCATATTAAATCATGAGATATTCATCTTTACATAACTCATTTAAGGTCTATATAATTCCATCCCACCCAAAACATAATAAAAATTCAACATACATATATTTCATAACATCATAAAAAATAAAATATATCATAACCTATATAAAGGAAATGAGTTTCATAAAAGTTTAATAATTTTATTATAGTATAACCTGTGGAAAATAAATAGGTTACAAAAGGGTTCCATAATAATTAATTAATGAATAGGAATGAAACATTCTTTATAGAATCATTCTTAAATAGTATTAATAATCCATTCAATAAAATGAATGTGGATGGTATAATTTTATCATAACAACAGTAATGTATAAGTAACACTTAATGATGCTATAATACATTAAAAATACTTTTAAATCATCATTGGTACATCTCTTTGGGAAAAATACTTTTTTCATATTGAAATAACATATTTAGAATAAAAAAATTCTTTTATATAAAGGGGAATTTTTTTATGGAAAATGACCTTGAAAACATGTAAAAGAAGCTTCAATTCAACGAGATTTCATGATGAAAGAAAATTTGGTTCTTACTATGTACATTATAATAATGAGTGCACACATATTTTTAGTAAAATGTCAAAAGCACCTTATTCATAAAAATAAAGGAAGATTCCATTTTAATTATTTGTTTGAAATTAAAAAATGGTTAAAAATGAAATTAAAAAATCATCAGATAATAGTAAAAACATTCTTGAAAATAGTTTTAGATGGAATGGTTATAGAAGAGAATGTATTTTCTACCGAAAATTGAAATGAATTCAGTTTTCCTCAAACACATTTTTTTCTTTCTAGAGTACATAAATAGAGTAAAATTAAATGAAACAAATTAATATATATAAATAACAAAATGTTAATAAAATTCATGTTATTATTGATAGATAGGTCATGAAATTTCATTATAGGAAACTCAATGAGAAATAATCCTAAAAAATAATGAGATTGTAACAAAAATAACATAATACATTGGTAATATATAAAAACCCAATTAATGAAAGAATATCATATTGATATTTATACCCCTATAATTTCAATGATAATCACAACAATATAAATTCATGGTCATTATATACACTACATAAAAGAAACAAGTGGTGAAAACAGAATATGTCCTAGTGAAATAAAAGTGAGATTAGAATCCCTTATCGTTTTGGTAAAATTTGAATAATAATCACAATGAAAGAATAAATTCACAATAATATTTAATTATCATGATTATTAAGAGATTCAAGTTTTAAAATTTAAAAAGTATATATTTACACTCCTCATTAAAGAATATTGGTGTATTACATAACATATGTCCCAGAGATGAAATTTTGAGATGATAAACCATTACATCAAGTTTGACATTCTTCAAAATAAATCAAAAATACTATTTAATAAATTAGAATTTATTAAAATTACATAAAATAATTTTTAAAATACTAAAAATATTATGTTATATCCACTTATAACATTTCAAAACAAAGTTATTAATAATTTCTTTTTAAAATCATCATTTCCAAGTGGTCACTATTTCTTTTTTATAGGCATTTTTTTAATTCTAGTCCTTGTAATTTTATTATGGTTCAATTACCTCAAAAATTTTAATAATGAAAAATTTTCATATTTATTTATTATATATATACATATATTAATCTATAAATGGTACATATATAAAATTATTTACTTCATTCATGGAGATGATTGAATGTACAAAATCAAAAACATTATTTCACTTTTCAATGGATGAAACGAGTCAAAGTTAAATATTTATTAACCATTAAAAATAAATATTATCTAATTTGATTAATATATATTATCTTAACATATCCTTATTTCCATCCATGTACACCAGAAATGAAAAATTTATAACATCTCTTCGTTGTGGTAGGGTTCCACACCTACACACGAGAATCATTGTCGTTTTGCAACAGATTGGATGGTAATAGGTTATATTTCATATTATATTTCTAGAAATAATAATTTTTACGTAAATGTAATATATAAAAATTACACACACCATATTATCCATCTATATAATATGGTGATTTAAAATTAATGGCAAGACTACGTGGAGGCAGTAGTCCACACATATACCCGAGTGATACTTACACTTTTAATATATTGGAATAGAGGGTGGATAATGGTAGTTACATAATAATAATAATTAGTTATATTTATGATAATTAATTTATTATATAATGATAAATACCATATATTTAGAGGAGGTAGAAGAAGAAATAAATGGGAAGAATTCAAGTAGGAATATTACATCTTAATCGATGGGGATCCTTGAGATCCCTTGTTAAAGACTATTGGAAATGTATTTTAAGAAGACAATTACTTATAATTCATGTATATTTAAGAGACCAAGATTATTTTTTAGGTTTTTTTTGATTCATGGATCAAGGACATGTAATGAAAATAGATAATGAGTGTCCTTTTAAAAGTGATGGAAAATACACACCTAGAATTACAAAAAATATTAAAATACAATTAAGCCATGCTCTCAAAGAATGATACCAAATGGCCATTGATTAAAATACGAATATTACAAGGTATTATTATCATCATAAATTAAAATTTAGATAGGTTTTGAGGTAATTTTATACAATATCATTAGTTCAACCCCTCTGTTAACTTATTTTTACCTTAACCATGGTAATATTTTTTTAATCTAAATGGAATGTAATTTTAATTATAAGATATTATTTAGATTACAAATTTAAAATGGATGCTGATTAAGACTATATATCTCTATAGTGGTCAGATTTAATTATTTTCACGATTTTTTAAAATTTAAGAAAATATTATTCTTCATAAAATATCATTCACGCCATTGTTGAAACTATTCATTACCCTTGACATAAATACAGAAAAATAATTATTAAATTTTAATAAACCTTTAAAACATCTTTGACATGTTATTTTTTTCTTAAAATTTCACAAGGTTCTATAACTTTCCCAAACAATTTATATTTAGTGTTATCAGAAATACTTATATGATATTTTTACTGCTTGGACATGCATTATGTCAGTGTTGTGCAAGAATTGGAGTTAATTATTTAATCTAAAAAAAATATGATTAAAATTTTAATCAAAATTAAATTTATAAAATTATAACCAAATATATCCTCTTTCTCTTCATATGTATAACTATTGGAGATATTAAATTCAAGAGTGGGATATTTTGTATTTATTCTTTTTTATTAATATAAAGGACATAATCAATGAAATATAAGCCATAGTGTTCTTATATTTGATATTTTTATGCAAATGGAAGAAATATAATCATTAAATAGGATAAATTCAAGCTATATATAAGTATTAATGCCTTATCCCAATGTTTTAATCTCGTTTTACCTGTTTTACCCATATTGAGGTAACATATATTTTCCAAGCTAACTATTATTAATGATCAAAAATAAAAGGGACCTATTTAAAAAAAATATTCACTTTATTGAATATATGGAATCAAATGATCTATGTGAAATTCATATAATTGTATTAATTTAATTTAATATTAATCCAACAAAATGATTTGAAAGGCAATTTTCACGAATATTTAATCTTAAATATAAAATATTTTTAATTGAAAAGACCACATAAAATTAATTATAATGAATTTAATTGAATTTTTAATTATGTATATTTACAATTTAATCTTTTAAAACCATTTATAAGAAATTTAAATTTGTATATGCTTGAATCAAAATGATGGTTTTTATTAAACATCAATATTTTTGACTATTAATAAAAAATAATATTTTTTCAAAAAATATCTTAAATTTTGGGCAACATAATTTACAATAATAATTTAATAAATTTACTTTCTTTTTTAATATATATTTTAAAAAAGATACATAAATTCATTATATTATTTTCTTGAAACAACCAATAGAAACCATTTTGGAGGAAAACTGTATTTTCAAAGAATAAAATGAATATATTTTCCTTATCTGAACCATTGTTCCCATATTTTATTCTCAAAATGTTTTTATTAACATTAATTATATAAATGTAATGAATATTTTATTATTTTATATTATATTATAGTTCACATTGACTCAAGGATGAGTGTATAACAAGATATCAAAGAAATAAAATTTGTTAATGTATTGTAAAATCTATAGGAATTATACAATAACAACAATTAAAAATGTTTCTCCATCAGATTTTTTATATACCATTAAATGTTCAATTTTTTAAAATTATTTTATTTAAAAACCACATCACATAGTGGGATAATAATACTTCATTTTAAAAAGGGATATGGGAAAAATAAAAATTACATGATATAACACAATACCAGGTTTTATAATAAAAAGAATATTAGTGGTATGTTAAAATTAAAAATTGGATAAGAAATATGGAATCAATGTTATAATATATATTGATAGAGAACATTTTTAAAAGAAGTATAATGACCAAAAAACCATAAATATGTGATGGGTAAAAATACCATCAATTCATTGAATATATTTGTAAATGTATATCATTTTTTCTCGATACTTTTCAAAATGTTGAGGGATTACATTAATATCAAGATAGAGAAAATGAAAATAAAACTTAATTTATCTTCATCCCAGAAATATAATTTCATTATTTGGTTTCACTTGGATTAATATTTACTCTATATCATACTCTATGAAATTAAGATGATTTTTTTCATACTTTAAATAATAAGAGTATCTTTTAACAGATAATAAGATCCAAAGAGGAATGAAAATTCATTCATACTCTCTCTAGATATTTTCCAAAAAATAAACTATTAGCATATGTTATCAAATATTGATACATCATAATTCAATCTCTAAAAATAATACCAACATCCTAATATAAATAATTCCATAAGTATTTAACATTAAAACCATTCAAGAATATTTCTAATGAAATTCAAAATCAATAAAATTTAGATATAATGTCAAAAATTTTAAAAATCAACATAAAATTATTCCCACCCATAAAATAACGTACCTCTTATTTTAAAATATTAAATATGTGAATACTTTGATAATATATTCAATTGAAACATTCTAATCCATTTCCCAAAATAACATGATTCACCATGAAACCTCAATAAAGACATACATTCTTCCAAAAAACTACTCTATCCTTATTCATTTAATAAAATAAAATACTATTGAATATATTATAGAAACTAAAAAATTTGTAAAACATCATCAATATAAAATAAATAGATTTTTTACTAAATCACTTGTCAATTACTTGGTCATGAATACTATAAAATTCTATTCATTGACATCAATAATCCTTTGATACCACCTAATTGTTTTTCAATTAGCATCTGGAATGTAATAAGGGTAATCCATCCCTAAATCATATGTTTTATAAAATATCCCCTTACCAAAAATTCAATTTTCCAGGGTAACATTATCATTCACCATTTTCATTCAAATCCATAATGAAAAAACCATAGAATAATACTTATATATTTCATGACTCTTATAATTATATTATTAATTCTAAACCACTTATATAACAGATTTAATGAATCATAATACATAAATTTTTTAATAATTTCACTTTAATTATTTGAATAACATAGGTTATTCCTTGATCTAGGTGTTAAACCTTGGATTAGAGCATTCACTCACATAAATCCCAAGTTTCCCACACTTAATATATTGAATTCTTCAATAATTTATTAATTAATGAACATAATTCCTTCTAAAAAAATCTTCCCATTTCATTGATATATTATCATATATTATTCATCCAACTCATTTTCCATAATGAAAAATCAAATTTCTTACCTCATGGATCATTTCCAAAGAAACATGCATGAAATTATTATTTTTATGTGATGTGCTAGGAAAGTCAACTATATTTATGTGTTTAATCATATGGGGATACAATATTAGCAATAATAAAAATATTTTTTCTTATATTTCCCATATCATAAATGTTTTTAGGAGGAAAATCATGTAATTTATTTTCACATTCATTTTCAACTCAATTTTTTTAGTTCAAACTACCCAATAAGACCAATATTCTTATTGTGAGGAATAATAATCATAGTAGAAATTAAAAAATCATAATAAATAATTTATATTATTTTGAAATAATATAACTTTATTTTTATTAAATGAAACATTAGGATTAACCAAGTTCATCCATGATATACATCAATTAAAATAATTCACAATGGTTAATGATGTAATTTAAATTAACCCTAGAATATCCCTAGGGAGGGTCAAACTAGCTGTGCAGTACCGAAAAATTCAATATGAACTATAATGATGACTTATATATACTCAACCGACAATTTTTATGGTTATTATTCCTAGAAGAATTTATTACATAACTAAATCTACTTGAAGTATCTAGATAGTTAATTATTTCTAGAAAACCCACATAATATTTTCATACCAAAAAATTGAAATTTTATTCTATACATAGGCCTATCCCACAAATTTTCAATAATGTTTTATAATTATAATATCTGAAGGTTGAATAAACCCTTCTATAATATAAATTATAGTGACCCATACTTTTCATATATGGAGATTACATCATAATTGTTGAATATTAATTACATAAAATTACGATCCATGTCTGATTCATATGGTTTTAGAGTCTATGGTAGCATATATAGATAGAAAAATTCCTCATAAGAGAACCACATCATCTCCCACTAATTTATTTATAACTATCACCATTATTAGATCAAATATACTTATAACATTATTCCCATCATTGGTTAAGTAAATATAAGAATGGTTAAAGCTCATATTCTCAATAAGGTTAAACAAGGGAGATATCAATGATTAATTAAACATTACATGAGTATATGGGTTTGATAAAATGAAATTATACTTTTAAAAAAACAAATGTCATTTCAAAGATCATAATTTCGTTTCATGTAATTATTCATATATGGTCATAAGAAATGAAAAATTATGGAATAAAATGACATAATCCATGACAACATAATACTAGGAGAATACATAAGTTTGTTTCATACAAATTATAATTGAAAATCATTTCTATAGTTGAGGCTCACTTCGAGAATTGTTATAGTGGACTAGGATTACTTTCCAATCCATGAAATCCTTTGTTTTTTTTACTCCAAATAATATCATTGTGGATAAATTCCCTTACCAATCATGGTTCACTCCCCATTCAAGTTTTTATTATCTCATAAGATATTTGTCTATTCCTAATTCATTGGAGGGATATATAAATTCAGGACCAACAATCATATAATGAAAATAATGCATCTATGTTCCATATAAACATAAAGTATTCATCATATCAGAACCCTAGTAAAATAAATGGGTTTTGTAAACATTTCATCATTTCATTATAGCATAACCTGTGAGAAATAAACAGGTTTCATAAAGGTTTCATCATAACAAAATAAACCCATGGGAATTAAACAAGTTTCATTTAATCATCCTTAAATCATCATTATGATAATCCATATTATGATTAAATGGAGTTGTATAATCGGAGCATAAACTTAACAAACCATAAATAAAATCAAAGGTATTTATCAGAGATGAAAAATGCCTTTAAATGATAGTTGTAACATTTCTTGAGGAAAAAAAAATTTTAGTTTTAAATCAAACATTTAAAATACTAAAATTTTAAATATATTAAGGAAAATATATTCATTTGAAAAAATCAACACATTTTGTTAAATATGATTAAATGAGTTATGAAATAATAAATGGTGGAATTTTTTTTTCATTAAATGTTCATTAAAAGATTTATTTCTCTTTAATTTTCAGTAAAAAGTTAAATGCACTTCACTTGAAGGATGAAAAGAATATTCATTTTAAAATTTTAATTACAAATTTAAACAAGGATAAAAATGAATATAAAAAATCATAAAATAATAGTAAAAATAGACATAAATATTTTTTAGAATCGTGGATATGAAATTAAATATATTTTTGACCGAAGATGGAAATAAATTCGATTTTCCATTAAAAATTTCTTTTGTTATCTTCAGTTATTAAAGAGAGATAAATGAAATAAGATCATAAAATATAAAAAAATAAACAATATAAAATTAATATCATGAGAATATTAATAAATAAACCATTTTATTTCATGATTATAAATTTAATCAAAAATAATCCTGATAAATAATGAGATTGTATCATAAATCCCTTACCAATTTGGTAATTTCTGAAAAATCATAATGAAAGAGTTTATATTAAATGGATATATATATATATAGACACATATATTTCAAGTGAATAATTATAAAATATTTTTATTTATAGTATATACACTATATGTAAGAAACAGATGCTGAGTTGGCTTGTATCTCACAGAAATTAATGTGAGACAAACCCCCTTACTATATTGGTATCTTTGGAATCGTAATCCCCATGAAATAAAAAATTCAAAATAAAATTTAAATTTAATGTTAATTATTATATTATTGTTGTAAAATTTAAAAAGGGTATAATTATATTACTAAATAAATATGATAGGTTTATGACAATATATCTGTCCCAAATAAGACAATTTATTATGATAAACCATTACACTGAGTTCAACATGTTCGGGAAATGATATAAAGTCCTGAATAATAAATTGAAATTTATTATAATTATACAAAAAATAGTTAAAATAAATAAAATATTAAAAATTAACCACTTAAAACATCTCAATACATAGTTATTATAATTCCTTATTAAAATCATCATTTCAAGGTGTTCCTTATTTCATTTTTCATGATAATTTTAGTTCAATAATTCATTTCCTTATACATTTATAACGAATTAATTATATATATAATTTTATTAATGATATATATATCATATATAATCATTATATATTTAATTAGTGTAATGCATTAATGAATGATAAAAAATGAATTACACTGTTTCTGGAGATGGTTGATTGTACATACCGAAGAATTTTTTTTCACTTTTCTACGTATGTAAAAAAGGAAGATAAATAAAAAATAACATTTAAAAATTTATTATTATATCATTTTTATCATATATAATAATTAAATATATCATTATTAACATTTATGTACATTGGAAATAAAAAATTATTCCCATCACTTCATGGTGGTTGTAATCAACACGTACACACGAGCAATGTTTATATTTTCTAATATATTCGATGGTAAGATGATAGATATGATATTATAATTAATGAATTATAATTATATAATAATTATAATATATAAAAATCCAACCCAACATAGCAACCATTTGAAAAATATTGTGATTGAAAATGAATTTTATCCACACATGGAGTTAGTAGTCCACACATACGAATGAGGAATACTTTCACTTCGTATTTTCTAAAATAGAGGGTGGATAATGGTTGATACATAATCTTAATAAAATTTCATTATATTTTGGACACCAAATTTATTATTTTATGATATATACCATAGATTTAGAATATGTTTAAGAAGAATAAATTGAAAGAGGTCGGGTTGGAATATTAATTCTTATTTGTTAGGGGTCCTTTAGATATCTTCTTAAAGACCATATAAACTATATTTTGAGAAGACTAGAAGCTAAAATTAGTGTATAAGGAATTAGAAAAGATAAATGGGTATGTTTTTTTGAGTTTTATTCCTCAAGGAGGTGTAAATAGAAAGGATAAGGGGTGTTATTTTATAAGGGAGGGAAATAAGACACGTGGAATTAATGAAAACTAGTAATCGCCCGTGCTATTGCACGACATATTCAATTACTGGATTTTCTTGTAATATGATATTAGTAGATATAAATTTGATTATAAAGAATAATTCTGAATAATTTTTAATTTGAAAGTAATTGTGTATGATAATGGAATAAGAGTGCATAGAATATAGAGACACCATTTAAATAGTTGACATAGAAAAATGATAGATTAAAAGAATAATAATTTGTAATTTTTAGAAAAGAAATTTGAATTAATTTTTAACATCAATCACAATAAAAATAACGCGTTAAAGAAATATAAATTGAAAGATAAAAAAACGGGGTTGGAGACTCTTCATGATGTATATGAAACAATATGGAATTAGGGAGGCAGAGATCAGAGAGAAAGATGAAAAAATGTTGGAATTGAATATAAATAATATATGAAGACATAGAGACAAAAACTACTTGACATTACTTGACAACCTGGATTTCAATAAAAAAAATAGATAAAGACATATTGATTCTGGTTGTTTATTTACACAATGAAAAGATTAATGGGTTGTTGTTTTTAAAATCTAGGTGGAATAGAGACCTTTATTGGGTAAGCGGAGAGAGTGCTAGTTTTTTGTTACCTGAGTGGAGTCATTCACCCATGCAAAGTAGCTTCAACTGAGAGAATTCAACCACTTTATAAGACCAGATGATATGAAGTTGAATAAAAAATTAGATAAAGACATAATGGATATTAATGTATCAAGAGAATTTGTTTCACAATTCTACGAAAAGTTAGATTCTGTATAAATAATAAGTTCATATAGAATATGTAAACACATATTAATGGATAATTTTTTCAAAAACAAAAAATTTCTCTACTACATCATTTCCCTCATCACTGCTTGTGAAGTATGGTTCTACAATGAGAGGGAATATTTCCTTGCTTAATGCATGATAAATATTTAAGGGAAAACCAAATAGAACCCAATAACAATATGTTTTGTACATACCAATGACCATATCTTTTGAAAGTAATAGTGTATGATAATGGAATATGACCTCATAGAATATGGTGACACCATTTAAATTGTTAAAATATAAAAATGATAGATTAAAAGCATAAGAATTTATAAATTTGGATAAAGGAAATTTGAATTTATATTTAACTTCAATCACAATAAAAAATGTGTTTAATGAAATAAAAATTAGATGATAATAAAACGGGGGTAGAGACTATTCATGATGTATATGAAAAAATATGGAATGAGGGAGGCAGAGATCAGAGAGAAATATGAAACAAAAGATGCAATTGAATATAAAAAATGATGAAGACATAAAGCCAACAACCACTTGATAATACCAGAAATCCTCAAATTGAAAAGAAATAGATGAAGACATATTGAATCAGGTTGCTTCTTCACTCAATGACAAGAGTGATGGGTTTTTGTTTTTAAATTCTTGGTTGAATAGGTACCTTTCCTAGGTAATTGGAGAGAGAGCTAATTTTCTGTTACCTAATTGGATTTATTCGCCCATGCAATGTGGATTCAACTGAGAGATTTCAACCACTTTAGAAGACCAGACAACCTTAAATTGAATAAAAAATTTGATAAAGATAGATTGAATCTTAATGTTGCATGATAATTAGTTTCACAGTTCTAAAAAAAGTTTGAAGCTGTATAAATAATAAGTGCATATAGAATATGTAAACACATATTAATGCATAATTTCTACAAAAAGAAAAAAATTCCTTACTACATCATTTCCATTATCACTGCGTGTGAATTATGGTTCTACAATGAGAGGAAATATTTTCTTTCTTAATGCATGATAAAGATTTAGGAGAAATAAAAACACAACCCAATTAATATATGTTTTATACTTATCAATAAAATGAGTGTTTTAAATGAATATGTCTAATTTAGCATTTTTCCGATATAAAATAAATTATCAAGCGTCCCTATGATATTAATATTGTTTAGGAAAGAAAGTATTGTAGTTATTTTAATTCCATACCATGAGGCGGTACAAAATAAGTGTTTCTTTCTAATAATGGTGGTGACATGTATGTAACCGAATAAAGACACATAACAAAAATCTATCAATCATAAATTGATCCACTACTATAAAATTTGGAAACATCATCATTATAGTAGAAATTAGTAGGTATGAACAACTACAATATAGTAGAAATCAGTAGGTTTAAACATCTACAAAATCTAGTATGAACAAATACAAATAAGTACATGAATTACTTGAAAATTCATATACTAACCATCAAATAAGATTTAAATCTGAGCATTCCAAATATAGAAAAATCACATAGGTATCGTAAAAATGAAATGGTTATGAATTTACGAACTCTACGAAAAATTGGAAACAACAATCCTGAAGGTATTAATGTCATCACCCTATATAGTTTCCTATAATAAGAGGGTAAAAATAAAACTTCATACCTTAGCAGTAAATTAAAAATCAATGAAAATATTCTCAAATATTTTTGGTGGCTTCATATAGAGGAGTACGATTGAATGAAATTGTATACTTGATCATTAATAGGAATTTGGTTATGCCAAACCATCTAAATGAGTATATTCTATGAGGGAAGAATAAAACTACTCTTAAAATTACAAATCCATTTCTTAGTCAAATCATAGCTGCTACACAATTCGACATGAAAGAGCACAGATTATTTCAAATTATTTCTTGGATCATAAGGTAGCTAAGAAACATTTCCATAAGTTGAGGTAAAATGTAATCTTCGATCTAATTTAAATGTGTTAAAACAACACCAAATATGAGGTTTTCCAACCCATGTGGATCCATGCTACAACTATCAGTCAGAAAGGCCAGCTAACTAGTAATATTGAAATCTATATCATATTTTCTAGTAGGTACCCAATTCACCTACTATATTATAAATTTTTAGATCAGAAAGTGAAAAAAAAGAAACACCATGTGTGGTTTTTATGATTTTTTTGAAATGGTGAGGATAGAGGGATGGAGCCACTAAACCTATCAGATGTGAATAATGTGTAGATTTTATCATTCACATCCTAACTCACATGTGGCAAAACATATCTGTTAGTAAATTTAAATATAAATATCTTATAATGTAAGCATAATATTATATCAGTTCCTTGACAAAAAGTTGGCCCAAATATTGTCTTTGACATGAACAACTTTTCATGGGAAGTATACCAATAATGGAGATAAAAATGGAATATTCTGAAATATTAACATAGGATCAAATTCTAAATGTATTAAATCCTCTATGATAATATGTAATTAAGTCTAGAAAATGATCAGAATTAACAAACTCTTCTAACTCCTCTTTTTCCTCTATTATTTTAGGCTCCCAAAAGATTTTGGAATCAAAATCTCAAATAAAATAAAGATGCTCACAACCATCAAATATGATTAGATGCAAGAAAAATGTTTCCAATGATCAACACACATATATCACTAAACATTAAACATAAACACACAGAGTAAAAAAATCAAAATAAAGTAGCACACCTGTCAAACAAAATATTCTTCTTGTTGTCCCAAGGTATCCTTTAATGGAATAGAAAAATAAGTAGAATTACACTAAAATAACTTTTGTCCTTTTTGTAAAAAATTGTGGATGAACCAAGTCATATTGAAAAAGTGTAGTGTGAGAGTTTTTCTTCTCCAATACCCTTAATATATTAGTTCTTGATCACCAAAACATAATTCAGAATCATCAAGACAAGATGTAAAATACATGATGTAATAAATATTTTGTTTCGCTACAATCAAAATGTTGGTGTTTTAGGATTAATTAAGATTTGATGCTTCCTAGAAAAGTTTGATAAAAAAATAACTGGATATAAATAAAACATAATAAAAATAACACAAAATAGAATATTCATAATAAAGAGTAGGAAAAGGTAATTGGGATGTATAAGAAAAGAAATAATTTTGTTTCTAGAGTTGATAGAAAAGAAACCCAAAAATGAGAAATTCATTGAAAAGAATATATATTTTTAATACACAGAACACTCGATCCTATTATATTTTAAAAAAATACAACATGATAACAATAGATAGAACTCAAACCTGAATAGGATGATTCTAGATAACTCAATATGACTTGAAATATAAATATAGATACAAAAACACCACAAACCATAATAGAGATAAATGATATAGAATTCTGGAAAAGGTTAATAAGTATATGAAATTTTAGAGGAATAAGAATTTATATGAATCAATATAAATTTAGACTATCGAGAACTGATCCTTCACCTGAGATACTTATAGTAACGATACAAAAATCATTGCAGAGTCAATAAAAATATGAAATTATAGAGGAAGAAGTATTTTCCACATTCTATTGAAATGAAAATTATAGAGAACTGAGTATTCAACTAAAATAGTAATAATAATATACACCGAAAATTAAAAAAAATTATAGATGGTAAAGTTAATAGGATGGTTTATATAGAAAGGTTTAAACATCCAAAATGAATTGAGGCTCATGTTCAATTCCCATGTGTTATTCCAAGGAATATCAACTAAACCGACAATGTGAATGGAAGTAGATACTGTTTAAATAAGCTGAATGAGGGTGAATATATTATGAAAACATTATGTAATAATGCTTAATATATATAATAATGCATGGGTACTCTAGATTCTCTATGAAACCCTCATGAAACTCATTGAACTAAGATCTATTAATTATTTCCCAATATCATTGATTTGACTGATATCTTGGTATCCTTCCTAGTGGCCAGTTTGAAATTCAGTTTGAACCAAAACCTTATATTATTAAAAGGTTATATAAAAAAAATCTTAAAATTTTTATGAGTGAAAATAAAGGGTTAACAACATAAAAACCTGTAGTTGATCATAAATGGTCAAAGTTACACATATCATTACTAGACTATCATCCTCATTATCATATAAAACATTTTAATGAATTAGTTCTTCTAATGAGGGGGAATGTAAAAAAATAAAAAGTAATATAAATAACTATTTTCAAATAATATGTATCATCCATTAGTTTATAGAAATTAATAATATATATATAAGGAATCATGAATTATATTTGTCCATAATATAAAATTTAAAACATCATTTCAGGAAACTACGAAATCATGGTCTGTGATCAGACTCAAATAGTATACCCCGGTCATCTCTTATTTCTTGAAAGAAAAAAATCCATTCTCATTAATCATGCCAATAATTAGGGAGCACTATGTTGTCATTAAGATGATAAAATAAGAACAAACTTATACCTCACATCCAATAAAATAATGTCAAAGAACATTGGTGGTGAAGATGATGAATGACTCTTAAATTTTTTTGAGTGAAAATAACGGTATAACAACATAAGAACCTATAGTTTATCTTTAATGGTTGAAGTTAAACATATCATCAATGGACTATCATCCTCATTTTCATACAAACAATTTGAATAAAATTAAAATCAATTAATTTTGATTGGTGACTTTGATTGGATAAATAGTAACATATGTGTCACGTGGCATGAAAGGTTACTGATGATTAGTATAGATAATAGAGTAACCGTACATTTGATAATATAAGGAATATGTGTATAATAGGTCTAATTATCTACAGAATTACCTGATTATATCATTTCCTTATATGTATCATCATATGATCCCATAAGATGGAACTATTAGTTTATAGTAGGCCACCTATACATGGTGGCGTGATTACTCAAAAACATCATCCTACTATAGCTCATTTGAATGTGAACGAGATAGGGAAAGGAAGGGATGAAAGGAAGGGTGTTTTTTTGGTGATGTGGAACATTGTAGAGGTGACACATCTAGGATGACGAATCAAACATTAGAATATATAATAGAATAATATGTAATAGATTACATAGTTAAATTTTTTCAATGATGTAAAAAGGTCATTTAAAAATGTAGAATATAACCTTACAATTTTTTTAATCTTCAAAATGAATACTCATATTGTATCATATTGTGTATGTGATAATATATATGGGTTTTAATTATGTAAATCAATCTTGGAGTGGTGTGCAGTAGCCGTGACAGAAAAAACAACTTACACTAAAACACTATCTCTATAGATGAGTTATTTCATGTCACATCCCCAAGTTAGTAGTTGAAGTGACCAGAATTTAGATTAGAATAAAGATAGTAAAATTTTAGGAGAATTAATAAAAAATATAAAAAATGGGGAATGTTTAAAAAAATTGATAACAATGATAAAATTACTTTCTCACATTTGAATCTATGACCAAAATAGTGGTATGACAATCCCTATTAAAAAATGGTTTGAAATATTAATAATGTTTATAATTAAATCAGCCTCATCAATTTAAGAATGTAGAATTAGAAATTAATGAATTTATTTCATGAAATATTACCTTGAATTATTGCTACCATTTCATTAAAATATATGAGATCCTCAAAAAGATAACCAAATAGAAAACCGATAAAGAGTTATGGAGATTATTTGAGTAGATGAAGGTCAAATAGGAACTCGAAGATTATAAGATTTTTTCAACCACCTATGAAATATTGAATACACCCTACAGAAAATGTATGTGAATGTTGGAAAAAAACTACATAGTTAGTGAGTCATACCTACAGGGAATAAGAGATCTTTGGAAGGTCCGAACAGAAACACAAATGAAAAGAACATCATTCAGTCATGACATCAAACGTAATCAAATCTCCATTCATATATAATATTAAAACATTTCCATAAACACAGAGATACATAGGAAAACCACAAAACGAAAAACAAATCAACTATCTAAGAAAAATTTTTGAACATGGTGAATACTTATAAAAAATCGATGATAATGATAAAATAACGTTCTCGCCATTAGATGTATGAACAATATAGTGGAAGGTTGTCCCTATGAAAATAATGGTTTGAAATATTAATAGTATTTTTGATAAATGTCCCCCCATTATATTATGAATAAATAAATAGGAATTAATTACTTTTTACTATGAAGAAAATACCAACAATCATTATTACCATTTCATTAAAAAACTAGAGATGCTGATAAAGAAACCCAAATAGAATAATAAATCTAAGATAATTGGGAACCATTATAATGATAATGCAATGTACAATCAATATACAAGGCATTAATAAAATTACATTTGGAAGAACATGATTCAAATAATAAATATGGACATAACAGTAAATGAATATTAAATATATGCATAACATTAAAAAAAATTAATAAGATTCCACATTATAAAAAAAATGAACTAGCTTCACTCACAAATGGAAACTTAATGTGAGCATACAGTTTGAAGACGAGCCGATGACTTTCATAGAACCACCAAAAACTGAATTCGAAGCCTAAAATGAAATTGAAACCTAAGAATTGGATCAAAAAATAATAATTTTCATTTAACCTAATCTAATTCAATAAACAGAAAACCTAATCGGTGGAGATGAGCCATCAGTGTTCGAAGGTCCACCTGAGGTTGGATCAAAAACCAATGTCGCATTTCCAGGATTATGAAGAGAATTTTGGTGAAACAGTTATGTATATAAAAAAATCACATTGATGATATGGAGTAGTGGTGGATGGAGAGGAAGTAGGAATCAGGAGATTGAGAAGCAGATGGATGGGGTAACTGAGCCATAGCTGGACTCGTGAGAGTTGTTCATGGTGGAGTCGGAGTAGTTGTAGCCGTATATAGAGTAGGTGAGGTAGCCTTACTTGGAGTAGGTGTATTTACAATAGCCAAATGTAGAGGTTTTGGATCCAAAGCAGTTAGTGGAGGAGGAACTAGAGGTGGATTAGCCCGATGAGGAGTAGGCATAGGAGGAAGAGCCGGTGATGCAGAGGGAACTGAGACAGAACACTAAGAGCAGAGAGAAAAGTTGTGAGCAGGAGTTCATCATAAACAGTAAGAGAGGAGAGAACTCTTGTGAGCAGGACCAGAAGAGATAGGTGAGAGGTGGAGAAAGTATGAGTAATAGAGATTTGGGGTGATTTGGAGTGACTGAGAAAAGGCACGCAAAAAGAAAAACATGTGGAAGAATGTTACCACGACACGTTGTAGTTAGAATGCAATAATTAGTTTATATATTAGATATTAAAATAAAAATATTTTATTCTCAAAAAAATGATTATAAATGAACATATGTTAAAATAAAAATAGGATAAGGTATTAATATCATAATCTAATAAAATTTTGACTGTTTATTGGGGTTATTTTAAAATTTATCTTGGGATTAACCTCTTAATTAAGTTACATTTACATTAACTATAGTAAGAAAATTGGAATCCTAAAAAGTTATAATTTTTTTAAGGAAAAAATTAGAAAGAAATTGAAATTATAAAGAAATTTAAGACCAATTATCATCATAATTATGCTATTTAATTATTATTATTATTTTAAATAATTTAATAAATTATTAGTTTTCATAAAATATCATTAATATTATTTTTCAGACTATTCATTTATAATTAAATAAATTCATCAAGATAGTTATGGAATTAGAATATAAACATTTAAAACAACAATAACATGTTATTTTTATCTAAAGAATTCATAGTGCATTATAACTCACAAAAAAAATATTACTTTTTGGTTCTCAATAAAATTAACATTATATTTCTACAGCTAGGAAAGGCACTATGTCATTGTTGTGTAAGAATTTTAGGTAATTATTCAGTAACTAAAAATTAAAAATAAATAAATATTGTAAAAAAATTAATTTATCTTTCAATTAAACCATTATAACCAAACTTATCCTCTTTATATCCTTATGTAAATTAAATAGTTATATTAATGTGAAGAGAGGTAATTTTTATTTATTCTTTTCAAATGTTTTTGTAAAGGTCAAAATCAATGAAATATGGGATAAATTTCCCATATATCTGAGAATTGTATTGAAATGGTTGATATAAAAAAATATAATTAGACAATTAATTTTTTTTATATAATTTTTAAGGCCTTATCCCAAAATTTTAACCTTATTATACTCGTATTACCCTTACATATGCGAAAAATATTTACCATTGTTACTATTCATGATGATCAAAAATCAAAGGGAAATCATTAAAAAAATATAAATTGCTTATTTAAATTTATGAAACCATTTTTCAATATTAAATTCGTAGATTTGAAAAAATATTAATTTATGATTAATGCAAAAAAAATGCAATAAAGACTATTTTTTAATAAAAAATATTTTCTAAAACATAAAATGTTTTTATACCAAAATCCAACCTGATATTATTTCTAATTACATTAATATCATTATACCTAATATATATATAAAGTAACATTACTTTTAAATCACATTAAAATATTTAAATTTCATAAAATTTTGAAATGAAAAGAAAATTTTCAATAAAAATGTTGATTTTTCACTATTTTAAAAAATTTAATTTTTTCAGAAAATTCTCAAAAGTTATCTCAAAGGTAATTTTGAAATTTCAATTTGGAAAATAAATTTACAATTATCAGATATTGTTTTAAATTTTTTTGAAATTAATTATATTATTTTCTCACCAAAAGCAATGAAAATCACTTCTGAGGAAAAATGTATTTTCAAAGTGAGTGAGGAATATATTTTCTTTATCTGGAAAAGTATACATATATTTTTTTTAAAATAAAATGTTCCTATAAATTGTGGAAATATAAAGACTTTTTTATAATGTTATACTATATTATATTTCACTTTGAATTGATGTTTCATGTATTACTTACTATTAGTGAAATAAATTTATTAATATGTCATCAATTTTGAGGGTGTTATATTTTACCCCTTAAATAAGTTTCACTCTAAAAATTTTATCTCAGTAATCAAAAGATCAATACTCTAAAATAAATTTCTTGTAAAACCACATTATAAAGAGATATAATATAATGTTATTTGAAAAGGGGATGTGGGAAACAAAAACATTTCCTAAAATAACACATAATCAGGTTCCCAGATATAGAAAACATTTTTGGGATGTTAAAATCAATACATTTAGAAGAAAAATAGAATCCATGGTATAATAGAGAGTGATAGAGAATATGGTCATGAGAACATTAAAAACCAAAAAACCATAATTCTCTAATGGGTTAAAAGATCTTAATTTAAAATAAAATATAGGTAAAAGTATATCATTTTTATTTTGTGATAAATTTTATATATCTAATGGATTATTTTACTTTTAACATAGAGAAAAATGAAAATATACATAATTTTTTTATATTTCATAAGTACACATTCATAGTTTTTTTATTCAACTAATTTCTAGTTCATATTTTACTCCAAGAAATGAAAATGATTTTTTTCATTCGTAAAGCACTGAGATTATCTATTAACTAATCATAAGATCTATAAATGAATGTAAAATCATTCTTTTTGTATCTAGATTTTTATCAGAACCAAAATAATTATTACATGTAATCCAATATAGATAAATCATACACTAATGTCCAAAAATATTATCAAATGTTTTACTAATACCATTTCATATGTAGCTAACCTTAAACCGCTTCCAAAATATGTCTGATGAAATATAAATTCCATTAAAATTAAAAATGATCTCATTAAATTTAGAAATTCAACATAATAGTAATCCCCAATAAAATACAAAGTAGAGCATATATTCACAAAAAAAATATGTAAAAACATTGATCATATATTCTCTTGAAACTTGATAACTCTTTCCAAAAATAATCTGAATCACTTTAAATACTCATTGAATACCAACATGCTTCCAAATATTAACTCGATAATAATTCCATAAATAAGATCATATACTATTGAATAAATTATATAAATCTAAAAATATAGTAAAATTCCCCAAAGTTAAGATAAATTAATTTTTCATCAAATCCTTAATCAATTCCAAGGTCATCAACAATATCTAATATACTGTACCAACATCAATAATCTATTTATCCCTACTAAACATTATCATCTTAATATCAAGTACTTATTAATGGAAACCTAAACTCAATAAAGTGTTTCAAAAAACTACCCCCTTATAACTAAATCAAATTTCAAGTTATTAGAATCATTCATCGGTTGCATTAAAACCCGTAAAGAATGAAATGCTATAGGATAATCCTTATATATTACATTATTATTATTACCCTAATATTAATGAGAAATCACTTATACAACATTAATATTGAATTCTGATACATAAAAAAATTAATACTTTCACATCAATAATTGGCACAACAAATTTCCTTTCAAGATCTTGGAGTTAATACTTAGATTAGGGAATTGGCATAGATAATTCCCAAGATCCCCACCTAGTATATATTGAATTCCAAGAAAATTATTTTCACAATGAATTTAATTTCCTCCTTGAAAACATCATTACATTATTTAATATATACTCCTTTTTGATTACTACCATACTCATGACATGAATGAAAATAATATTTCTTACCTACGAGATAATTTCAACATGAACATCAATAAAAGTCTATTTTCTTCTTATTTGATGTGTTAGAAAAATCACATATGTTTATGTTGTTAATAATATATCATGATAGCATATTAGGAATAAGAACAATTTCATTTTTTCATATTCCCATATCATAGAATTTATCACGAGGACGATCATTTCATTGATCAACACATTTGTTCTCAACTTGATTCCTCATAGTTAAAGTAATTAATTAAAAACCAAAAATCATAGTCCATGAAAAAAATAGTCATTTTGGAAAAAGAAAAATATTAAAAAATAATATAAATAATTTATAAATTATTAAATAATATTTTTAATGGATGAAACCATAGTATTAACGATAGTTATCTACAACTATAATCTATTTAAATCTTTAATAATGGTTCATAAAAGAAATGTTATTTCACCCCAGAATCTCCACATTGAGTGTCAAACAATGTTAAGTGTACGACAAAAACTCATCATACACTATAATTAATAATGAAATATAATCCACCAAATATTTTCAATGATATTACCCCTAGTTTCATGCATAATAAAATTTGTCTACAAATAGTATCTGGATAGAGATCAATTTCTAAAAAAACAACATAATCTCTATCTTATAAAAATATTATTATTTTATCCTACTCTTTGGATTACCCCAAGGGTTTTCAATAATGGTTTTTAATATAAATATCCAAATGGTTACTAAACCCTTCTTTGATATAATCTATAGTGACCCATTCATTTGATATATAGATTTAATGTATTAATAGATGAATATTCATTATATAACATTATTATCCACACCATAATCACATGGGTTTAGTGTATTCTCTAACATGGATATGTAGAAATCTTGTTCATAAGATATATACATCATCCCTTGCAACATTCCTAATAATGAGCAGCATTCTAAGACATATCATACATTAAAATTAAGGGTGATCCTATGAATTGTAAGGGTAACAAGTGAGATATCAATTAATATTTTAAAATTAAACTATAATATGGATTCTAGAAAATGATATTGACATTTTAAATTCATACCCATCAAATCATAGATCCTATTTTTTTCATGAAAAACTCATAGCATTTTATATGGCATGAATCACAAATTAATAAAATAACATAGTCTGTGAGAGCATAATATAAGCATATGACATGTATGATCTTATATTTTAGAACCACATCAATTCCTAGAATAATTTAAACATTTCAATTAGGGAATTTGTAAAATTTTTAACTAAGACTTATAACGTAAATTTGATTATTTATTCGATGTGTTTGAATTATTGAGTCGTATCTCAGATGTTCGGATGAGTTTCAGGTGTACCAAGATCTGAAATCTAACTTTATAGAGGAAACAAACAAGAAAAATTGGTTGTTCAAAACTATGTAGGCCATTAAGGGAAATTATGTGACTCTATAGTAGTCTTGAAATAGTTTTATAAATCATGAAATGTGGGGTGAATGACCATTTTAAATATCAATAGTTTATTATAAAGGTGAATCACATGACATGTACATGGTTTGTCTAACTATGAACCTAGTCTATTCGAGGTGCATATTTGGATAGTTTCAATGGAATTGTTGGTGCATGGTATTTTTGGCCATGCGGCCAAACTGTACAGGGTTTAGCTCTTTGATAGTGAGATATGAACGATTGAACATAGTTTTCAAAACTATATCTCATAAATTTGTGCCTCATCATATGCATAAAATGATTATTTTTACCTTTTAACTATTAAGGGTTTTCTTCTCTTTTTCCACCACCATTTCTCTAGTAGATCCCATACATGTTCCAATATATCCCTATACCCCTCATTGGTGACATTCCTCTATTCCTAACCAGAATCAAATGTGTTTAAATTCCTTGGAATCCCCTTGGTAAGTCCCAGACCTACCATGCTCCACCTATTCATTTATATTACCTTACATAATGATAAATTCACGCGATATAATTCAACCTTTTTTATGAATTTTGTATAATATTATTATTTCTCCCATTGAATCTTGAATCAAATCCTAATTTGAGTTGATTTTACCTTCAAAGGAATGGGGTAGGAGGTTTCTTTATTTTCTGTAATGTATCACATGTTTATATGACATTATTAATGTACCATACACTAGAATTTTGTGTTTCTCTCCTAAATATTAAAATTCCTAAAATTAAATGTCTGGACCACACCATTGGTCTCCCTTAAGCGAATTAGCATAGATGGAGATCAATAACCCAAACCTAATTAACAATATCTAGTGAGTTCAATTAAAGAATATTATTAGTTATTATTCATATTTGATTAAAATGACCTTAATTCACTTTAAATAACATTTTTATGTGATATGAGTTATACAACATACAATAGATAGTTAAAATAAAATTGATTAACTGGAAAATTGATCATGCATTGTCTTGTACCAAAAAAACATTTTAGGTGTGTGGTCATAAGTGAAAATTAATGAATAAAATAGTGACACTATTTTTGTGGGGACATGGAAATTCCAATTGAATTATTAACTACTTAAATGGAATAGAAAAAAATTTACTATTGAATTGTGATATGAAATGATAATGTACATGTTCCATTTAATATTTATTCTTGAATAGTAAAATGACAGTTTAACAACCATAAATTTTGTAAATTATTTTTTTAGAATTAATTTATCCTTTTTGATATTTTCAATTTCATGTGACATTGAAGATATCGTATTTTATATTAATTAACTATGTTTGTATTGAGTTATATGAAACAAAACGTTAATAATGACTACTTGAAACATACACAATGTCTTTATCTACAGAGGACATTGAGGTCATCTTGCGTTATACGAAACAATGACTTTCCTCAATGACTTGTGTGGCATGCAAGACTGAGGTTCACCGAAAAATAAATTATATAACTAAAATACGGTTATTTAATATAATAAGATAATACTATGAAGTAAAATTATAGTTTATGAATATTATTGAATAATTTATGAAAATATATGGTTTAGTAAATATAATTAAAATTCATAGGTTACCAATTAATTATAAATGTAAATTAAATAAGATTGAATATAAATGGAAATATTAATACAGTAACAATTTTAATTTACCCTAATTAATTAAATTTTCATTCATGTATTACTATTATCTATGTAAAACAATCCTTTCTAATGTAACATCGACTTGGAGTATGTTATACACAATACCAAGTTTCTACGAAACATCATTTTATTGATATAATTATTTAAAGGAGTTAGTTATAACTTGTAGTTAAATAATAGTAATATGAATAGTAGTGAATAATTTAAAAAAAAATTAATGGTTTTATACAAATAAAACATATTTATAATGTATGATATGATTTTTGGTGAAGTGCTTTTATGTTTAAAATTAATTTTTTCTTGAATGAATGAATTTTAATGTCCTTCTTTGAAAAATAATAAAATTAATTTTAGCCACAAATAAATATTTAATTTGATAAAATAAACATAATTTCTAAATTCAGAGAATTTAAATTAGACTATGTGGAATTTTTCAATTTTTTTGAGAAACCACATTTTTTTATGAATAGTGAAAACTACTGCATTTTAGTTAAAAACTTCCTTTTGTTTAAACAACAATTATTGTTAAATTGTCATTTAATTTTTTTAATGCCACAATAGATAAATAATTCATCTATTAATACAATTTAATTAATTATGATCAATTTCATTTTGAAATTTAATACAAAATCTTAACAAACTGTTAATCATTTTTCTTGTTTAAAAACGGTTATTTTGTCCTGTCTACAGGATTAGCATCATTCTTAATTTTTCCACTTATATGTTTATTAATTTCACAAAAACTAAAATAAACTATTTTAATAAGTATAATATTTCCTATCTAATAATACCAAGTTAATTTTTTACTAAAATATTTGAAAAAGTGATTAAAATTAATCACGTAGATTAAGACAAAATTAATCTTAATTTGGGGCTAAACCATAAAATTAATGGCCCAAATGATATAGAAACGTATGAAACACCCATTTTATATCCATATTTCGTCCATAAACCTTCCATTATTTACTTATTTTGGATTTTTATTACATTTTTAGGTTATATAATGTGTACACCTAACTTGTTTATAAACAATCCAGGTGAGGCCTTTTTCATCCCTATAATGAGCCACAACTTCTTCCACTTACTCACACCTATAAAACCACTTATGATTGGAAAATACATGCCCTATCCACTTCCCATAAATAATAACTTCTTCCTGAAATTATTTCCTAGGGAAGATAGAAATTCAATGAAGCCTTTTGGCACAAACCAAAATGTGTTGCCCAATTAAGTGGTAACATCTTCTCTGAGCTATTTTGTATAATTTTTCTTCTCCACCCCCTAAAACTATCGTTATTATATTATTATATTAAAACTAATTTACCTCATATATACTAGGATGTTTTATGTAAATATTTTGTAAACATACACACACCGATATGTAATGGTTAACTAACATTTTGTTTCTGTATACGGTTAACTAATGCCTCACGAAACGATGACTGTTCATTTTTCCATTAAAACATTTATTGGTGGAAATTATGATGGAAACAATGCTTATATTTTATACATGTTATATATATAATGTATTTATTCTTCTGCAATTTTTATTTGGAATATACCTCTATTCTTTCCATCTTATGATAATATAATAATTTTTTTGAGGAAGTGTGGACAACCACCCACTCAAAGCGATATGATTTTCTTATACACTACATAAATTGTATTAAAGAAGTATTTACTGAATAAATATTTTATATATGTTATCATAAAGCTACCATAATATATATATACACATATATTACTTCTACTTTCTTTCTCTCAACACGAGAATTAAACGGAAATAGTGTTCATACGTACGTACGACTTACCTTCTCCATGAACATTGTATTCCATTTAATACTTATTTATTATATATATTATATTAAGAAACTATAATTTATATAAATATTATTTAAATATTGTTTTAAACTATGGAATCATGTTATATATATATAGGGATCAGTAATATAACAAATTAAGGCACATGTGGAAAATAAACAGAATATTAAACGAAGTGAAAACAAAACATGGAATGGTTAATAAGTGGGTAATATAAAATCATAATAATAGTAGATACGATATTAGATATATAAATATATTTCATTAAAATATTTATAATAAATTTATAATTACTATAACGGTGGATTGAATGAGTACTACTAGATTCAAGACACAAGGTAGTGGGATTTCAACTCACTTTTTATTTCTATGTGATAAATGATTTATTCCCCACCCATTATTTTTTTGAATAATATATAATTAAAATAGATTTCATCAATTATTATTTTATTTAAATTTATTTGTATTTACATATTCATCCCATGACCATTGTTTCAGTGTTATTTTTTTCAAAAGTAACCAAATCGGTAAAATAAATTTGTCTCCATTTTCCTTCCTTTAGACTCATGTTTTGTTATGCGGCTAAATTAATTTTGGGGTGAATATACTAAAATATAATTAATGTCATTATTTTCATGATATTCAACTATTCATGTAATTTACTTTTCTTACATCGAAATAATGAACCCATTTTCACCACGTTGTAAGAGTTCCATGAAACAATCTCATCACTTTTCAGGATTGTTAATTCTTGTGCATCATTGATGAAATCCTATGATCCATCTATCAAGAGATTTTATCTCTTTTCCCCACATATGGATATTCATGCTATATTCATGTATTGGTACCATTTTATACACAATGGTACATAATACAATAACGATTTTTTTTAAGAAAGCTCAATATTACCCTCTTATCTGTTAGAAATCTGTGTCCCTTCAAAAAATTATTTTCAAAAAAGGGTTTCCAAGAATATTATGTTAACCTCATGTTATCATTAAAATAAAATTATAAACATTTTTATTTTAATAATTTTTTCAATGTAATACTATTATCTCTATCTAAAAAATGAAATTTTATATCCTATTTACCATGCTACAAGATTGTTATTTTAACGTCATATGACCTGTATTGATTTATCCATTATCAATAATTTGCTTCTTATTTTTCATGCTCAATAATTTATTTTTATGAAATTATTTTAAATATATTTTTTCTGAGAAAATGGGTTTCCAAAAAATTTTAGCCTTATTTTACAACTTTTTAAGAAAATAGAGTTTTAAAACATTTTGAAGCTCCTATTATAAGTTTTTAAGAAAAATGGATTTCAAAACATTTTCTTTCTATATTAATAATTTTTTAAAGTATTTTCAATGAGATGGTTTTCAGAAAATCTTCTACATTTCTTTATATTTTTTAATTGTGTTTTCAAATTAAAATGTTTTTAAAATGTTTTGAAACCTATTTTATGTTTTCAAAGAAAAATGATTTCAAATTATTGGAAGTATTAATTATAATTGTTAATGGGTTTTCCTATTAAAATTATTTTCAAATGGTTTTTTTATTAATAATCATTTTTCAATGTTGAAGGGATATTATACTCATGAATCATTTTTGATATATATTTCAAATTTATTTTTCATCTAAGATAACATATGTTGATGTCACTCATTCTCTTTTAGGAAATTATCTAAAGGTTCCATTGATATTCATTCTGTGAATGAGCTATAATAAATTTTATGGTCTTTATGAAACCTGTTTCGCTTTCACAGATTATATGTTTATGACGTCTGTTTATCATTAATGAGTCATGATTTTGATGAAAAGTTAATGAAAAATGTATCTTTTTCCAGAGGTTTTGATATGTTAAGATTTTTATGATACCCATTTCTTTTCATGGATTAAGATATGATTTCTTAATATTTAATGGAAAATTTATGTATTATTTTATTATGAGAAGTGTAGGACCTATATCTTCATCGAATGAATTGGTAAAAGATTTATATCTCATTAAATAGACTAAGATGGAATTGGGAATGATCCTTGACTACTAAGATGGCCATAGTAGTGATCCAAGACATACAAGATGGTTTTGGGAGGGAAATCATGATACTATGATTTCCATGGGAGTGAACCATGACTACCAGATTGGTATGTTTAATGAACTCATGCTACTAAGATGACCATGGGAGTGAACCTTGACTACCAAGATTGTTTGAGGAGTGAACTCATGCTACTAATATGGATATAGGAGTGTACCATGACTACCAAGATGGTATGAATAGTGATCCCATTTTACCAAGATAGTCATGAAAGTGTTGTCTTGGATAATATAAATCATATTATATTATTGTGTGTCTATCGTAATTTTTTGTTTTATTATTATATTATTATTTCATGGATTATGATATTTATTTATTTTTGATTCATGTCTTAAGAACTACCCGCATTGATTCCATGATTTGTGTATATGATCTTTGATATATAGGTTATGATCTTCTATTTTCATGATCATGTTCTCATACCCTTATGCTCACCATTATACTTATATACCTCCCTTTTTTACCCTTACTAGGAATTTTATCTTCCCACTTTCGTATGTTTACTTGCCCCTAGTAACGAAAAATGGTCTTAGATATAAATACAAAAGATGGAGATCTTTATGGGAGATGTTGAAGATCTATCACTAGGGTAGTAGAGTTTGTTTCCATGATTCTAAAGACACATAAAAATAATGGTCTTTATGCACATGTTTTTATAATGTACTGAAATTCATCTAAAATGATGTAATATCCATATATATAAAGAATGGGTCATTATTGTTTCAATCATAGGAAAGGTTTTGTTATCCGTTGGAAACTAGGATTAGAAAATTTCAGTGAGATTCCTAGGTATATTTTTAAGGATATTTAATGGGTGTCTCTAAGGATATGTATATGGATGACTCAACAATTAAGAAAATGTCCTCAAATTTTGGTAAAGGAGATAGTGAGTGGTTTATTAGAAATAAAATCATGTATGGATACTACAAGTGGATGTGGCTCTGGAAAAGATGTACCTAGGAGTAGAAACTCCTACAAGATGTTCCAGGAATGACTCAAGGTAATCTAGTAAACAATAATGATCCTTGCTGCAAAACTGGTCTGACACTCCTGTGGGATATGATTTTGGAATTTAGAAACTCATTATAAACCATAATGAAGTAGTTAAATAGACGATTAATATAGATAACACTGGATATTCCTAATGTTTCATAAATTAATGAATTTGGATCCATAATCTAGGCATCATATAATTACATTTTCATGATTATTTGGTTTCCCATTTTGATATTTGTTTCTTAATATGTGCATTCATATTTTAGTCAATGGTGATAATTTGAAGGAACAATGTTAAGATTGAATGTTTCAGATGGGGAATGTATAATAATTATGGTAATATATTTCTGAGGTGGAAATCTCATAAATATAATAGGGATGTTGTTATGAGTATTTATTATATATCTAAAAATAAAGAGACCACAAATGGAATGTGAATGGTTTGTGATGCTCTTCCAATATTTTTAAATTAATCATAAAAATCATGATTAGATTTAGGTCTAGGAAATATAATACATGATTTATTTTTCATATTATTGGAAAGATGTATAAATTAATTAGATTATGAAGTCCAAATAATGGTGTAAGAATGAAGTTTGATGAATAAATATTTTATGTTTTGGAGTTCAGAGGTTATGAATAATATGAATATTTTTAGTATACATTTTCATTAAGTATTTAAAAGGAAACGTTTAATGGGAATAAAGACATGCACAATTGATTCAATGGAAAGGTGATATATTGACTAAGGGACATTAAAATTTATTTAATTCCTGATTTCATGATAGTGATGATTGGATAATGAAATACTTGATATGAATAAGTAAATTGGACGGTACATATTACTCTAGAACTGATTATTGAAAAAGTGATCTATGTCATCAAGGATGAAGTTTACAACTACATGGATTTAAAGAATACATCTAATATTCATTATAAAAAGGAAGAATGCAGGTTTTACAATAGAATTTATGGTTATTACGATTATTACCATGTTTTAAGGGAATATATGATGAGGGTATTCAAATTAATGGAATTTGGCAACTACGTGGTTCTTTATGAAATATGAGGGATCAATGTAAAGCTAATTTTATGAATTTATTTCTAAAGCATTAAATTTTCATCTTTCAGAATAGTTATAAGGTTAAAAATTTATGGGATGTTTAAGTCAATATTGAATTAAGGTTTTTGAGATTATTTTATTATCTCACATGATGAGGACATATACATCCTATATATCTTATTTGGGTTGATGTTAAATTAAGATAGATGGGTTAACATAACATTGATCTCACGATCTATTAGTACTCTTTAAATAAATAATTCTCATTCATTTATTAGGGTAAGATATGATTTTTGAATCTATTAGGGCATAACTAAAGGATCGTATTGTTCATAATAATGGAAGAAATACAAGGAAAATTTATTTTTATATATTATTGGTCAATATGAATTATTAATCAATGATAGCATAAAGATAAAAATGTGCCATATTAATAACTTAATTTTCATTAGGATGATAGAGTTTTAAATCATTAAAGATTTATAACATTGATTACCTTAATATTTCATTCATAATTTATATATTTATAATTGATAACCTCAATCACTACCGATAAATCATTTTTCTTTCCATCTATATCCATTCTTTAATCCTATCCTATGTTGTCCTTTGAAGAAACCTAGCTATATATTACATTGGGTAACCGTAATGCTGACATCTTTTCATTTTTAAGTGAAGTTTTAGTATTCATTTTTTTGACATGCATCTCAATGAATGAATCTTTCAAGTAATAAACTGTTTAAAAACTAGATGAATCTTGAGGGAAAATTTTATTTTATGTGGTTGTAGAATGTAACACATCGAGATTTTTTGAATTTTTTTCCAAATTAATTTACCCTTTTTTATATTTTTCTTTTAATGAAAAACTGATGATAACTTATTTTATATTAAAGGAATAGGTTTGGCTTGAGTGATGCACAACAACATGTTAATCATGCACTACACAAAAAAAATATTGTGTCCTTCTCTACACAGAATTCCAATGTTACCATGCTCTTTACACAACAAAGACTTTCCTCAACAATTTTCGTAACTCACAAGACCGAGGTTTACTGAACAATAATATATTATTTAAATATGTCTATTTAATCTAATAAGATAAAACCCTAACAAAAAATTTGATGTTATGAATTGTTTTAAAATATTTTTGAAAATATACGTTTTACACAATATAATAAGAATTCATTAGCTACCAATTAATTATAAATGATTATGAAGATCGATTGAATATAAATATAATTATAATTATGGTGAGAAATATGTTTTACCCTAATCAATTAAAATTTTGTTTTTTTTTATTTCCATTTAGTTATTTAAAAATTAATTTATCATAGAACATCAACTTGGTATACATTACAAGTAATACCATGTTTCTAAGAAACATCATATTATTATTATAATTATTTAAATGATTTAATTATATTTTTCCATTAAAAAATTGTAATATTAATAATAATTACTTTTTTAAAAAATATTTTTGTTATGATTATATAAATATAACAAATTGATAATGAAATATTTAATTTTTGGTATATTCCTTTTATGTTTAAAAATATTGTTTTCTCGAATCAACTATTTTTCATTTCCTTATTTGAAAAATAATAAAATTAAATTTTGACAAGTTTAGATATTTAATTTGTTAAAAAGTTTCATTTTTTAATTCATAATTTCCAAATTAACATACGACGATATTTTTGGGATTTTATAGGAAACATCATTTTTGACGAATAGTGAAAACTACTCCATTTTATTGAAAAAATCACATTTAGTTTAAATAATTATTAATGTTAAAAAATATTTTTAGTTTTTTTAAATGTAAAATTAGATAAATATTAAAAATATTAATTGAATTATTTTAATATAAAAATTTTCATTGATATTGAATATAAAATCTTAACAAACTTTTGAACATTTTTCAACATTATAAACCCATTATTTTGTCCCGTCTGCAAGAGTAGCATTAAAAATCATATTCCTGATTATATTTTTTTTATTTTTAAAAATACAATATGCACTATTTAATTTAGTATCATATTTAGATTATAATAATAATAAGGTATTTTTTTGACCAAAATTATTGGTAAAAGTGATTAAAATTAATCATAGTGATTTAGGCCAAATTAAGCTTAATTAGGGACTAAACTATAAAATTAAGGGCACAAATGATATATCAACTTGTACAAAAACCATTTTATGTCCATATTTAGGAAATATAACTTAAATTATTGTGTTTTTTTGTTTTTTATGAATTTTTTTAGGTGAAAAATGCGAACACCTAGCTTGTTTCTAAAAACTCCAAGTTAGTCCTTTTCGTTCCCTATAAAAACACACCTCCTCTTCCACTTCCTCATGCCTCTAACACCTCTGAATTTCATCCAATAACCTCCAAATAAACGTCCCAAAAATCTTATCTTTATCTTATAAGGTATTTATTGGGTAGAAGGAAATCAATGGAAGCCTTGTGGCATAAACCAAAAGGAGTTCTCGATTAAAAGGCAACGTCTTCTCTCAAGTCCATTCATTTATTTTCCTTCTCCACACCCTACAAGTCTTTTTATTTTTTGATTATATAAAAAATTATCCTATATATAATGGTATGTTGTTATTTAAATTTTTATACCTGTGCTTCCACAGAACTTCATCTAATGGGTAACTAACATACTATTTCTATGTACGACGAAATATTGTCTCACGAAACGATGATTTTTAATTTTTCAATTACCACCTATCATGATGGAAATTAAGTTAGAAAATATATTTATATATGATATATACTATATTTATAATGTATTTTTTATTCTCTAATACTATTTTGGAACAAAAATTTATGATTCCATCTTATGTAAATAATATAATTTAATTAGAGGTAGTGTGGACTACGACACCCTCAAATAAATTTGATTTATTCATACACGACATGAATTGTATTAAGGATGGGTTTAGTGAATATATAATATAAATATGTTATCATAAATCTAATATAATAATGATATATATATATTCATATATGTCTTTTACTTTCTTTCTCTAATCATTATAATTATATGGAGACATCGTTCATGCATACGTACGACTACCATCACGATAAACGGTGTATTCGGTTTCGAACACATATATTTTATATATTATTATAATATAAATATACTATATATAATTTATATTTATATAATTTTTTACATTCATGAATATTGATATAAGTATAAGGACCCATAATATAACAAATGAAGACACATATGAAAAACAATGAAAATATTACCCAGAGTGAAACCATAATATAGGATGGTTAACAAGAGGGTGATACAAGGTAATAATAAAACCATATAAGGTACTAGATATAATAATATGGATCTATAAAATATCTATGACAAATATATATTAATTATACTAGTGGTTTTGAAGAAGAACAATGAGATTCAAAAACACTTTAAGGGGATTTCAACTCACTTTTTATTTCCACGAGATACACAATTCATTAACCATCAATTCCATTTCTTTCGTATTGAGAATTAAAATGTATGTAATCAATTATTCTTATAGTAATATTTATTTTTATTTATATATCCATTATATGACCTTTATTTCAGAAGTATTAATTTTCAATTGTTACCATATCGGAAAAATTGTTTTGTCTCAATTTACCTTCTATGGGAAATATGTTTTGTTATACACAAAAATTAATTTTGGAGTGTATATAATTGAATAACATAAATATCATTATTTTAATGATATTAGAAGATTCATGTAATTTTATTCTCTTACATTAAGAGTATGATCCATGTTTACTAAGTGATAATAGTTTATTGAAACAATATCATCGCTTTTCGAGATTGTTAATGGTTATGCTTCTCTGAGGAAATCATATGATACATCTCTCAAAAAAAATTATGAATTTTATTATCCCATTGTTATTCATGATATATTAATGTATTGTTTTAATTTTATACTCTACAGTACATAATATAAATAATAAAGTTTTTTTATTAAATCCTTCCCTTATAATCTATTTCATCGGAACTATGTTTCCCTTCAAAACTATGTTATCGAAAAAGGGTTTCTAGAATATTCTAATAATATCCTATGATCATTAAAAGACATTTTAACCATTTTATCTTCTATTAACAATGTTTTCAAAGAAATATTATTTCACTTTCTGAAGGAGGTAGTTTTCTATTATTTTTACTTTGCAAAAGAAAAGATCTTTTTATCTCATAAGACTTGTATGGATTTATCCATCATCGATACCTTAGATATTTGTTTTCATTTTTGATGGTAAATTTGTTAAGATTTTTTTTTCAAATGATATTTTCAAATAAAATGGGTTTCAAAATATTTTTATGCTTATTTTATACATTTTCAGGAAAAATGGATTTCAAAATTTTTTCAACCTTGTTTTATAGGTTTTCAATAAAAATGGTTTCTGAAATGTTTTTAAGAATCCATCATAATATTTTGTGAAAATGGTTTTCAAAAATATTTAAATTTTTATTAATATGTTTTCGAATTAATTTCATTAAAAATTATTTTCAAAATGTTATCAAGATCTATTTATATGTTTTCAAAGTATTTGTAAAGAAGTTATTTTCATATAATTTTCAAGCTTTCATTATAATTTTTAAAAGCGTTTTCTATTAAAAAGGTCATTAAAATGGTTTGAAGTTTATTTTATGTCTTCTAGGAAAATGGTTTTCATAAGATTTCAAGACTTATTTATAATTTTTAAATATATTTTTGATGAAAATTATTTTCAAATTGTTTTATGTATTAATGATAAATTTTCATAGTAAAAATGATATTTTATTCATAAAACATTTTTTAAAGATATTTAAAGAATAATTTCTATCTAGGATGACATCCATTGTTGTTAGTCATTTCATTTTAGGAAATGATCTATAGGTTCCATTCATATTCCTTATACAAATGGGTTGGGCTAAATATCATGGTATTAATGAAACATATATCTCTTTCACGGGTTAAGTGTTTATGAAATACATTTCCCTTTTATGAGTTATGCTTTTGATGAAATGTTTATGAAAAATGTATCATTTTCCACATGTTGTGATATGTTTACATGTGTGTGATACCAATTTCATTTATGGGATATGATATGGTTGATTGTTATTTTTTGTCACATGTCTATATGAATTAATTATTATAATGTTGGGACATATATCTCCCTCCAATGCATTTGATAAGGAATTATATAAATTGATATAGACTAATATTGTATTGGGAATGAACCTTGATTACTATGATGTCCATGGGAGTGAACCTTGACTACCACGATTTAATAAGGTGTGAACTCATGCTATTAAGATGTCCGTGAGGGTGAACCATGACTACAAAAATGGTATGTCGAGTGAGCTAATGAAACCAATATGGTTGTGGGAGCGAACCTTGACTACCAAGATTGTATGAGGAGTGAAATCATGCTACTAAGATATCCATGGGAGTGAACCATTACTAATATTTTGTAGCGGGAGTGAACCCATTCTACCAATATGGTTTCGGTAGAGATGCCTTGGATATCATGGAAATCATATTTTATGATTATGTTTATGCAACAATTCTATGTTTTCTTAATACGTTATACTTTCAGATATTTTGTTCTTTATTTCTATTTGATTAATGTCTTATAAAAAACAAATATTTATTCCATGATTTGAGTATATGATCATTGGTATCCAACGTAAGATATTTTATTTTCATTATGTTGTTCTCATACCCCAATGATCATGATTATGCTTACATATCTCCCTTGTTTACCATTCCTGGGAATTTGAGGACACCCCTTTCTTATGTTTCCTTTCCATGGATTATGGAGAAAGGTTTTAGGTAGAATTTATAAAGGAATTGATCTTAATGGGATATGTTAAAGATCGTTAACCAAGATAGAAGATTTTATTTCTAATTTTCCTAAGACACTAAACTATTATGGTCCCCGAGCACAAATTTTTGTAATATGATGAATATTCATCTAAAATGATGTAATATCTATGTATGTCAGGCATGAGTTTCTATAGGAATTCTTATTACTTAGAATATTTATATTATTACATTATTATACATAGAAATGGAGTATTAGGGAAGAGAATATCTCACATTATGATACTTGAGCATGTTGCCCAATTACATTATGATACTCTTGCATTAATTCCCTATGCATGGAATCCATTATATTTCGATACTAATTCATATATTACATATGAATATGATCACTTGTATTATGATCAAGGGGTATGGAATCCATAGGCAAGGTGTCCCTAATCAAAACTCATTTGAGATAATTGGGAATCATATCTCTAATTTAAAATGTGAAAATATTATATAATTATTATGTGGATGTATGGTCAGTTAGATATATGTCCCCACTAATGCGTGGATATCTTCTCATATGTACCTACTTACTCATATAAATATATATACATGATGAAAAAAAAAATTAGATATTTTGGCATAGACTGATGTAGGTATGGTCAACCATGTGTCATTGAGGTACATGATCTAATATGTTCTCATTTACTTTTACAGATCTTCTTACCATGATATACCCAGACACTACATTATTTTATTTTCATGGGTTTGATATTTATTAGAAAAAATTGGTGGTGGCATACTAGTTGTATCTCACAAAATATTGAGGTTTCCTTTTGGTACATAAAAAGACATAATGGTTTCAAGTTTAAAATCATGGAGTTTTCCTCCATGTTATTATCCTTCTAGGATTATAAGGGATATGAGAGTAGTTGATTGAGCTAGTTCCCATGATTCTACTGGAGATAACTGTTGAGTCATTTATTTATTTATTTCACTTATCAGTATAAATATTTATTCCTTTTTTTATTTCATTCTCTTATACATGGTAGCATATTCATGGATAGACATTTATTAGTTATTATTTATTTTCAGTTATTATTTTTCACTGTCGTATTTTTCTACTAATCCTATATTCTTATTATTGATCCAAATAATATAGTTTCCCCACTATAAAAAATATAAACCCTCACTACTTGTTAGAAGTATTTTGAACACTGGGAGGTGAGAATGAGGCCTTGTGGTGAACCGTCTTGGGGAACCTATATAGTGGATCCCGAGCTAGGATGTTACAAAGTGGTATCAAAGGTGTTCTTTTCCTTTTTAATCACAATTTGTGATCGTCTAAAAAGATATTTAATGTTTTGTTTATTGGTAGATATATCTTTTTTGGGTCCGAACAACACACACATAAGGGAATTATGGATAGGATTATTGTTTTATTTTAATGTTGATTATTTTTTAACCATGGTCCACTAGTCATTAATTACTTAGACGAAGTATTTTTATCATTGGCATGATATGGAAGGTAATTTTTGTTACATGCATCATTATTGGTACTTTGTATCCATGTTTCTTGTATATGCAATTAGATATAGGTTTCTTCATAGATTTCTTATTGTGTGACGATTTGTATACCTTTATTTTTTGATTTCCAACTAATGCCTATTTTTCATGTTGTGTTACCATGAATTATTGTAATCCACGTTATAGTGATAAGTAAAATTCTTATATTTATGCTATGTTTCAACAAATTTTTATTTAACATTCCTATAGTTTCTAATGGTGATATCATGCCTACATAAATTTATGACAGATGAAATTGGTAATTGAAGTCTCGGTATCAAAAAAATGGATTGTTCCTATTTATATTGATAGTGACAACATAATTAGCCAATATTTTAATGTTTGAGAAATGGAAAATTGGATTCATTTGATAAAACATTTAATGTTTTGATAAAATGTGTTCCCCAAACACTTTATAGTATGTATGGGTCATTATGAAAATAGGTAGGGTTACCTATGTAAACCAACAATTATCCATAGTTGTAGATACATAAATTCCAATTGCAACATATAAAAGAATGTAAATTTATAATTTTGGAATATAAATTCATATAACTATAATCGGAATAATATATATATATATATGTAAATTTTGAAATGTGAATTCATATGGAAAACGAATGCTTTTAAATAAAGGGTAAATTGTGAATAAAGGGGATTTTACCTCTACGATTTGGGTGTAACGAACCTTATGAATAAATCATTCAATGCAGTATTGGACCCCAATAGGGAAGTTGGGGGATGTTTCTCATGAGATAAATTTTACTCAACCTCGGTAGGATGGTCTTTGTGTGTTTCTTATGAGATATACCCATTAAGGGTGTTTTGAAATATCAATAATGTAAAATGTTATAGGTTTCACTTAAATGAGATGCCAATTGTAATATATATAGTGTTAAATACATTAATTAGGGGTGTATTGCTAAATAATTATGATGATACTAACTATATGGGACCCACATAGGAATAATTTACTCTTTATATGTCGTGTTACTAAACCCCATGGGTATATTCATGCTAATTTTATGGTAATTTAAAGAGTTCAAATGTGATTTTATTGATTTACATATAAATATACGGTGGGATATTACTTAACGAGTCCCTTTAATTAATAAAATACCCATTATCTGATTTTGAGATTTTTTATTATGAGGAATTATATAATTGAAATTCCAATTAAAAATTAAAGTATTTTTCCACTATAGATTAGAAAATTGACATTTTATTTAATCGAGGTGGTTTTGAAACCAATTGAATCATACAAATTATTAAAAATGAAATTATGAGATAATTTTTCAAATGTTTCATAGAGAAAATGAAATAAAGTGACTACTCTAGTTTATCTAACAATTGGTAGTTGATTTCTGTGGTATATGAACAGTTTTTATAGCGACCTTTCTTTTTCATACATATCATATTACATAATTTTAAAGAAAAAAATCAATAAACAATGAGGATATAAAAGTTTTGTTAAAATTAGGTTCATACATAATATTTACAAAATAAAACATAAAAATTTATTTACTACCTTCTTTTATAGCTTCTTATTATCCCTTTAATACTATTTAGATCATGTAGTCACCTTAGGATATACACCAAAAAGGGGTGAGATAAAATCTCTGTAAGAGGATAGATAAGAACATGAAATAATAAAACATGGGGTGTTCATAATAAATACTATAATAACATAGGAAAAGATTCATAAAAATGTGTGTAAACATTATGTAACGGCATGAAATATAGAAATGCATAAAAATGAAACATCATGTCTTAATGGTTAACCACCACACATTTTTTTTAAAAAATATAGAATCATGTTCACGCATATTTCACATTACTCATGAGTTTAATCACACTACCCAATTCATTAGAGATCTATATAATTATGGGCATAGTTATCACTTCATAACATTTATATTGTGCAATATTATTTTTGGCACACCTGTCAAATCACAACATTTAAATTATCATAAATGTCACATAGAACATATATCATTGTTGAAAATATAATAACCCAATGAATGGAATAGGATTCATTTCATTAGAATACATTCATAAACACAGGGTTCCCAAATTAAAGACGGAATAACATACTTGATATAAAAATCATCAACCTTGAGTGAAAAAAAACATTCATGAGAAGTAAATGGTGTGTTTGTTTTCTAAAAAATAAGTTATTATAGATAACAATATGATTTTAATAAACTCATGTAAAAAACTTGTATATCCTAGAAAATGGAAGAAAATTATGAAGAAATTATTTCTATAGAATATCCATACTGAATATGCGGTGAAAGAGGGAAACCCCAGAGAAAGAGAGTTGGGTTTGAGAAATCAATATACCTTTTCTCTGAAAGCATCATTCATGTTAAAATTCAATTATTACTTAAGGCATGTTGAAGACTTCTCTAGAATTAAGATGTCAATTTGGGATCATGGTCAAAGAAAATTTGGAGTAGAATTACATGAAATATCCCTACTTCCACCATATATATCTTCGAAAGCTATTAAAGAGAAATGTATTCTCGAATAGCGATAAATTAGCAGTCATGGTTATTCAGTCCACCACAACGCATATCACATTATTTTCATTGGATATCTTTGAGAGACAACTAATGAATTCTATAGTGAAATTCTCCAATTCCCACATTAGTATAGGGAATGGTTTCAATATACCTTTCAAATTTTGTTTCAAAAATTTTTCTTGCTTACATATCAAGTACCTTGACATATACTCTCTAATACTGGTCTTCATGTTATCCCACATGAAGTGTTCTTAAAGATATGGATACATCTTGATACACCTGATATCAATAGAGAATGTCGGGGGATGTAAGATATCAGGTATATACTTATTTATCCCATGTGTTGAAGTCATAAAAATCCTTATTCCATACCAAATTACCAACCATAATTGATATGGAACTCTTGAAGCTTCCCTTTATTTATTGTATTCTAAATTTTATGTAACTCTATATCATCCCAATGGGCCTCCGTAATCTTTTCTTGGAAAGATGGTAGGGTAGTGATTTAGGAAAGGTGGGTTGTATTTCTCACAATTATGATTTAAAAATACATCTATTTCATATCATTGAATATATGCTAGTTCTCAATTTGCAACATGGATATAGTAGCAGATTCATTACTTCTAAGTTCATCTTCAACCTTTTTCGGCATTACGGGATGATAGTTAATTGAGAAATCATAGTATTTGATTACATCTAAACATCTCCTCTGATGCATATTGATCTCATTTTTTGTGAATATATACTTTAGGCTCTTGTGATTAGTATATATGTCACACTTCTCTACATAGTTATAGTGATGCCAAATTTTCAAGGAATAAATCACAACTTCTGGCTCTAGATCTTTTTTTGAGTAGTTCTGCTCATGGATCATAATCTAAAGTGAGGCTTAATCTATCACATTATCTTTTTTACAAGATCAAAAAACCCCAATAATTTCATGGAATCATCAATGTATATCACAAAAAAAATCTCCACTTTTCTGTAATGTGAGAACTTTTGGAGTGATAAGACATCAATATATCTCATGGAAACTTTCCTAAAATTCTTCTGTTGAGACATAATTTACACCTTTCATTGTTATCATTTTTAGTATGGTTGAAATATGTGAGACATTTCTAACAAAATGTTGATAGTACCCAACCAAAACAAGAAAACTATGGAATTTATTGACATTTGAGGTTCTTTTCCACTTTTCAATTGCCATTATTTTTGAAAGGTCTGTAGAAACTCCCTCACTTGTGATCCCATGTCCAATTAATTTTACTTTCTATATCCAAAAATCCCACTTGATGTTCATGGTGTACAAATTAACCTTCCTCAATGATGCCAAAACAATCCTTATATGTTATTCATGTTCCTCCATTCTCTTAGATTATAGGATAATGTCATCAGTAAATACTACCATAAATTTTTTGAGGTAATGTCTAAAAAATTTATTAATAAAATCCATTAATATTTCATGGGAATTAGAAAGTCCAAAGGGCATCACCATAAACTCATAAGGCTCATACCTTTTATATAAGGTAGTATAATGAATATCTTCTTTCTTCACCTTTATCTGATGATATCCATAACATTGACCCTCTTATGAGAAGTTCTGATCTCATATATACTGATCAAACTAATCTTCAATCCTTGGAAGGGAATATTATTTCATTATAATGATGTTTTTGAGTTCCCGATAATTGATACACAGCCGCATTGACCCATCCTTCTTCTAACATAATATCACTGTCTCACCCCACAGTGATGCACAAGGTTGTATGAAAAATTTATTCAAAATCTCTTGCAGCTGCTTCTTTAACCACTCTAGTATGATTGTAGCCATCCTAGTTGGACACTTTTAGATAAGATTAGCTCCGGGTATGAGTTCTATTGAGAACACTAAATCAAGATCTGGGAGTCGTTCGGGTAACTCATTTGGAAATACATCATTCTATTCCCTTACAATGAGCATTTCCCCTTGGTTAATACCTTTTTTTGACTCAACCATTTGTGTAATGTATGATTCTTCACATGGAATCAACACCTACAACGTTCAAGGATTTTCTGAAGGAGATTAATTATCTTCATTGGATATGTAGAGGACAGTGGGATGGTTCAGAATATGAAATGATATTTCCTTTTCCAAATAATTCATATGTCATATATATAATGATAGCCAATGCATTCAGAGTATAGAGTCGAATTCCAGCAAGGGATGTATCACAATATATCATATAACATTCTTCCCACAAGTTCCCACAAGAGAAGCGTACAACACTACAGTTTCAATGATTGAACCACTAGGTTATTTTATAAGTATCTCTATAGAAAGGTTTCGGGGATTTGATTTAATAGTTCTAAAAAACATGAGTTTTATAAAGGAATGTGTAGAACTATAATCAAATGATACTTTTTCCATTATTTAGTGAATTGGAAGTGTATCTTGTACGACTTCATTCTCTTTCTCCAATTCTATAGTAGTGATGGAACAAGCCTTCCCTTGATCCTTTGGTTTTGGTTCTTAATGATGACGATTACCCTCGAGGACTCAAGTTTTAGTGCACTAGATTTAATATTTCCTTTTCTTCCCAAATCTGTAGCTTGGACCATGAGTGGTTCTCTCATTTCTTCCACCACATTGTCATGCCTTTTCTTGTATTTTCAAAATTTATGAGATTGGTGTCCTTCTCTACCAAACATCAATTATTTACCCATTCCATTTAGGAAGTTCCCATGATGATTCTTCCAACATTTTTGACATGTAGTCAGTTGAGTTTTCTTTCTAACATTATAATTAGATCCCCCGTCATGAAACTCTATCATTCATTTATTATCACCATATCCATGGTACTACTCTCAAAAACCCATATCCAATTTGATAGAACATGTAAAAACTTATTCATTATAAATAATGTCAACAATTGTAATATCATTTATAACTTTTTTTTAATCCACTAATGAATCTATCATTTTTAATTTAAAAACCCCAAACCATACCTTTCAAGCCATGTGAAATTATACTCATAGGACGTGAAATATTCTATTTCCATTTTCTTAATCTCTTGGAATTACTTATCCATCTCTTATTGATGTTTTTGAGGGAAATAATTGTTAAGAAACATAATCCTAATGCTTTTCACTATATCAAATCACTTTCTTCCCTTGTCTTGGTGTTCTAAATAAAATCTCACCACTGATCAGCTTCTCTATATTGTTGGTAAATGACTAGATCCACCTTCTCCTTCATAGAATAATGAAGTATAGAAAATATGTTCTCTATTGATGGTAACAACTAATCTATGAGTTGAGGAATGGAGGATACACTAAATTTCTGTGGTTATTTCTACATAAAACACTTGATATCTAGTCTCCCCCTCTTTTGTGAAGGAGTTCATTCCACATTATTCAGGTTATTATTCAGACGATGATACAGTAGGGTAAGCATCACCATGAAATTATATACTCCACCTCCCAAATAATTTGGGATCTAATTCAGGAAATCAATGTATTGTATCTCTCATGGTTTGTTGGCTCAGTTTCTCTGGGTTCCCACTATTTTCTAAAATAGAAAATGTTAGAAGATAAAATAAGTTAACAATTCATCAGAAATTTAAACCGTTGTAAAAATTAAATATAAGGGAATATATTATGGGATACCTATGTTTAGAATTTGCTGAAAAATCTTATAGGTAACTCACTTATACTCATTCTCAAAATTAACGTATTCACTAAGGTTCTCCAATCCTCATTCCAAAAATAATTAAATAGTCCCTTGATATCATCTATAACGACCACTATTTTCATAAATATCTTATTAAATAAATTTAAAGTCAAAAAACATAAAATCAATACCCAATGATGATATAAAGAATTATTTTATTTGTAAAATTGGTACCATAGATAACATTAATAAAATAAAACTTAAATATTAATTTTATTCTATATTCCATAGTTTCTTATTGGACCTTGAATTCCCCTTACTACATGTAGTCACTGAAGGTCATACACCAAAAAGGGGTGAGCTAAAAGCCCAGTAAAAGGATAGATAAGAACATGAAACCATAAAACAAGGGAATAGACTAATCAATATCATCATAAAATATTCAAAGTATCATAACCATGAGAGGAAAAATTATATAGGGGCATGAACTGTGGCAATACATAAATATGAAACATCATGTCTTAGTGGTTAACTACCACCTATAGTTGAAAACAAATATTGAATCATGTTCCAACATATTATTCATTGCTAATTTGGTTCTTCAAATTATCCAATTAATTTGAGCACTAAATAATTTCATGATAAACCATCAGATCATTGCATTTTCTTTGCGCTATATAATTCCTAGTGCACCTGTCACACCACAACATTTACTTTATCATGCATGCAACATAGAAAATATATCATTATATAACATATAATTACACATGGAAATGATTGGTTTTTATTTCCAAAGAATAACTTCATAATATGTGGCTTTCCAAATGAAATAGGTAATAATATTCTTGATATAAGAACCATTAACCTTGAGTGAAGGAATCAATATTGAGACGTAAAAGGTGTGTTCTTTTTTTGAAATAAGTGTTTTTTTAAAAACATTGTGTTTATAAAAAATTCATGTAAAAAACATGTATATCCCATTAAATTTATTATAATTATTAATAGATTATTTTTAATGAATAAACATTCTTAATATGTGGGGAAAGAGGGAATCCCCAATGAAAGAGAGTTGGATTCGACAAATCCCTTAACCTTTTTTCTGAAATATTCCTTAATGTTAATATCCTATATAATAAAATTATATTTATTAGTTAGAAATTATATATTTTTTTATACATGAATGATATTTATAATGGTTTTATTATGTTATTTTATGGTCTTTTCTATGATTTAATGTGTAGAATTTCATCGTTTGGGAACATTCATTTTCCTGGTTTTCTGGAATTGTTCACTTGTATTCATGAATTGAAGTTAATTTAATGACTATGAAGATAATAAATTATTATTATATATTATTAATGATAATTTTCAATATTTAATTAACTTACAAAGGATTTGGTTATATACTATGATTAATATTCATAAGATAAAATTTAATGATGATGGTTTTTGGTTAATTTTGGCTGTTTTTTAACACAATGAACCCATTTTATTTTATCATTTATTATTATGAGTATAAGTTATTTGAAGAACATAAAAAGGGTTAAAAAAATATACAATATTTTTTAAAACATTTAATGGAATTATTAAATTATTTTAAGGTTTTTGTGGAAAATAAATGTGCATCGCCCACGATGTTGGTAAATTGACACATCACGGGAGACGATTCCATTTTTATAATAAAAGACGGAGAGAGAAGATTTTAATGTTGGATATTCCATTAACATGATATAATTAATGTATATTTATGTTACTGGAGTTATAATTCCATTTTAATATTGGTAGGTGGGGAGAGAATAAAAAAATATATTGAAATTCAATGGAAATTAAAAGAAAAAGAGAGAAGATTTACCTCAAGAATTCTCCACTTGAGATTATCCTCAAGGCACATAGTCTTTAAATTTTAATGAGGAACATATATTATAGACATGGGGGAGGTGATATTGATGTGTATTGGCCATTATTTAGAAAATTCTTATAACTTGGGAGGAGTGATAAGAAGAATGTGTTAGGGGTGGTATTTAATGTGGAGGAGAAGGGTGTTTTCTCAATATTATATTCATTCGATTATTATTATAGATGAAGAAAATAAATAGTATTATAATAATCCCTAAAAATATAATAATAATGAATTATGATTTGAGATTAAGGTTATAATATCATCCTTACATCAATAATGACCCGAAATTCATGTATTTAGCATTTATGAAAAATTATCATATTTTACTATTCATTATGAAATCATGTATTTCAAAAAAACCCTAAAATTCACCCTAACCATTTCTATAAATTTATAATTCAAAAATGTACTATATATTATGAAAATATTTTTTTATATATGAGTAATTTTATTTTTAATTAAATTTATCATTTACGTGGAAAATAAAGACTTTAAAATTATAACTGATTTTATAAGACTTTGAAAAATTGCTTAAGGTCTAATAAAATTATCTAAAAATAATATGATATCAAAATAAAAATTTCAGAATACATTTAAGGAAAAAATGTTCTTTTAAATTATTAATTGAATCAAAAAAATTGTAATCATTTATTTATGACTTATTTAAATACCATCACTAACGTGATAATTTATAAAACATATATTTACTTAAACTACGATATAAATATATTATACTTATACTTATAAGATTACTATATTTTATTTATACATTCATGGGTGTGGTTTCTATTCATTTTCCAAGTTTACTATTCATAAGGGTCATATTACTATTCATAAGTTCAATTTACTATTTCATTTGTATTGGTTTCTTAACTTCTAGAAATACATTTTATTTCATTAATTCATGATTTATAATGCTTTTACCATGGTATATAAGTGAATTTATGTGATTTATATTATTTATGAAATTACTATAAGAAGGTTCAAATTCCATTGACGAATGTTTAGTTCATTACAGATTTAAAAGTTGAAATTAATCTCCATGATTTAAATTAAATTAACATTAAATATTTTAGAGGTTCTTATTATAAGGAACCCAATGTAGGGGTTTGTTTCAAATGTGGCCATCAGGGTTTCCTTTAACATGAAACTGAATTTTTTTTGGAAATCTTATGTTTTCTTCTTAGGATACATAGGACATATAAGTTAGGTGGTAATGCATAGTGATATTTTTTTGGTGTGTCATTATTTTATGTTTGATTCCTTGTGTATGTAATAATATAGCTCAGTTATGGTAGCTCCTTATATTATTAATGCATTAACTAATGATACCTTTCAGTTTCATAAGAGTAGTTCCATTTAGGTGATAGTTATCCCATGTAGGACTCATGGTATTGAATGGACACCCTAAGTAAATAGGTGGTTTTATGTTAAGACAGTCCTTAAAAAGGTATTATAGTATCCATATACTGTTGAGTGTTATCCCTCATATTCATTATGATATTATTTAGTCTTTCATTAAGCATGCTTTTTTCGGCTGCTCAGATATGATTAGGGCCAGTTAGCATGAATTTTATCAAGTGATGCCATTATTCTAATGATGATATATTCTAACCCATTCTGGTCAATGATTCCTTACCTACATTAGTTTAAATACTTCTAAAAGAGGGTTCCCTAGAGTTTTAGATGTAGTATAATGAATTATAATGAATGTGATATACTTATCTTGTGAGAGACTATACAGTTAGTTTGGGGATTGTGGTCTCTAACATTTCACTCAGACCATAGAAGTTTTACGTGGTGGTAATGTTAATGAAAACAAACATAGGATATTTGTCTGGGACTAAATTTTTCTCTCTATGATGATCTATGTTTTATAATATTTTCTATACTATTTCATGTCAGGTTCTCCGATATTTTTATTTTTTCATGGATATGACCTGGTTTTTTAAAAGAATAATGAGTTAGTGTTTATCAAAACTAGAAATGTTTGGTGTTATTTTTCATGTGCATAGACCAGTTGACCAGTGCTTACACTATCATAATCTCTTATTATAAATTACACCATGAGGTAGTAAGTCATTCAAAAAAAACATGGCACATGTGAGATTCCTAATTTTTATTTTGGGTTCCAAGGTAACTCACAGAGTATTAAAATATGTACATACTACGTAGCATGGTCAGTATGAACTTTTATTCTACCGACTCTTAGAATCATGAGTTGGGTTTTTGAATTGGGACAGGTTTACCAAATATACACCCACTATGTATAGTAAGTTTAAATCTGGCCTATTTGTGCATGTAACCATTTAGAGCTGAACGTATAGAATCCCAAGATTAACATACATTGATATTAAATCATTTTTTATAAACATTCAGTATGTTAATAAAATAAATTCTAGAGGATTGTAATAGGTTAGTGTATTTAGAAACATGGAATCAAAATCTTCTATCCTGGTGAAGGGTCTTCATCATAACCCTTAAGGATCTACACCGTTAGCACTTCAACTGAAAACCATTCTGCATAGCATAAAGAAATTAATCATAAGAAATGGTTGAGATCAAATTCCTAGTAAGGGTAAACAAGGGAGACATGTAAGAATAAAAATTAACATAATAGTTTGATAACACAATCATAACATAATGAGATCATACCCTGTATATCAAAGGTCATAAACATGAGCTATGGGATAATGTTTGGTAGTTCATAAGACTTTAATCATAAGGAAATAAAAATCATGAGCCAAGAAATCGAAAATAAGGAACAAGACGTAGGATTTGTGGCTTACATATAGAAATGGAATATTTTAGGTGAAGACTATAGACCATGGCATTTAAAACATGTTAGGATTGGGATAAAACTCGTGTACCTAAATTGGGATTGGGATATAAACTAGTGTTCCCACATTATTTTAGTAATGGTATACAACCCATGTACAATATTTTTTGGGTCTTGGGATACTACCAGTATACCCTCTTTAATTTAGGCTTGGCCTACAACACATTCGACCAATTTATTTTTAGGCTTGGGCTACAACCCAAACACCCACTTTATATTAGAGCTAGAGTTACAACCCATGTACCCTTTGAGCCCATAAAAACATATCTTTACCCAATGCATTGGAGGGAGATATAGGTCCCACCCATATCATAGTAAAATAATTCACAAATGTTCCACAATATAACAAAACATTCAATATATCATGAACCATAAAAAGATATAGCTCTTATAAACATAAAATCATGATAAAATGAAATGCATATCATTACCATGTCATCACATTGTAATATATTGAATCAATATAGGTTTCATAACCATTTCATCGAATAAAAACTCATAAAAGTGAAAAATATTTCATAAACATCTAACTTGTGAAAGAGAAATAGGTTTCATTAAGACCATGACATTGAGGATTACCTATTCATATAAAGGATATGGATGGAACCTTTATAGAATTTCTAAAAAAGGAATGGGTAAAATAAATGCATGTCATCATAGATGTAAAATAGTTTCGAAATATCTTTAAAATGTTTTATTGAGGAAAATATCTTTTCCTCATTGAATAAGGATTGTTAATACATAAAACCATTTAAAAATAATTTTCTATGAAAATAACCTAAAAACATATAAAGAAGACAAGAAACCATTTGGAAAATACTTTTAACTTTAAAATTACTTTTAAACTATTTCTTAAATAATTACCATTTAAAAAGGAAAAATAATTTTCAAATATTGCTGGTGGTAAACCCATACATGTCGTACGATGTAAAAAATGAAAATTTCTTTTCCATGGTAAAACAGTCAGAAGGATTGCATTTTTCAGAAAGTGATAAAAATATTCCATTTAAGATATTGTTAAAACAAAAAAGCGCAAAAATTTATTTAAAATATTATATGATAAAGGTATAATATTCATCGAAACCCTTTTAGAGAACATTTTTTTCTACTAAAGAAGGGGTAAAGTCGGGCATTCCTAATTTTTTCATTACTAGTTTATATAACAATTATTAAAATATGGTATCAATACATGAATATATAATTAAATAATATAGGAAAATAAAACTAATTATTATTATTGATATATTGATCATGATATTTCATAAATAGAATTAATAACAAAAACAATCTCGGGAAGCAATGAAATTTTGTCAATAAACTCTTATAACTCGGCAACATGGGATCATACTCTACATTTAAAAAAAAGAAATTAAATGAAACTTAATATATCATTTAAGGACTTATATTTGTGTTAAAACATATAAAATGTAATTATATACACCTCAATGAAGGTTTAGGTTCATAAAAATACCTGTATCTCAAAAAGAAAAATTTTGACTAAACTGTTTTACTGGTTTGGTTTCTTTTGAAAGCTAAATGATATGGAGGAATTATTATCATATGGGAATTTTACTACCCAAAATATTTAATAAATTATACATATAATAAAATCATGGGTAGTACTTAAACCACACAAAAATGAAAGAGTATCGAACACATCTTGTATCTAAGAGAAATTAAAAGTGAGATGAACTCCCCTTATATTGTGTCTTGACTCTCTCCATATTTCACAAGAATCCTATATAATAAATATAAGTTTTTTATACATAATTTACAGAATAATTTTATTATATCTATTTCCATATTTTTTTATTATATCTTTATATTACACATTTTTTAATGATCTTATGTTAAGGTTTTACTTCGGATAATATTCACTTTTTCCATTGCACGTGTCTTAATTTGATACATCATTGGTCCTTATAATTCTATCATGATTCTAGAATATAGAACATTTTATACATATCTGGTATATCTAGTGTATTTATATTATAATAATCTATAGTTTAATTATGTACATAATTTAATACATAATTCATAGAGATGGTAAGTTGTACGTATGTATGAATGTTATTTTCCTTTTTTATTGTCGTATTGAAAGAAGGTATATAAATTAAATATGTATATATATGTATGTATGTATATATATCATTATTATAGTCTTATGATTATATAATTTATATCATATAATTTCATTAAATACATATTTAATACGTTTTTTGTGATGCGTCAATGAATCACATCGCTTTGTTGGGGCGGTAGTCCAGAATTCCTCAAATGAGATTATCGTATTAACATCAAATGGAAGGTAAAATATGTGTGTGTTAAATTGAATAAATAAGATTAAATATATATTAAATATATTATATTACATATAATATATTTCATATATAAAACTAGTTTCTATCATAATAGAAACCATGATTGGTTGGTAAAGGAGAAATGATTAATCATCGATTCGTGAGGCAATAGTTCGTCATTCATAGAAACAGTATGTTCAACATAAATTGGATGGAGATGTGTGTAATTGTAGGTTATAAACATTTAATTACAAAATCTTATTATATATATGATACTGGTTTGGTCACACAAGAATTTAACAGAGAGAGTTTAGGGGGTGGAGGAGGAAAATAATGTATAAGATATTCAGAGATTGTGTTACCTCTTAACCGGGTAAATCCTTTTGCATTGGGACTAAAGAAATACTTGAGTGGTTTTATACTAAAAGGGAGTAATAAAGTTTAAAGGGATGAGTTTTTGGAGGATCTCTTGGACAGTCACGCACAATCATAAATTTTTTGATAAGTTTGAGAAATGGGTAGAGGTTGTGGCATTTTATTGGGATGGAAAAGGACTCACATAGATTTTTAGAAACAAAATAGGTGTGCACAAGTTATTAACAAAAAAATTCATACAAAAATAAAAAAATAATGGAAAGTGTATGGAATACCTATGGAAATACAATGGATGTTGAAAAATTGTATAGGTTGTTTAGCCCACAATATTAAGGGTTAGTCCCTAATTAAACTTTATTTGGCCTCAACCACCGTGATTCAATTCAATCACTTTTACTAATCATTTTGGTTATAATATTTACATTGTATTGTTAAAAACTAAATATTATAATGAATAAAATGATTTATGTCATATTTTTTAAATTATAATCACATAAGCGAAAAAATTATGATAAGTGCTAATCACCTTGATGGGATGAAATAACAGGGTTTTGAAGTATGACAATGTTTAAAAGTTTGTTAAGATTTTTTTTATTTAGTTTAAAAGTGATGTTTATCCTAATTTAGTTCATTCTATTAGTATATGTAACAATAATATAAGTATTCCTTAAAAAAGATTTATAATATCATTTAGCATTAACTATTTTTTAGATAAAAGGTAGTTTGTAACAAAAAATTTGTATTTTTCACTAGTCCTCAAATATAATGTCTCTTAGTAAAATATAAAAAACTCACCCTAGGAAAATTTCAATCTTCTAAATTTATAAAGGAATTTATTTATCCAATTAAATTACTAAATTTTCCAAAAATCAATTTCATTTGAAGGTAATTAAAAGCAGTTTATTTGAGAAAATGGTATTTGTAAACATAGAAGGACTTTACCAATATTCATATATTTCATTATCAATATGTTTTATTTATAGAAAACTATTAAATAAATTTATGAAAATTAGTTATTACTATTCATAATATCTTATTTATATTTTAGAAAAATATAAATAGATGTTTAACAGAAACTTAGTGTTGCATGTATTTTACGCCAACTCAGTGTTGCATGCATCGTACGCTAAGTCGGTGTTGTGTGTAGTGCAAGACGTGTTAGTATTTCATGTAACACAAGACAAGTGGTTATCTCTTGTGAAAATAATTCTATACATATTTTATTAATATATATATATATATATATATCTCCATTTCTAAAATGATTTAAAATTAAAAAATTTGAACAGTTAAATAAATTTGAAAAACAAAATCGCAAAATATCTGTGTGTTACATTCTACCCTCTTAAAATGATTTTATCCCTCAAAATTATTCTTGGTTATCAAAGGTTAAATACCTAAAAGTTAAATTCATAGGAAACCGCATTATAAAAATGTATACTAAAACTTCCATTAAAGAAGGAAATTTGGAACATAACGGTTACGCAAAGTGACATATAACTGGGTTTCCACATAGAAGAACATAGGTTGATATTGAAGATTTGAAAAGAATGGAAAATGTTAATATTTATGGGGATTTATTGAGGTCATAAATCACAAACAATTGAATGATCAAAGGAATGTTTAGGGACTCAAAGTCCTAAATCATTGATGATTCCAGAAGCCATTAGTTGAATATAATTTAAGGTAGTAAGACAACATTTTTTTGATCACTTACAAAATGTAGAGAAATTCATAATAAATTTCTAAAAATAAAATATCATTCTTTTTTTGTGCTTGGAAAAATTTATAATACATCAATTACCATAGGGAATCAATTTCTCAAAATTACCATTGATGAAAAAATCAATAAAATATTCTTTTAACATATCTCAAGGTCTATAAAAGAATAAATATTCTAACAATTTGTCTCTTAAAAACATGAATTAATCTATAAAAAGCAACAATAATAGTTCACCATACAAATACATTCATTAAAAATAAATACAAATTCACTAGGAAATTTTCTAGGCTAGTGGTAGGGGTGAAACCCTTATTGTCATTCGATTATGGGTTCATGACCCGCAACCTTGATGGGCATGATTGGTTTTCACCCAACATACATGATCTCATTTGTTACACCACATTTATACAATATTTAATATGGGAAACATTAAAATTAGTTTAATCATTGATTAAAATTTGAAACAATGTTTTCCACACAAACATAGTGCAAAAATAATTCTCCCAAAGATTAACACAAGTATTTCTTCAACAGAAAACCTTATAACTCATACGAAAGATGAAAATAAAATACAATAAAAGAGAGTCAAAAAATAAGACAAACAATGATTCCCCTATTCCACAAATGATTTATTGGTTGTAATAATCTAGAAATGTTAATTCCCTTGATGTATATTCCATTGAAACATGGTAACACCGTAAATTACCATAAATCCTTCTTAAGAACATGCATGCTTACTCATTCCAAAGAATGTTCGATTTATTCCTTAAATTCAAAAATGATGTAAAATTTATTATTGATAGAATAAAACACCTATAAATTGGTCCTTACTTAGTTCTAATGTTATCTGTAATATCCAATTTACTTATTCATATCCCATTTATCTTTATCCATACAACATTATCTTAACATAAAGACCATGCTAAGGGTTACCTTCCCATAGTAAAAATTTAATCATTCGTGAGATAACCTTTCTTGTCTATCGTGACCATTGAACATATTCATGTAAATACTTAGTAAAAAATAAAATGAACAATCCAAACATAATTTCCCATTCTTAAATCAGGAATCCAAATACCTATATAATTAATTTACTTCATCCTTAATCCATTAACGTTGATACATCATTATATTACACAATACATTTTTTCCTCCACATTTCATTCGTACTCTATCCATCATAAAAAATGTAACCATTACTCACACCACCTTGTTCAATATATCTAATAACATTTATCTTGGGACATTTAGTTTCATAATAAAAAATCATTCCACGCGAAAAATGCTTATCCTTCAATGAAGACTTTGGGTGGCAAAAATTCTCATCCATTCCATTAACCGTACTCTTAATTTTTCCCTTATAGTCCCTTTTTTTCCTTCTCTTACATTATAAAAACACCTTCTTTTTCCTCTAATAAATTATATTAGGTGATTATATCCACATTATTGACAAAATCGAAACAAAATAATCTTTCCTCGATGGTATCCATTATCTGATCTCTCAGTGAACTCAGGCTTTCTCTTCTTTGGTGAGTCTGAGAGTTGGTTATGGTTATCATTGCTAATCATGTTTTGTGAAAACTGATTATTAACGATCATTACATATTTAACTATAGTGATCATCCCACAAAACTTTTCATCATAAAATCTTCCATCACATTAATCAGAAATTCAGTTCCTTCTGCTTCCCTTTATTGACTAAAACATTAATCACAATGCGAGCATTACTTATCATAGGAGAAAACAAAATAGTCATGAAAATAATTATTTATAGGCTGTCTAAATCATGAAACCTTAAAAAATCTATGACACCTTTCTTATATCCTAGGTTATGCATAGAAAACATATATCTAATTACATCATGATGTTTCATTAAGAGTTTGTGAATTCCCAAAGCATATCCCCAAGGAGTGTCACACCAGGTGTGAAGAAAGGCTCATTTTCATATACCAGATTTCCCAGAGTCAAGACGGTTACATCTTGTCAGTGTTGTTATCCCTAGGTACATATATTCCAGATCCACATCCACTTGATGTGTCTGGATAAGGATGTATCACTAGAAAACCACTCACTCTATCCTTTACCAAAATTATAAGAATTTTCATAAACCATAACCCATCCTTATACTTATCCTTAGAGACATACCTAGATATATCCTTAGAAATAATCCTTGGCATCCCACTAAGGTTTTCACATCGTAAACTAAAAAGGATGACTAAACCATTCATTTGTTACCAACTAACGAGACCTAGGCTTAACAAACATGGATATTACATCTTTTTAGATGAATATTCAATACATTACAAAACTACATGCTAGAGGCCCATAATATTTTATTGTCTTTGGAAAAATTCAATCAAATTATTCTATCTAGGGGAGCGATCTACAACATCTACCATAATGATCTAAAGCATTAGCCCATATACCTAAAACTATTATTCATAACCTAGAGAAAGGAAACATAAGAATGTGGTGATATTATATTCTCAGTAATGGTAAATAAGAGAGACATGTAAGCATAAACATGAACATAGTAGTATTATAACACGATCATATCATTAGGATATCATACCCTGCCTATCAAAGGTAATTAACATTAGCTATGGTAAATTTCTTGGTAGTTCATATGATCTTAATTATAAAGAAATTAACTTCATGAGACATGAAATATTTACTAAGAAATAAACAATTTATTTTTATTATAAATATAATAATATAAACTTTTATGTCAGGTATTCAAACCAAGACTTTTATAACATGTTATGGTTGAGAAATGACCATTGTGTCCACTTTGGGTCCAGGATAGCAACCTATGTACCCAATTTATTTTTGGCCTAGTCTAAAACCCTTGTACCTTTATTTCACACTTGGGCTACTACCAGTGTACCCTCTTTCAATTATCCTGGGTGACAACACATGCACCCTCGTTCTTTTTGGGTTTGGCTCCAATCCAAACTCCCCGTTTCTATTCAGGTTTGGGATACTACCCATGTACCATTTATGTTCATAAAAATCATATCATTAACCAATTAATTGGAGGGAGATATCAGTCCCACCCATCTCATAGTAAAATGATTCACACATGTTCCAAAAGATAATAAAACATTCATCATATGATTACCCTTAAAAAGATATAGGTCTTATAAACATCCAATCATAAATGATCAAATGAAATGGGTATCATATACATAATGATGGAACCCATTTTGAAAAAAAAAATTCCTTGGATGTTTCATTTTAAACTATTTATTAAATAATAACATTTTAAAAATGAAAATAAATATTTAACGGAATGACAGTGGGTAAATCCGTACATGTTTTATGAAGTAAAGGAGGAACATTCCTTTTGCATGGTGAAAAGGTTAGAAGAAAATCCTTGTTTAGAAAGAAACAATAATATTCACTTGAAGAGATTAATAAAATAAAAAAAGGTTAAAAATTTAATTTAAATTTTATAGGATAAAGGTATAATATTCTTGGAAACCCTTTTTAGAAAACATAGATTTCTAACCGAAGAAAGGGTATAGTCAGACTTTCCACAAAACAGTTTCTGAAATATATTATGTAACAAAGAGTAGAATATGGTACTAATACATGATTATATAATGAAATAATATAGTATAAGGAAACACATGAATATTATTGAGAGATGGATCATAAAATTTCATTATGGTAAGAAATAACATAAACAAGCTCGGAAAGCGGTGAGACTGTCTCAATAAACTCTTATAACTCATTAACCTGGGATCATACACTCCATGTAGAAAAAAGAAATTAAATGAAGCTTAATATATCATTAAAATAAGTATATTAATATTATAATTTGAGATATAAATGTATATATACCTCAATGAAGAGTTTAGGATCATAAAAAACATGAATATCAATGAAGGAAAATTGCAACCAAACTGCTTTAACGAATTGGTAACTTTTGAAAGCTAAATATAATAAACCTTCTCTTTATTTCACACATAAACAAACATATTACATAATATATTTAGTTTTTAGAAAATATACAATCAATAAGCCCATTTTATTTGTGGATTAGGAACATTAAAATTAAACCTAAAACATGAAAAACACATCTTAATTGAAAACTTCTTTTACATGACCACACACATTCCTTCGTACCTAGCATTGCATGAGATAAACTGAGGACCTGAATAAGAAAAGGGTGAGATATAAATCCGATTAAGGGTTTAATTAAGGAATAACATGAATAATAAATTTCATTTCAGGCAATAGGCATATCAATGGAGCATAAGATAAATATAAACATAAATGCATGATATAGCTTGATTATCATAACATGGAAATGTGGCATCAACATTTAACACGATATTAGTATGCTCCCAAGATCATTGAACATGTATCATGATTAAGACATCATTACACATGAATTGTCATGAGAAAACAATATTTTCACTTGACATGTCATGATACTAATCTTTAGCCAAATGCATTGGAACGCTATTAGGGATCACCGTTCTTAATCATTTCAGTTTATCAATATGTGTGACACATGGATCTTATAACATGGATCCATTAAAAATAATAATTTATTCCATGATAAAAGAATTATGAATTAATAAATGAAAAAATATAATCAATAAGTAAATGTTCATAATTGTGAATACCCTTGATAGAGAAATGGGCATGGTATTTACTACACAATGACTTTGGCATGGAAAATTGTGGTGCAATTTCAGCAGCACAATGACATGACATAACAATTAAATGGTTTATGAGATAGGGATGGTTATCTCATCATATTTATAATAAATTGAAATTTTTTGGGTCATAAATATACATTTACCAATATATTTAATAGAATTGATATTCATAATACAAAATAATTTCTTAAAAGTAAATGTGGAGAGAAAATCCCTTATAGAATTTCGGTGTGGTGACAGGTGTAAATGGGAGGAATTAATTAGAGATAAATAGGTATATAATAATAATAAAATAAGGTTGGATGTATAGGGGAGGTTCTAAATCATACCCCAATATTTTTAATTTAAAATAAAATGGTATATCAACAAAATGAAATTTGGAAAAAAAAATTAGAACGGATGAAATTCCTTACATGGAAGTGTGATCCCAAAGGCTTGGGAGAAGCTTGAGAGAGGATTAATTAGAGTTTTTGGTGCCTTCGGAGGATAATAGAGTGATGAGGGATGAATAGGGACGTGATACAAGGGTTTTTAGTGAATATAAGTCGGAGATTTGGTGGGTTTATAAAAGAAAAGAGAGGGAATTGATTATTATATAGGTTTTAAACACTACACATTAAACTAATCAAAACCACAAAACATTCCATGCTTTTTCAAACATATATTTCCAAATGGGAGAATAAAAGAATATATTATAAGGCCAATGGACGAACTTATTAATATATTAGGCTTGTTTACGTTGAGGTGAGCCACACTCTCAAGGAAATTTGATTAAAAGTTAAAATGATTAGTTTGTCTTGGACGATCAACTAAGGATTTGTAAAATAAATAAAACAAACCTAAAATCATATTATTTTAAAGGAAGAACATATATTGGATAAAAACCCCAGTTATAGTATTTTATTTCATCACTATTGGGTTATTATGAGGTCATAAAACACATTATATAGTTAAATGGTATCTATTTTTTACCCAAAAATTTGACAATCATAGAAAATTAAAAAAAATCACCATTGGATAATTTTAACATCCTGATTGCAAAAATAATATTTATTTTATCTAAATAATTTTCTAAATATGTTAATTTTTAATTTTAAAATAAAAACCAACATTTATCGAAAATTCATGGGTTGTGACAAAAACACCTTTCAATCCTTAATAAAAATTACAATTGTAGTCATAAAAATTATATGATTATTTATATTTAACAAACATTAATTTAGTAATAATATTTTATTAAAATATTATTGAAACAAAAATTACAATAATTTGTCTAAATAGATTTCATAGTTGAATATTAATTAACATATACTATTTGTGCTTAAAAACTATTTACGAAGTAACAATAACAAAATGAATGTATATTATTTATTTCATTCAAAAACAATGCACAAAATCATTGTTCTAGGGTTATGTTACATAACCCATTCTAACACCTGCATAAGACCTAACGGTAAGGTGTGGGATGGTAACAGACTCTTTGGGGGCTATGATAACATCGCTCGAGTGGTAATATCTATCAACACAAACTTCTCCCATAGGTGTTTCCAATCAAGCATAACATGTTGAAGCTCATATTGGTATTTTTCTAGAGTGAAGAACAGTGATGCAACCTCCTTTCCAAGCCCTAATCAATGGGATTTGTATTGAGAAAATCTATTGGATGAGGCCATCACATCCTTTTTCTGAGTAAATTGGATTTTTTATAGCCCTTTATTTATACTAATCATGTTTTCACTTTTGAACAACTATATTAACAACAGTAAAAATTCATAATGGTATTTTGAAATCCAAAAAACATAAAACCAAGGAAGTGCATATTTTATATAACCATTTTAGAAAATAATAAATTTAATTAGATCAAGAGGAATTTTAGTTAATACAATTTTGGGTAATTACAATAATCCCCCTTATGAAATATCACCCTTGGAATTTTCTTTTCCACACACTATAATAGACATGGGAAACTCGGATTAATAACTTCTTCTTATTCCCACGTTGCCTCTACAAAATTTTGGTTTCTCCAAAACACCTTGATGAGGGGCATTGTCTTAATTTGTAGAACTTTTTCCATACAATCAAAGATGTTCACTGGCTTCTCTTCATTATAGAGGTCATTATCTAATAATTTCACCTTCGGATTGAGTACATGTGTTGGGTAAGTTATGTTCTTAATCAATAGTGATACATGGAGTACATCATGTACATCAGAGAGGTTTAGTGGGTCTTCTAGTCGATAGGCCACTGCTTCAATGCGAGCAGGGATCCCAAAAGGGTCGATGTACCTTGGACTAATCATTCCCTTATTCTTAAATCTCATAACTCTCTTATATGGTGATATGTGGAGGAATACCAAGTCGCTAACATCAAAATCTAGGTCTCATTGATAATTATCATTGTAACAGTTTTTCTGACTCTGACCAGCTTTAATGTGTTGTTGGATGGTCTTAACTTTCTCCATCAATTCATCGAATTTTTTTTGGACCTAGGTTTTTTTGCTCCCCAACTTCATTCCAACGCGTCGGTTTTCTGTACATATTCCTATAATTGGGGTAATATGAATGCATTTGGTTTATTGAGTGAAAACTATTAATAGAAAAAAAATAAAATGGAGGAATATGTTGATCCCATCCTTTGAAGTCCATTGACCATGCTCCCAACATGTCGTCACATTTTTGGATAGTCTGAACAGATTGTCCATTAGTTTGAGGATGATAATTCGTACTAAAGTTTAACTCGGTATTTAGAGCATGTTAAATGATCTTCTAGAATGTAGAGGTGAGTCTTGGTTCTCAATCAGACATAGTAGATAGTGGTACTCAATGTAGCCTTACAACTTCTCTGATATATATCTATTTCAATTGATACTATGATAAATCCTAAAAAATTGTAATGAATTATATAGTATTTATAAAACAATCCACAAAAACCTAGATTTCATTGTTTCCTTTGGATGTATTTGGATGTTTGGTTGAAAATTCAATAGAGATGTTCTCCCAATTCCATGCTTGTATGGGAAATGGTTGCTTTATCCCCTTATAATTATGACTTTCAACCTTCACTTGCAGATATACCAAGAACATTGATGTATACTCAGTGATCTCCTTATTCCTGTTATCCCACCAATAATTCTCTAGGATATCTATATACATCTTTGTGTTTCCTGGGTGAATGGAAAAATTCGAACTATGTACATCATCAAAAATTTCATTCATTTACTCAAAATTTGATGGAACACATAGTTTTTTCCCAATATCACAATTATTTATTTATTAACATTAAACTCCTAGGATTTCCCTTTTCTGATAGTTTCCACATTCTTCTAAATTCCCACATAATTCTTTTGATCATACATTTACCTTTTCAAAAGAGACAGTTGAGGAATAATTTGTGAATGGATGGATGATGTTCCATTTTTTATGATTCCCATATCCATATTCTAAAAATATAAGAAGATTAGATCCTCTTCAATTCACAGTAATTATAGAATCATTGGTCACTTTTGAATTAGAGCATCTGCCACCATGTTCGGTTTCCCTAGGTGGTAATGGAGGGAGCAGTCATAGTCATTGATCATCTCTATCCATATTCATTGTAACATGTTCAACTCATTCTATGTGAATATATACTTGAGGCTTTTGAGATCAGTATATATTTCACACCTCTCCCGAATGAGGTAATGTTGTCAAATTATTAAAGTGTTGAATACTACAACCAAATCTAGATCATCTTTTGGATAGTTTTTCTCATGAAACTTAAATTTACTTGAAGAATAAGCAATGAATTTGTCATTTTGTGCCAATAAACAGCCCATTCCCTTCCTAAAAAAATCACTAAATACCGCAAAAGTTTATCCACATGTGAGTAGTGTGAGAACATGTTCCATGATAAGCCTCCCTCTCAACTTTTTAAATATTTCTTCTCATCCATCACTCCAATAAAACATTACTCACTTCTGATTTATCTTGGTAATATTATTGGAAAATCATGATAAATTTCTCTTAAATCAGCGATAATATCTAGCTAACCCCAAGAGGAAACAGATATTCGTTGCCAATGTGGGCCTCATCCATCCCTCAATTGTAGCTATCTTGTAGGGATCCCTAGATATCCCATTGATTCTGATGATATGACCCAAGAATTATACTTCCTTCAACCAGAACTCACATTTTATATACATTTCATGGAGATTATCCTTTTGAAAGCTCTCTACTATAGTTATTAGATTCTCCTCATGCTCCTCCTTGGTTTTTTAGTATACTATAATATAGTTTGTAAATACTACTACAAATTTGTCTATGTAATCTCTAAATTCCCCATTAATCAAGTCCATGAAGATTGTAGGAGGATTACTGATTCCAAAAGACGTTACTACGAATTCACAGTGCTCATACCTTGTACGAAAATAAGTCTTGGATATATCATCCCTATTCACCCTTACCTGGTAACATCTCAACCAAAAATACACCTTGGAGAAGTATTATGCTCCACATAGCTGATACAAAAAGTCATCAATTTGGGGAAGTGGATACTTGTTATTTATTATGATTTTGTTGAGATCATGATAATTAATACAAAGTTTCATTGACCCAGCGTTCTTCTTGACGAAGAGGACTGGTGCACCCCATGGTGAAGAACTTGGGAATATAAACCTTTTTTCAAGATTATCGTATAATTGTTTCTTCAGCTCCTCAAGCTCCACAGCATTTATTCAATACAGAGTCCTAGATATTGGAAACTCCCCAGGTATAATATCAATCAACATTCAACATATTTTATAGGAGGAAGACCATATAATTCCTCAAGAAACACTATAGAAAATTCCCTCCCAATAGGCATGTCTTCAAGGATGGTTTCTTCCATATACTCAATCATCTGAGCAATATACGCTTTCTCATAGGGCTATAATATCAATGCATGAGATCATCATGCTAAAGTAGAATCATCCTTCTCCATGATATTGTATAGAAATGGGGCTTAATTCTCCATATAGAGAGTGATTTCTCTCTCATGGAAATTTATGTCGTATCTATATAAGGAAACCCAATCTATTTCAATAATTACATAATATTTTCCCAAATGGAGTATGAAGAGGTTTTTGGGAAGTTCAAACCACAAATTGTGTTAGGGGAGGAGTTATATTCATGGGTGGAAATGATTTCCCCATTTTCTGTTCTCACTGATATCTTCACTTCCATGATTTGTGGTCATATTAGGGTTATTATACTAAAATTTGGGGATATAAAAAAAATTCAAAGATCTTGAATAAAAAAGTACATTTTCTATTCTTTAATGAATTAGTAGAATACATGTCACCCCTTTGTTTTCAGGGTTCACTTCAGCGGTAGTGATGGAAAAAGATCACCCTTGATTCCATAGAGGTTGTTAGCTGCCTTCGAAAACCCTTGGCTCAGGGAACTGGTTTGTAAAGTGCCCAGGTTCTTTGCAGTTGATGCAATGAACAATTTTTTGAGGGTCAAATGGAGAGTTCCTCTTCTCTTTTGAAGCCTCATGTTTTTCTTTTTGGTAGTTAATTTCTAGGTTCCCTTATCTTCCACACCTAAAGCACTTCCTCACCCCCTTAAGGAAATTTCTAGGGGTGCTTCTTTCTACACCATTGGAAAGTGGGGTGCTATATTTTTGTATCCCCATTGGATTTATCAATCGAATCGCTAGAATTAAATTGCACCTTACGCTTCTTATCCCCATGATACCCCTAAGATTTTCTGATATCTAATTTGATGTTGAGGGAACATAATACAATTTCCTCATATCTCTTGAAGTCAGAGATCACTAGGGATTTCCTTAGGCTATGTTTTAGCCACTCAAAGAAGCAGTCAACCCTACATTCAGGGGAAACGACAATGCAAGAGTAATATTGGGAAAGCCTTGTTGTGTTTTCTGCATATGCTCTGATAGATTCTTTATATTTTTTCTTTATGTGAAACGTAGTCCATTTCCATCTTAAGTCGAAGGGTGCAAGAAAAATATTTATCTATTTTTTTTCCAGAAATCCTTTCATTCCCACACCTCTATATCATCCTCAGGATTCATATTTTTGATCAATTTCCACTATCTATCAGATCCACCCTCTATTCGATAATCATCCGGAAGAACCATCTCTTTTTCAGAACATTGAAGGATAGAGACGATCATTTTGATGTATTTGATCCATTGTTTAGAAATTGAGGGATCGAATGATCCATTAAAAGTAGGAGGCCTTTGTCTCATAAATCTCTCAATTGAGACTTTTTCTTTCTTGGGGGTTGGGGTTGAATGTTCTTCTTGACCCATACTTCTATTAAAAACATTATTTAACTGAGAGAGTATCGTGAGAATGATTATGATTTCATTGAGAGTGCGACTCACCTCCACATAAGAAAGCCTAATATTTCAATATTTCAATATGTTTGGCCATTTTCCTCCAAAAAACCATTTATAGTATTTTATTACATCAGTATTGGGTCATAATGATGTCATAAAACATATTTTATATTTTAACGGTATTTAATTTTTACAAAAAAATTTGATTGTCTCAGAAAATTATGAAAAAATATCCATTTGATAATTTCAACACCTGATTCTAAAAATAATAATCATTTTATATAAATAATTTTATAAATATGTGAATTTATACTTTTAAAATAAAAACCGACATTTATCGAGAATTAATGGGTTTTGACAAGAAGCATATTCCAAACCTTAATAAAAATTACAATTGTATTCATAAAAATTAAATGATTATTTATATTTATTAAAAATTAATTCTTCAATAATATTTTCATAAAATATTATTTAATTCAAAAAAACATTAATTCATCAAAATATATTTCTTAATTAAATATTAACCAAAATAATAATATTTGTGTTTAAAAAACTATTAAAAATGTAACAATTAACAAAATGAATTTAAATTCTTTATTCCAGACAGAAAATAATTTACAAAATCATAGTATTAGGGTCTTGTTGAACAACACATTATAACCCTCGCATAAGATCTAAGGGTAAGGTGTGTGATTTTGACAGACTCTTTGGATGGATCAGATAACATTGATCAGGTGGTAATCTCTATAAACAACCACTTCACCTGTAGGATTTTCTGTTCAAGATTAATGTGTTTAAGATCGTCTTGGGCTTTGTCAAGAGAGGTTCCCAGTGATTCTACCTATTTTATTAGCACTGAGAAATGGGATTTGAATGGAGCATTTCTACTGGATGAGGCCATCCCTTCATTTTCTTGAGTTAATTGGATTTTTTAATGACCTATATTTATACTAATCATGTGATCACTATTCAAACTCTAAATTAGAAATGGTAAAAATTCATAACTTTATTTTGAAATAAAAATAAAAATAAAAATAAAACCATGGACGTGTATATTTTATATAAACAATTTACATAATAAGACATTTAATTAGATCAAGATTAATTTTAGAGAATAAAAGTTTGGAAGTTATACAAAACCCTTTAAAATAAGGATCATCAAATGGGAATGTGAAAACCCAAACTGTTATGTACAAGATACATATAATGGAATCATGGTAAGTACATACACCATGCAAAATGAAAGAGTGGCTAACATATCTTTTATCTCACAGAAATTAAAAGTGCGATGAAATCCCCTTACCTAGTGTCTTGACTCTCTCCGTACTTGTACTAGATTCATATATAATAAAAATATGATTATTATATATATATTACACAATAATAACATAATATAAATTACCATATATGGTTTTATTATAACTTTATATTAACCACTTGTTAACGATCTCATGTTAAGGTTTCACCTCGGGTATTTTTCACTTTATTCTTCACATGTGTCTTAATTTGTTTTATCTTTCGTCCTTATACTTATATCATGATTCCAAAATGTAGAACAAGAAATAAATATGACGTATAAATATAAAAGTTATATTGTATTATTATATAGTAAAATTAATTATGTAATGAAATACACAGTTCATAGAGATGGTAAGCCATACGTAGGCATGAATGTTGTTTTCTGTTTTTATTGGCGTATTGAAAGAGAGTATGTAAATGACATATGAATATATATGTATCTATGAATTTATATATCATTATTATAGTAGAATTAATATATCATATATATATATATATATCATATGTGTTTATTAAACCCATCCTTAATATATTCATTGTTTTTTGTGAACAAATCATGTCGCTTTGAGGGGGTGGTAGTTGACACTTCCTCAAGAGAGATTTTCATATTAACACCAACTGGAAGGTAAAAATAAATGTTTTTTAAAAGTAATAAATAAGCTCCAAAACATAATAAATTTAATATATTACATATATAATTTTTTTCCAATATAATGGACACCATAATTGGGGGTAAAGAATAAATGATCAATCATTGTTTCGTGAGGCATTAGTTTGTCGTAAACAAAAACAATATGTTCAACATCCATTAGATGGATGTTTGTGTAATTGTAGGATAAAAAGTTTTAATAAAACATAATAGTATATGGAAGGAAATTTATGTTCATTTAATAATGTAATAAAGTGATTTTAGTGGGTGGATAAAGAAAATAGAGGAAATGTGCTTGAGACAAGATGTTACCTCTTAATCTGGTAACTTCTTTTGGTTTATCCCAAAAGACTTCCTTGAGAGGGTTTATAAGAAATGGTAGGGTTCATGGAATAAGGGAGGATTTTCAGGAGGCTACATGGGAAGATATTTAATGAATATAAAAGTTTCATATGGGTTAATAATGGGTAGAGGCTGTGGACTTTTAGAGGGACGAAAAATGAATCACATGGATGTTTTAGAAATAAATTAGTTGTGCACAGGTTCATACCTAAAAAAAGTTAAACAAAAAAATCAATAATAGAATGTTTAACTAGTATATATGGACATAAAATTATTTTTTGACAAGTTTATAGACCATTTGGGCCCATACATTTATGGTTTAGTGCCTAATCGACCTTAATTTGGCCTTAACCACTGTGATTAATTTTAAAAACTTTTGCTAATCATTTTGGTAAAAAATTAACATGGTATTATTAGAATAAAAATAATATACATAATACAATGGTTTATGTTATATTTTTGATATTATATTTACAAAAGTGGAAATATTAGGATTACTTCTCATCCCGTAGACAGGACGAAATAACGTGGCTTTAATATAGGAAAAAGTTCAAAAGCTTGTTAAGAGTTTTTTTATTTTTCAATGTGAAGTTGTTAAAAATGAATTTCATTGTATTATTATATGTAGTATTAATTTAATTTTACCTTAAAACATATTTATAATATCATTTATCATTAATTTTTATGTGAACAATAATGCATTTTTTAACAAAAAAGCTGTATTTTTCAGTATTCCTTGAAAATGATGTTCCAAAAAATCCAAAAACATAACCCTAGGATAATTTAAATGATATGAATTTAAAAATTAAGTTTATTTTATAAAATTAAATATCTATATGTGCCTAAAATTTGTTTCAATATAAGGTAATTAAAATCAATTTATTTGAGAAAATAGTATTTTTAAACCTAGGACATTACAAACAATCATATATATTTTGAAAAAAATGTTTTATTTTTATAAAACAAGAATAAAAATATTTAAAATTTCGTTATTAATTCTCAAATTATCTTATTTTAAATTTTAAAATAATTAAAATATATTGTTTTTAGAAACTCAGTGTTGCATGTATGATACGTCAATTCAATGTTGTGTGCATCTTACACAAAGTCAGTGTCGCATGCATCGTACGCTAAGTCAGTGCTACGTGTAGTGCAATAAAAATTAGTATTGTGTGTGACATATGAAAAGATGGTATTTCTTATGAACTTAATATTTGACTTAGTGTCTTTACATATATATATGTATAAGAACTATTTCTAGATTCTTATGAAATAAAAAATGTTGAAAAGTTAAATTAATTCAAAAACCATTATCAAAATATCAGGTTGTTATAGAACATCAGTGAGATTACTTGTAAGGATTGAGGATCAATGGTTTCATATAAGACAATTTGAGGTAGGTTGACATAGATCAATGAGTAATTAAAAGGATGTTCCTGGGATGAGGTCTAAACTAGAATGTACTTGGACACACTTGGTTGGAAGATGTTTTTTTGTGTAAAATAAGGAAGGTAGAACCTAATGATGTGAGAATAGTTTATAGGGATCTATAAACACATATTAGTAAAATATCAGAGTACTCCTAGTTAGAGGATATCATGACACTTATCTTGAATTTGCCCTGATTATGCTGACAATGAGCATCGATAAGACGCCATACTATCTGTTCAAATAGATGTAATGTTTTGATTGGAATACATCTTGAGATTTATTCTCTAGGATATGTTTTATGATATTGTTAATTGTGCGTACAACAACATTGGTAATTGAAAGGTGACTACTCTCCTTGTTATTTCGAGTTTATTGTTCTCCATGAGAACAATTCCCCAGAAATGAGAATGGGTGAGAGGAGACGTTACATATCACCCGAGTATGAGTGTAGTTTTATACATTAAATAATTTATTCAATAAATTTATGGGTTTTGTGCTGTAGTAATCAGGTTTTGATTCATTTAAGCAATGAAAAATATGCTCATAAGGTGGGGAGTGATATATCTATCTTTTTTTGTGACCCTCACATGGTTTGGGTCATGGAACCTTGATATCGATCGTGTGATGGTTGTTTGGGAACTCTTATTAAATTTGATAAATGATGTCATGTATTTATATTTTCTTCAATAATTCTTGGCATGAATAGATAATGGACTTGGGTGTAATCCATATTTTCCCGTTAATCCTAGAAAAACATATGACTATCTATGGAAAGTCAATTAGAATAGTGTTAATTATTGTGTTATACAATGATGTCATTTTTTTCTTGGGAGAAGTTTTGGCCAAGAGACTTTAAAGTATGTAAGGTACATTGTTTAGAGAATGTACTCAGAATGATCTTAGTATACCTTAAAATAAGGGGATCTAAATCGATTTAGGAGACATATCTGTTGTAGGGTCCAAGAATCTTCATAAATTAGTTGACCAGAATCCATTCGACTTAAGTTATATAAAATATATGGATTTAGTTAGTGATGTAATCACATCTATTACAAAATCAATATGGTATGGGTGAAACATTAAATGCTGACCACTGAATTTCAATGAAAAGACATCGTAACAATTTGAGCTCGGTCGACTGGAGTTCAACTGTTTCGACTAGATCAAGGATGTAACATATTGTTAAAATTTTTAGGTACTCATAAACCTCTCTTTTGACCATGCTTTGTTTGGTTAACATTTTGGGGTTATTTGGGAGAAATTTGGAATATTTTGGTAGGCTCTTGGACTGTCTATGGTATGCACACAGTTTACCCAAACTACGTGGCATTCTAGGTAAAACTGTGAAAACCCAATAATTTGGGGTGTTTATTGATTTTGAATATTTTAAAAAACTAAGTGTCCACCTTAAATAAATCTTACATGCCTTTATTGTGGTGCCCAGTTAAAGTGCACAATTAGAAAAGTCATGAAACCCCTCCAGGAAACCATGGTCGTAAAATTTTTTATTTTTAAAAATCAACTTAAAATTATCAAAACCTTATTTGTTCATATGTCCATCCCTAATTCGATATTATATGTCCTATATGGTCATTAAAACTCTCATGGACCGTTTTTTACACTTCCAAACCCCTTTTGAAGAGAATCAAGGCATGAATAATGTAGTTCGATCTCTTCTTAGTAAGTGTTCTTCTCTGGATCCTTCTCTCCCACTATCTCTGTATATATTCCCTAGGTTTCATTTGGTGTCCATGTTTTTATAGGATGTATTATATTTTGGATTAGATCTTGAATATAGGTTTCATTCTCAGATCTTCATTGCCAAAATTCTTCATTAGAGTTTACTTTTTTATCTAATGTGTTTCGGGATCTTGTTATATATGGTAAGTGGTTATTTTTATGTTTTTCCAATTGATTTAACCCAAAACTTTTTACATCAATTTAATTGATTTTAGTTGGATTGTAAAAACCATGTTTAAAAAAATTATTTTAATTTTATTTTCATAAAATTTGGGGAAAACATTCAATTCCATTTAATTGGGGTGTGATTTTTTAATTTGATGGAATTTGTGAAATTAAATTGTTAAATTGAATTGGAATTTGACTTTTGAGATTGATTTAATATTTTTATTGAAGAAAAATGGGTTAAAGTGTTTTGATGAGGACTACTATTGGGTTCATTCTGAAAAAAAAAGATTAAAACCCAATTTTGGTTTTCAATTGTAAATTGGTATATTGAAGTGGAAAATTTATTAATTTTATTTTGAACAATTTTTTGAGAAATTGCCCAATGTTTATTATTTATTTAGAACATGAATGTATAGGTATTTAGTATGTTATTTGGGAAAAAACTCAATTTATTAATTATAACTAAAAAACTTATTGTAGGTCATATCACTGATGGGTTGGTGATGAGTAATATTTGACTAGTTTCTAAGGGATGTGTGTACAAATATTTCTCTGATCACCTACTTGAGTGTGTTGGGATCCCTTAACATAGAACTATCATATTTATTGGAAGATGACCATGTTTCTCGTTTGTGATATATTTGATATAATCCTGTGTTTTTAAAAAAAATTACACCTTCCTTGTGAGTTTATATAAACCATTTATTAACAAAGTATTTTTAAGTATTTCTATCAATTGAAATGTAAATGATGATTTTATTAAATTTGATATTCTACTTGCAGGAATATTTATTTTTAATTGAATGATTTATTTGGTTAATTAATGTGTAATATTTTAATATAACCCTATAAGAGATGCTACTGAGATTTTATATCTCACTCTACCTATACATTCACGTGTTTGTAGATTTTACTCTTCTAGGTTATAGTGAATGAAATGAAACATTTAGATGTAGATCTTGTTGTTGATGAATGGGACATGGAGATATGTGTCTTATTAAGAAATGGTTTTCTATTGTTTAGTTTCTATTACATTGTTTTTATGATATCAATTTTTAATACTAATCTAACTTCTAGTAATATTCTCCCTATAGAGTTTTGTTTTGATCACACTAACGTCTGTCTATCACTTCCACTGTTTATATGGGAAACAATTACCTATGTTATATTATATGATACTAGGTGCTAGTATCCAATAAGTGAGGATTGGGAAATCCCTTCAATACATATTAGGATCAGATATACTATCAAGGCATCTGAGTATCCAGGCTAGTTCATGAAAAAGTTGTATCAGGTGTGGTTAAGCATCTTTCATTGATGTCAGTATGTAGTTGGGTAATACTATTATGAAATAATAGTGAGTTAAGAATTATTACCTAACCAACTATCACTGTATAGAGCCTTATGTCATTATGAGTTTTTTGGGTTAGGAATCTTGAGGATTAGTTCTAGTCTTTTCTCTTCTTTTGATTAGGAAATGTTGAAATTCAAATCTTGATATCTATCTGTTGAGAGTAATTTCCATATTTCCCTTATTTGAGTGTTGATATTAGTATCTGTTTTGATGTATTCAATGTTATTTGATGATGTTGGGTAGCATCATTCCTCTAATAATATGTGTGAATCAGAACCATGATAAACATAATAATGAATCACAATATAAAAAAATACTATTATAGATAAAAATCTTCTTAAGGTGGTTGTGTATGATGTCCATGCTATATGATAGGCACTTTCATCTCTTCTTGTTTAGTCTCCAGTTGTGGAACCTCATAGAGATGAACATAGGATTCATAAAAAATAATTTAATTTCCAAAAAAACTACTAGTGGTCCGAGCATCAAACAATACCCACGAAGCTAAGGATTCGTTAATAAGTGTTGAACTTTTAATTTAGTTCTTGGAGAAATCTTCTTATATGAAGGTTAATTGTATCACCTAAAGATAGAGGGACCTATATAATGATAATGGGAAACTATTAAGATTCTAAAGAAGTAAGTGGTCTTAGAGTGGAAGGAATTTAAATCTATTTTTACCGACCTATTCAATCCATATTTGACGGTACTAAACATGGTTATAGTGTTGTTCAAACTCATGCATGCTGACCTAACTATTAGAGAATATGAAAATAAATTTTCCAAGACTATTGATTTCATACCTGAGATAGTATAAAATGAGAAGATGAAGAATCAATGTTTTGAGATGGTAATTATATTGGATATTCATTAGCAGTTTTTCTTACTAATGCTCCCTTCATAAGCTGATGTGATGGATATATCATTGATGGATAAGATGAACATGGATGGAAATTTAGGTTTGGAATGAGTTCCTTTTCTATCAGTGGAAGTTCTATTAGTTTCACCATGGGAAATAGAAATAATGAGGATTCACCTTGTGGATCTAGATAGTAGGTTATTTCCAAACCTCCTTTATGCCCTATAAATTCAATTTTATTTTCTTAAAGTGAGGAAATACATGGTACTAAAAATGGGTTTGCACTGAGGAACCCAAGGAATGTCGTTACTATGGATATTCAAGTCACTGGTTTAGGTTATATCATTTCTATTATGCTCCCCATAATGAATCATGAACATCTACATGGAATGAAATCATATTAATCATGATCAAAGGGTCACATCCACATGCATCAGGAATAATGCTTCTTCACGCAGTGTAAGAGTCTACAATGGATGAATATACTAGTCTTACGATTGTGAAATGTACCATAACTATTTCATTATTGTTATTGATTTCATTAATTGATTCTGGTGTATCTCATTTATTTATTTCAACACGTATTGTAATTTTTCTAAATATTCCGATGGAGATTTTATCTTATGTAGTGGATATTACTAAACCGCTTGGAGTGAATATGGGGTAGGGTATTTTTTGTCCTTATCATGTGTTATATTTAGAAGATATTTATCGTTAATTTGTTTTTTTAGTTCACAACATAAAACCTCTTAATACAATTTTTAGGATGGATTCGATCATTGATAATAAACCCTAAATTGACTGTTCTATTTGGTGGGTCTCCATTTCTGTTCTTGATGGATTATTCCATATCCTTCTACATGAATAAGACCTAAGTTCATGTTGATATATAAATTATTATATCGAGATGAGGAATGTAATATCTTTTATTTCATTTGATATAGAGAAATAATCTTTGAGCAATGATCTCCCTCGGGTTTTCACTGAGTTTCCTACTGGTTTTCCTTCTAACATTTCATGTTTTCAACCAGTAAGGGATGTATAGTTTTCTATTGATTTATTTTCTGATACTAAATCATTATCTATTCCTTATAACTGCATGGAACCAAACAAAATGAAAGAGTTGAAGACTCAAATGGATGATATTTTAGAGGAATTATTTATATGCCCGAGTGTTTCACCTTTGGTGGAGTCTATTTACATTTCTAATAAATATGATGGATGTTTTCATATTTGTATAATTAATAAAAACTAAATAAATATAATATAAGTAAAAAATATCAATTTCCAAGTATTGATGATTTTTTTTACCAATTGAAGGGGAGAAGTGGTTTTTTAAGGTTGATATTCGATCTGGTTATTATCAGTTGAGAACAAAAGAATCTGACAATTAGAAAACCACCATTCAGAGAATGTATGACCATTTTGACTACCACATAATTCTATTTGGTTCAACCAAAGATCCATTTTAATTTATAAATTTAGTGAACATGATTTTCCATGATTATCTTGATACCATCATGGTAATCTTTGTGGATGACATCTTTAATTTATGAAATTCTATGGAGGATCATGTGATACATCTATGGTTTGTTCAATAAATGTTAATAAATCACTAAAATTATGCCAAACTATTAAAATATTATTTCTGTAATCAATAAGTGTGGTTCTTGGGACACGTGGATTCAAAACATTGTATATCTGGTGATCATGAGATGGTGAATGCTATTATTACATGGGATCAACCACATAACTATTTTAGTATTCAAATGTTCTTGGGTTTAGAAATATATTATCACTAATTTTAAGGGATTTATAATTATTTTCTGATATGATGCATACACTATGTTAGAAGAGGGTGAATGTTTATTGGGATTAGAAACATCGTAGTTCTTTTTTTGAGTTGAAATGCCTTATGACTACCACACATGTGTTGACTCATCCAGATGTTTAGAATGGATATGTTTTATTTTGTGACACATCATGTTATTTTATCAAATGTTTTGTTATATTAGATTATCATGGTGTTTCCTATGGATCTCTTAAATAGAGTCCACATGAGATTAATTATCCAACCCATGAATTTTAACTCGCAGCAATGATACATTCACTCAAGAGTTGGGATCATTACCTTTTTAGAGAAATGTTTACCATTTATTCTACTCGCAAGAGTTTGAGTTATATCATCTCTTAGAATGATCTGAATATCCACCAAAGGCATTTTGTGGGATATTGTCAAATTTTTGGACTTTAACATCACCTATACCCTAGGTAAAGGGAATGTTTTTGTTGAGGCTTTGAGCAGGAAACATATGATATAGGCCATGAAAGAATCACTGGAAGAGTGGAACTTGATATATATTATTTCAAAGATGCATATAAAAGTATGGGAATATGAGGATGTTGATTTGATTGATAGTTTTTAGTTTTCACTTCCCTTATTGAGATGAATCTTTTGGCACAACATCTTGAAAAATAGTTACCTAGAATAGTAGTCTCCTTCTATAGTGGGGATGATTTTGTTGAGTGGTCATTCAATATAGAGGATATACTATGTTATGAAAACAATTTTGAAATACCATTATTGGTTAGGAAATATGTTATGGGGTATTTTAATAAATTATAGTGGTCTCTTCTCCCAGGAACCAAGATGATATTCTATGACAAGCAATGACGATTCTGGTGGCCAGGCATGAGATGAGGCATTGTTGAATTTGTTCCTCATTGCTATTCATTCTAGCAGGTTATGGAAAAGCACCATATACCACATGGTTATATTTATCCCCATCTTATTCCAACTTAAAATTGGTATGGGTTCACTATTTTAAGTGACTAAATCTACTTGGATCAACCATTTGCATGTTTTCAAAGGTCAAAGTGCCCATAGGTAGATCAAAAGAATTTCTGAGAATATATGTAAAGTAAAATATGGGAAGAGGGTATTACATGTAATGTTACTACACTTCACGTCCTAACATCCTATTTCATAGGTTATTTTTCTCATGAAAAAGAGATTCAGTAGTGAAATCTGTTGGTGTCGAAAAAATTAAATAATGTGTTGAGGTGATGTGTTCTTTGGTAGAACTCAACCATGAGGTATTACATGACATGAAAGGTAAATACACATCCTGTAATTCCATGACACTGTATGTTTTAATTATTTTTCATCTTATTGGGTTTAATCAAACATATGGAGGAAGCAACTCTCCCTCGACCCCAAGTGACCCAACAACCATCACTTTAGCATTTTCGAAACTCCTTCATCAAGGAATGATCTATATCTCCCTTCTTCGGTCTGTAAAGATTCATATTTGAAATAAGGTATGGTCTACCTCCATTCATGGGGATTCATTTATTATTTTACATCTATTCCTCATTTCCATGTGATGTTTTGTGATCTCCATGTTTTAATGGAGTTTTCTTGGGTGTTGGATGAAGTGGTTGTACAGCGGCGTTCTCAGGTGGATTTGGATGTTGCTGGAGAGGTGATCATGATCATTTTTATTGGCTTATTCTGGTGAAAAGAATGTCAAAATCCTTTTCAGGCCTAGGATTCCTTGTTTTTATAATTAAATATGTGAAATTAAAGAGTTATCATGATTTATCCCATTGGATAATAATCAAATTGACCTAGTAATTATTTGAAATTGATTAATGAAATTGGTATCGATCAAATTACAAGGATGTAGATTTATGCCATGATATTGGTTTACCTCTTTTTTTTCTAGATAGTGTGATATCAATGGATTGATTGATTTATCATTTCATTCATGATGGAAATTGGTAATGAATGTAAAGTGGGAATTAATTTATAATTAACTAGATTAACGATAAAGAGGCATGTTTAATTAATCCAGTTCTTGTTGTTGTATTTTGATTATAATGAAATTGTTGCAAGTGAGCGTGTTTAATTTTATTGGTTGATGACCTATATAAATTTTGACTCTTGTTGATAGAACGATAAAATGTATGTCAAAAAAATAAATTAATTTGGTGAGATCATGTAATATCTTATTTCTTAAATTTTCGATAGTTGGAACCTATGAATAATGAAACACTTAATTTATTATGGAATACGAACTGGTTATGTGATAAATTTACAACCATGTTGGGATTGATTTTCTTAATTTCTGGTAAAGTCCGAGTGCCTATGAATTACATCTATGAGAGATCATTTTTTTTTAAGGCTGATGGACTTGATTTGGGGAAGAGATCCCATTTTAGGTTTCTCCAAATTCTAATGATGTGCTCTGGATGCAAGTCATGTGGTTGTGGTGGAAGGGAGACCTGAATGTGACAGGAGCCTAGGATGGATGATCCTATACGGTTTTTAGGGTATGTGGGGAAGGGAGGCATGGTGGTTGTGGCAGCGATTGGCACCTAGAGTTTTAAGATGCATCAGTTTAAGAATGTGGGTGTTGGGGAGGGCACTAGAGATAATGGAATGGGTTGAAGATGTGATTTCCCCTTAATATGAAAGTGTATTCTTTTTTAATATGGTTTTCTATCTACTTTATTTTTCTCACTGATTAGGGAAGATGGTCTTTCTTAACCTCCATACAAAAAAGGTGATGACTCATGGGGTATACCACCTATATTCTGCGATTAGATTCTTGAGGATGGATGGTTCCATGCTCCTACAACAGGTGTAAAAGACTCAATGGGTACTTCACCTACTCACCGTGTTGAGCACCTTTCATTTGGTATCTTAGAATATTTTAGTAGAATAAATAGAAATATGGTAATATTTAAACCGGTAGTGTTTATATTAAATCAATTAATGTTTAACTCATGGGGTTAGAGATTGATGGGACGTAACCAAGAGGTGGTATTTCTGAGGAGCGGTGGGCACAGTTTGATTATGTGTAGAGAGCATGGATATTTATTGTGACTGTAATTAAATATAATATAGAATTCGAAAATAATTAATAAATGGATAAAGAATTAATTAATGTGAAGTTAAAGTAATAAAAAGGGATAAGTAATGTAATATAACTCTTAAAATGGCTTTGTTCTTATAGTATATATAGTCATAGCAGTGGTATTTGGGAATCCGTGAGATGTTTCCTACAGTTGAGTCTAATATTAGGTTTTTCCCATAGTGTGGCTGTGAGATATATTATATCTTGTAATTTTTGTGTTTCTATATGATAATTCTGCCATTTCATTAGAGAGACCAACACCATGAGGAATTTGAACCTAGGGGGCATGTTTTCCCACACTTCTCAACTGGAGGATGGATGGAATACTGCACACTCTTTCTTCGCTCGCATCTCTTGGTAGTTATCTGTGCTCGTATGAACATTAGTTAGATTTACCCATATATGTGTGCACAAGGATATAGTGTATTGTGGTTATTTAACAAACATGGAACCTAGATATTGTTTCATAAGGACAAGTATTGGTATATCATGAATAGGTTGTGATGGATTGAGGTTCCATACTTGGTGTATGGGATGTAATGACATGAGGTATAATACCCATCATATGATACATTTTATGTGAGCGGTGGTCTCTCCTAGAAATTTCCTTGTCACTTTGGTTACAAGGATGTGTTGATGTGATGCACGAAGTGTATGTTGACACGTGAGGTTTGTGTTTTGGTGCTTCTCTCAGGTGTCTGCAAGAATCCTCTTTAGAGAGACATGATCATGACATGAAACATTGCGGAAAACAAAAAACTAGTGGGGATGTGGTAATGGGGTACCCTTGACATTCATTAATTTTATTTATTCTCATGTATGTTATACTTGGTGTGAGTAGCCATGGTGAGGCTTGGAAGTTCATATAGTTTTTTATGTGATAAGTTATTTTCACTTGTTTTCCACGTTCCTTTAGTATGATTTCATTATTTTTTAATGAGAGGATCCATGGAAGACCCTACATTGTATACTCTATATTCATTATATATCATATAAACTGTTTTGTGCTTAGTTTGAGTACATTGAAGATCAGGATGGTTGCTAAAATATTGGTATTTTGTATGAGTTTTTTAGGATTTATGGTCAATGTTGTTTTAATTTCTTTGTGTACTTGTAGTTTTCCTTTCAGTTATAGTTGTTCTTTCATGAAATCACATATGTTTACTTGGGGTTTATGTTATACAGTAATTTTAGAAGGAGTTGGTTGGTGTCTGTATTAACTCTCCCTTTCACATGTGTTATCTTAGTGGGTAATTCCTCCCATATGTGTGTTTACTATACCCTCAATGATTGTCTCCAACCTGGGTCCTACTAGAGGTAGGACTCGAGGGTAATTATCTATCTTCTCACATTGACAGCCCAAGAAGGGTGCACATTTTTTGAAGGGGGTTGGGAAAGAGTGGTATTAGAGTTCTTTTTGTGTGATATGATAGATTTTGTAGTTAAAAACATGTGATGTTTCATGGATTTGTTGGGAAACGTTTTTAGCTATGTTTAGTAACTACTATAAACACATTAAACTAGCTGAAAAATAAGAATTTGGGCCTCCAGTGATCTGATTCAGATACCATAAATCTTATAGTTGCTACTAAATGAGTTCATACTTGCTTTAGGGTAGATACATTGAAAAGGATCATGCATCATTATTCTATGTGCATGTGTTTGAATTGGTATAGGTTGGGATATAGTAACAAAATATGAATAAGCAAAAATAATTAATTACATTATACTTCTTCATTAATCTAGGTTTTGAGATCCCTATCAAATTTTCCTTTTACAGGTATGGATCCAGGTTGATGTCCTTGTCATGTTCCCACAGAAGATGTTCAATAGGTTTCACCTACAGATCTCCATAGAGTAGATGTTTATAATGAACATAATTGGAGGTGGACACTCCAAGTGTTTTAGCGGCATATTCTGAAGAATTATTAGTGATCTGTTTCTAATGGAGTCCTAAAATATTGGTTAGAGGGGGTTGATATAGCCTTTAGTTCGATCTATCCTTGAAAGAAGCACTGGGTTTCATTGGTTATGATGATGTTGTTTGGGGAATCTAGGAAGTGGTGGTTCTTATTCCATAGGGGTCATGAGGAGTAGATAGTCTCATGGATAAATTTAGGAGAGTAGTTCAAAGTTGAGTTCCATTCTTCGACCACGATGGTGACTAGTCTCTAGGGGGTACTTACCCTCTGGCAGTGGAGCTATAGTGTGTGAGTATTTGAGATCTATTTTAGGGACATTTTGTGACCTGCTTTAGACCTTTTGTTGGATGATGAGTCTAGGGCTATGCAGTTTGAGGAGGCTTTTCATCCATATGTCTATTTCTAGGATACCCCATTTATGCTGAAGACGTATCTCGAGGTGATGGTGAGGTAAGAGGTAGTTGAGAAGACATTATCCAGAATCATTTCTCCACAAGATGAGACTCTTCAAGATTCATAATGAAGTGGAGCTATGGTCAAAGGATTCTACAGTTAAAGGAATAAGTGTTCCCATTCAGTTTTGGGTAGGTCCAAACCCTCAATGTCTCATTTCACTTGGGGTAGCTGATATTAGGACTATGATAAGGGATCAAGAACTTGTTTTCCTTGTGGAGGCTGAGGTCGTTAGAAGTGAGAGTTACTAACCTTTGCGAGCAGTTAGAATGTGTTAGGGGTTCAACTTTAGATTTATCCATTGAGGTAGTTCCATCCAATCTAAAAGTCACAAGTTTTGGATCAACAGAGAGAAGATGGGGTAGTTAAAGGATAACCCCTATATGATCCACATACTCAAATAGTAGAGTACAACCATGGATGTGGTCATCAACAAGGATAAAGAGTTCATAGATAAGGTCATGTCCAACTTTTTTCATTAGTGTTTCTAGGACCAAGAGAGCCATACATCATTCAAGGCACCCTTGTCTTATTTCTACATGTGATGAAGCCTTGTTTTATTCAATAGAGATGCACTCCTTCATATCACCTACCCATGTCCATGATTTTGGACTTGAGGTATAGAGGATTCAAGTGACCTTGGTGTTGAATTTTCCAGTTGGAGGTTGAGCTAACTTATTTGAAATATGTAGAGACTGTGAGATTGTTTTGGGGAAGCAATGCTCTTGGAGAGATTTCATATGTCTATGGATGAAACAATATGATGTCATCATCTGCCTAGGTTATTTGTATTTGGTGCAAGATATCATGGATTTATTCTAGACGAAGTTGGTGTTCCTTGATGATGATGGAGAGTCAGTGGGGTTTATTGGTGAGAAACACCCTTGGATGGGTCATATGTGGGATCCATCCTTGCCATCCTTGTAGGATGATCTGATTTTTAGTTCCTCAATGGATCATTATTCAGCATTTACTATGTTTTTAGAATAGTACATTGATTTCTTTCAAGAAGAATTAGTAATGTTTCCCCTCAATGGGAGATCGAGTTCCGAATGGAGCTACAACATAGTGTGTCTCCAACCTTGTTGTCTCTATATAGGATTGAGACTTATTAATTGAAATATCTATGTATACAACTCAATATTATTTTTTAGTGCGATTTCATTTGGCCAAGCATGCCACGACGAGGTGCACAAATATTTACTGTGAAGAAGAATGACAGAAGTTTTCAGTTTTTTATCGATTATCATTGCATAAACAATGTGATAGTGATGAAATTGTATCATATTTCTAGGAGTGTGGATTTATCCGATCAAATGGGTGGTGAAATTTGGTTCTCATCGATCTATTTGAGGTCAGGATATCATTAGATATGTGTGAAGGATGAGGATATACTCAAGACATTTTTTTATTTATGTCAGGTGCATTATGAGTTCATTGTGATGTCATTTGGTTTGACAAATTCTATTGATATGTTCATGGGTTTGATGAATGATGTGTTCCGTGAGTTCGTGGATAATTTTTTGGTGGTCTACATCAATGATATCCCTACGTACTCTATGTCTGAAGAGAAGCAAGCAGAGAATCTGTGGGCCATTTTGGGTTTTCTTCATCTACAATAAGTATTTGGGAAGTTGTTAAAGTGTGAGTTTTGAGCTCAAGAAGTTTGTTTCATAGGGAATGTTGTGTCCCAGATGGGTGTAGCTATGTATCCTTTTATGGTAGAAGTAGTTGTATCTTGGGCGTCACCCAAGGTATTGGCAGAGGTGTGAAGTTTCTTATGTCTTTAAAGTAATTATAGGTGGTTTATAATAGATTTCTTTATGGTTGTTACTCCTCTGACAAATTTGACTATAAAGGATGATGTGTTCTTGTGGACTAATCTGTTTCAGGTATCTTTTCTGTATCTTATAGAGATGTTGGTTAGTGCTTTGGTTATTTTCATCTAGAAGAAGTATTTCTATTATAGGTTTTTTATGATACTTTACCTATAGGGTTAGGATTCATTTTGATGTTGTAGAGACCAGTAATTTCTTATGGGTATCAGTAGTTGCATCCCCAGGAACATAAGTATTCCACATACGATATCTATTTAGTGGAAGTGGTGTTTTACCTAAAGTTGTGGAGACATTATATCCTTAGATAGCATTTCTTGGTCTTCACCGATCATAAAATCATGAGGAATGTTTTCTCATATTGTGACTCTAACTTATGAAAATGTCAATTGTTGGTGTTCTAACATGACTGCGACTTCTAAATTTTTTATAATCTAAGAAAGGGGATTGTTTTTATTGACTTGTTGAGAAAGAAGTCTCACAACATTACAGTGCATGAATTTTTTGATTCCTAGAGAGTGATGGATGAACATTCAGCATTACATCTGGATGTGGGATAATTTTGTGGTAGAGTTTGTATTTTTTAGATGATGGTGTTGTCTTCTCTAATGTACCTGGTGGAGGAATCTTTTTTAAGGGATCATGAGGTGGAGGTCTGAAGAGACTCAATTTTTCCAAGAAAGTCCCATTATGTTTGTCCTGAAGTGGATCAAAACTGGGTGTTGTTTTAGGGTAAGATTTTCCTTCCATTGGAGACACGTGAGATTGTTCTCCTACAGTTCCATTGTTTTCTTTTAGTAGTAATTCATGGTGTGAAAATGATCTACCAAGACTTGAGAGTATAGTTTTTATGTCTTGGGTTGAAGCATGTAGTTTCAGAGTTTGTGTCTCTATGTTTGGTCTTCCAGAACATTAAGGTTGGGCATCCTGTTTCTGGTGGTTTTCTACAACTCGTAAATGTTCTTCACTATAAGTGGGAGGACTTCACAGTAAACATTGTTACTGGTTTACCTAGAGCTTCATGAGGACATGACAATATATGGGTGGTAGTGGATTGTTGTTGAAATCATTCTGCTTCATATAAATCAAGTATTTGATACCATTTGAGGTTTTGTCTAGGAAATATCTACAGGATGTGGTAAGGCTCCATGGAGTCTCGAGGATGATCATTTTTAATCAATATCATCATTTTACCACTAGGGTGTAGAGATGTCTCAAGAATGCTTTTGGTTCCATGAAATTATTTAAAACTTTTTTTCACCAGTATATGAATTGTAAGATAGAACGGACCATCTGAACTCTTGAAGACATGTTTCACTCTTATGTCCTGGATTTTGGAGGTTCATGGATGAGGTGCCTTCCTTTGGTAGGGTTCACATACAACAATATTTTTCACTCCACAATTTTCATGGAACAATTTGAAGCCTTTTATGAACAACCATTACATTATCCATTGTGCTGGAATGGGGTCAAAGAGTTATCAATTTTCAGGCTGGAACTGGTAAAGAGTACAACAGAGACGGTTCAAGTGATTCGTGAGCAGATGAAGGAAGCACATGATTATTAGAAGTGTTATGAATATCAATGGAGGATAACTGTAGAGTTTGACGTTGAGGATTACATGTTTCTAAATGTGAATACCCATCATGGGAAGCAATGGGTTGGTCACTTGATTGATATTTATACCCATTGTTTTGAGTTTTTAGAGGTGTTGTCTCGGTTTGGAGTCGTGGCATATCGGGTAGCACGTCTCACACAGATGTGCCAGGTAAAGGATGTTTTTCATGTGTCGATGCTTCATCGTTATCTTCATGATTACTATAACATCATATATTGGGGACATATCGATCTTGACGATGATTCTAACTTCGATGAGCGGTGTGTAGAGATCTAGAAACTTCGAGGAGATGGTGTAACACTAGTGTGGTATCCCCATGGTTCGTGTCTTGTGGAAGCACAATGGCATAGAGGAGAGTACATAGTAATGTGAGTCACTGGTATGTACTCATTACCCCAAGAATTTTTTGTTTATATCATCTATTTTAATGTTGTTCATTTGGTGTTTGTTGAACCCTTCTATTATGAGATATATTTTTCTTGTTTCTTGTAGTGTATTTCTCTCCATTGAGATGTATCTCCCCTAGGAGATAGGTTAGGTGCGTGTTTTTGTTTTTCCATGATTTCACATTGTTCCATTGATAATGTGTTTGAGATACTTAAGAGGAGAGAGAATTTATAGGGATTCCATGGGATGACTATTTAGATGACACCTTTTTGTTTCCTCTCTGGGCTGTTTTTGGATTCTTATGTATGAGAATGTTTTGATAGGTATCTGATGTAAGGTTCCATATCCACATGGATCAACCCTTTGTGTTTTTTCGAAGGATGATGTTCTCATAAGTGGATCATAATATGTTTGTAGAACTTTGGTTAATTAAAGTCTAGGATTTGGGGATTACACATAGTGTAACTACGTTATATGATGTGACATCCTATTTCATGGGTTGTTTCATTGAAAGAAAGAGGTACTCGTGGCATGAAATATTTCGTGGTTTGAAAAACTAATAAAGTATTGAGGCAACATATTTTTTTTGTAGAACTCGATCTTGTGTCGTTACAAGATGTGAAAGGAGATTACACATTGTGTAATTCCCCAAAGATGTATATTTTATGTATTTTAAAACCACTCATGGTTTGTCAAAATTATGGTTATAATTGATTTCCATTAACCACATGATACCCAATGAACCTCCCTTCATCATCCTGGGGATTCCTTCATCATGGAACAATCACCAACTCCCTTCATCAATCCATAGTGATCCGTATTCAATATAAGGTATGGTCTACCTCTTTGCTTGATGTTTCTTCGATCCGTTTAATTCCGTTTAACATTTCCTTGTGATGGAACCTAATACCAATGCTTCTAATGGAGTTTTATTTGGTGTTGGTTAATTCTATGGTTCCATGAAATCATTAGCTAGATGTCGTTGTTGCAGTAGAGGTGACTGTGATCCATTCAGTTCGACCATTCTTGTGAAAAGAATGTTGGAATCCTTTTCAGGCAGGGTATTCAGTGCTTTTATATTTACGTATTTGAAATTGTAGAGTTTGTATTATTTATCCCCGTAGATCGAAATGATATTTAACTTACTATTATATGAACTAGATTAATTAAAATGATATCATTCAAATAATGACATTCTCTCTTTATACCATGATAATGGTTTGACTCTTGTTTTTCTAGATAGTGTGATATCTATGCATTGATTGATTTAGATTGATGTTCTTGATGAAATGTATTAATTAATGTAAAGCCTAAATTAATTAATAATAAATTGGTTAAATGATAGTGGCATGTTTAATGAATCTGGTTTTTATTGTTATAATTTGATGATAATAAAATTTTTGTATGTGATCATGTTTAATTGAACTGATTGATTTACCTGATACGTGTTGATTCTTGTTGATAAAAGTACTAAATTAATGTTTAATTAATTTTTTAATTTATTTTGTGATATATTGTGATTGATTTTTTCTTACGAAGCATGTAGTAGGAACCAATGAATAATTAATTAGTTAATTATAGATAGAATGAGAACTTCTTTATGATAAAGTTAATCCCTTGTTGGGAATGAGTTTCCATCTCACTTGTAAAGGCTGAGTGCATGTTATTTGGATCTATGAGAGATAATTTTGGGTGAAGTATGAATGCCTTGATTTGGCTCCAAGATCCCATTTCTATGTATGTTTTTTCATCTTTTGATGTGCTTTGGAAATGAGACCCAGGGTTGTGGGGGAATGGTGGCCCAAATCTAAAGTGAGCCTAGGATGGATGAGACTGTAGGGAAGTTGTGGTATGGGTTTGGGAGGTCCATTTGTTGTGGAAGAATTTGATTCCTAACTGTAGTGAGATGTATTAGAGTATGCCTGTGGGAGTTGGTGAAGGAACTAGAGATGATGGAATGGGTTGAAGCTAGGATTTCCAATTCATATGAAATTTGATGCTTGTTGAATATGTTGTTTGTTTATCTAATTTACTATCCCCACACCTTGTGGTAGATGGTCTTTCTTAACCTTCTTCCAAAATAGGCGATGATGCCTGAGGTATCACACATGCTTTTTGTGTTTAGTTTCTCAAGGATTGATGGGTATATTATCATATTTTAAGTGGAAAAGACTCAATGGGTAGTTCACCAACTCTCTGTGTTTACCCCCCATGCATTTGGTAGTGTAGAATGTTTTCCAAGAATACCTATAAATTTTGAAATATTGAATGTGATAATTTTTTTACAAAATGTATATATTTTTAACCAATGGGTTGGAGATTTGTGGGATGCAATTTTGAGGTGGTATTTCTAAGGAGTCGTGGACTCGGTTTGGTTATTCTTGGAGGGAATGCAACATGGTTGTGATGCTAATGAAATGTGATTTGGAATTTTAAAATAGTTAATTAATTGTTAAATTATTAATTAACATAATGTGAATCTGATAAAAAGGGTTAAGTAACATTATATAGATCTTTAAATGGATGTCTTCTTGTAACATATCTAGTATTTTCAGAGGAAACTATAAGTTCGAGAGATGTTATCTGTAATTGATTATATGACTAGGATTATCCTATTGATTGGTTGTGATATATATTGTATAATGTACTTCTTGTTCATCTATATGATACTTCGCCCTCTCGGTTACGACAACTGACACCTTAGGGATTCTGAGCCCTGGGGGGGGGGGGGGGGTCCCCCAACATCCCAGTGGAAGAATGGATGGATGAATACCCCCTTTGGCCATCCTATATTCTCTTCGTAGTTACTTATTCATGAATGAATGGATGATATATTTCCCAATATATGTCTGTAGTGGGATGTAGAGTCTTGTGGTTATTTGACACACATATAACGTGGATATACATTCTTATGGGCTACTATAGGTATAAGGTGTATAGGCTGTGATGGGTTGAGGATATATACTCGGTGTATGGGATGTAATCGTGTGAGGTATAATACCAGACAAATGAAACATGTTATACATGTTTTGGGGGATCATAGATACTACCTAGTTACATTGGTTATGTGGAATTGGTGGTTTGATGCATTAGGTTCATGTTGACACACTAGGTGATTGTTATGGTGATTCTCTCAGGTGTTTTCACGCAATCCTTTTTGGAGATAGATGCTAAGGACATGCAACATTGGGGAAAATAAGAAAAATAGTGTGAAAGTGGTAGTAGGGTACACTTGAAATAATTTATTATATTATATACTCTTCTTTGTAATACTTATTTAGAATAGCCCTAGTGTGGTTGGGAACATATGATACCTATTTAGGTGACAAGTTAGTTTTGATTTTTGTTCACTGTTTTTCAGCATGCTTTCATTTAATTTTCTTGAGAGTCTTTGGGGAGGATCCAAATGTGTATATTGTATACTCACCCAACATAATATAAATATTTTTTATGTTATTTGGGGAATTTTAGAGATCAGGCTGGTTGATATTGTCATGGTGGTTTATAGGATCTATTTGGGCTTCTTGGCCTATACTGTTTTAAATTCTTTTGGTACGTTCAATTTCCCTTTCAGTTATTGTAGTTCAATCAAGAATTCACATGTGTGTACTTGGGATTTATTTTATTGTAGTTCAATCATGACTTCAAAATTATTAATGTTACTATCACCTTAGTTCGAGTCACCAACCCAAGGCCTTCTAATGGCGGGACTATGGGGTCATTATCTCGATTCCCACATTGTTGGCCTACGAGGAATACACTTTGTGGTTAGGGGGTCAAAAAATATATGGACTTTTTGGTTCGGTTTCAGTGTACACAGAGAAAGAAGAATGAGATATTCTTTTCTATCAAATGGATAACAAAACTATATCACTTTATACCCATTAATGATACAACCAATGCGAAAGAGTTGTAAAATCTCTATGAGAAAGAGATTGTTTTTTTCATGCAGTTCTCATATGTTATAGTTTCTGATAGATATCCAAAGGTAACTTCTTTCTTTTGGAGAGGCCATCAAGAGGCACTAAGATCTCAGGTTTTTTTACTTATGGCATACCACCTACACTTGAATGGACAGACATAAATATTTATAGATATTCTTCAAGATATGTTTCATGCCTAAATTTTTTACTTCAGCGGGGATTGATATGACCATTTGGGGATGGTTGAGTTTATATACATCAATATTTACCAGTTTTTAATTATAATGAATCTTCGTGATTCCTTCTATAGTTGGCCTTGAAAATCATCATTGTGTTAGTCAAAGACATGTGAAAGTTCCTTTGTTCGGTGAATAATGCATCAAGAGATGATAGAAAATTTTATTCATTAGATAATATTGATGGAACATAGTTGGTATAATTTTTATTCTGGTTGTCATCAATGACCATTGCTATTTTAGTTGGTGATCAAGTGTTATCAAATGTTTGATCTCGATTCAGTTATCGACAACTTGGGAGGAAAAATAATATTTCTCCACATTCATATGATTTTTTTGTTATTTAGAAGGGGGGAAAGTGTCTTACCATTTATAATGTCCACCATAGATGATATTGATATATAAAATGTTCCATGTATCTCATTTATGAATTTATCTTTTTGACCCATCACCTATTCTATGTTGGAATGATCACAATGTCAAGAGTGCTCAATATGTGACTGAGAATATAGTCAGGATAGTTGATTTGGATAATAAGGTTCTTAATGGAAAGTTGATACCCTTTTTATTTTTATATGGAATCATGGTTTTGATACTCATGATACATTGGAGAGGTAGGCACTGGTGAGAGAGTTGTTCCCTCAAAATTTTGACATGGAATCTTATTAACACGATTTGTATGGAAAAAATGTTTCTAAAGTAGATATTTTATGACATCCAGTATCTATTTTTAGGTTTTCATCAACCCCACATTTTACCATTATTTGATTTGAACTCGTTTAGGGGGTGATTGGATGATTCTTTGAAAATATTGTAATGCTCTTAGACTAGCACAGTTCGCATATGGTTTTCCCAAACCATGCACCCTACAAGTGAAATCTATTTAAACCCACACAATATTGGATTTCATGATTGAAAAAAAGTTTGAAAAATCATGCGCCCACTTAGTAGAAATAGTGGGGGCCCACCAGGAAAACATGCATGCATGTTTTTTAATTCCAAAAATTAACTTGAAAATTCCCAAACCACTATTTCTTCTCTGATATTCCCTTACTATGGATTATACATCATCTTAGTACATTGGAGCTCTTAAAGACCAATTTTGGTTCCGATAAATCCCATATTAAATGAATAAAAACATGAAAAATTTCACCCAATTGCTTTTTAGTGAGATTTATTATACTAATACTTCCCTCTCGCTTTCTCATTATTTATTCCCAAATGATTGTTAGATTTTCATATTTTTTGGATGACCCAATCTCTATTGTTTAATATCATGAATCTTTGGTTGATTCATGAACCTCCATTTCCAATATTCTTCTCTGGAGTTTCCCATTTTCGTAATTATGTTTTGTGATCCTGTGATTAAAGGTAGGAGGTTCTGTGTAAGTTTGGCCAATTTATTTAATCCCAAATTTCATGATTTAAATTTTACTTCATTCATTTGGATTATGAAAATCCTAATTCAAATAGAAATGTGATTTTAATTTTATTTGGCACGAAATTTTGGGAAACCCTGCAATTATATTTAATTGAGGTGTGATTGAGGAATATACTGAAAAGTGTGAAATTAAATTGTGATATTTATAAATGATATTTATTTTAGTTTTTTATTTGTGAAAAATTGGATTATACTATTTTGATGTAGACCATGGTTGGTTTTATCCTAAATAATCACAAATTGGTTAAAAACCCATATGGTATTTTAAAGGTAAATTGGAATATTGAAGTGGAAAATGGGTTAATTGTAACTTGAACATTTTTGAGATAAATTTACCATTATATATTATTATTTTAGTACAAGAAAAATTTTAGGTAGTTTGTGAGCTATTTGGTAAAACACTCTATTAATTCTTGACACATCAAATAAATACTATAGTAGGCCACATCCCCGATGGGATGGTGATGAGTCCTCTTTAACTAGTGTCTGAGGGACATGTTTACACATACTTCCATGATAAACAATTCTAGTGTGTGATGATCCCATAAACGGAAACTATAATATCTCTTGAAATATTACCTTGTTTCTTATTTATGATAATTTTGATTAGTCAATTTTTTGAAAAATATTATTCTATTGCCTTATGAATTTATAGAAACAGTTTTATATTTAATATACAATAAATAGTTTTTTAAGTATTTCCACCATTTGAAATGTAAGGAATCATTTTTAATATTATTTTTTTTACTTTCATGCATATTTATTTAAAATTTAAATCTTCATTTAGATAATTATTATGGTCTCTTATTATGGAATCCTTGGCAATACCCAACTGGGATTTTATCTTACACCCTACCATTTCCTTTGAGTGTTTTTAGATATTCTTCAACCATGTTCTAGAAATGGGAATATGTCCGAACGAGGTGGATCATGTCGTTGTTCCTTCGGACTTGGAGAGATGTTTCTTGTTTGATCTGGGGTTCTGAATAATTCATTTTATGTTACATTACAGTTTAAGTTTGGTTTTTAAACCTCTTTTACATCTGGTACTATTATCTATATAGATTTTTCTTTTGAGAATAATTACTTGTATCTATTACCTCTATTTTTTAGTTAAACCAAATTTCCCAGTTTTATCTCGTATGATGTCACGTGCTAGTCCCTAACCTACAGGGATTGGGAATTCCCATTGGTCCATGTTTGAAGAGTATTAATTATTAAGGTAATAGGGTATCTGTTCAATCTCATGATAGATGAAATAGGGTATTTTTCTTCATTTTTAATCTTATAAATTTATTGGGATTTTCCTTATAATTCTATAGATGTGTTCAATACGAAATAATGATGGTGGGCGTACTATGACTCAGATTTGGCCATTTAAAACTGGAATCTATGATGGGGAGAACCATATGGACTATTATGCAAGATAAAAATATGTGGTCATTTCTTAGGTTTTATGGGATCTAGTAAGCCCTGTATTGATGTTTAGGTGGTATTTTATTAGCATCTGGTCTATTTTAGGATGTTTTTCGTGATGTATTCTTAAGGTGGGTTGAGAAAGTGCATTTGGAATTTCAAAATGAAACTCAACTATTTGAGTGGTAATTCATGACCATATTATGATTGAAATTTATTTTTCCCCAAATAATTATTAAGGATGAGATTTTTTAAGGTGGTAAGACAGTAGGTTCCAGTGGTTTAGACCTAGTTAAATTATCTGAAGAATTTAAAATTTTTGGTAAGTGGATTGGAAAATTTTGTAATATAGAATTGAAATGTAAATCCAAGTGTTAAAAGACCTATAGGTATTTTCTTGATGTTTTTAATGTATCTAGAATTGTCTCAGATGTTTGGATGAGTTTTGCAAGCACTATGATCCATAATTTCACTTTTCGTTAGAAACAAACATGGTGTTTGGTTTGTTTAAAACCATAAATCCCATCAGGAGGAATTGTACGGCCCTATAAAGGGAATCACATAGTTTTTTAAACCACTATATGTGGGGTGAATTAATGCATCATATCTTTTTTTTTGTACTGTAGAGGATAACCACAGAGATTGTGCATGGATTGTCTAACCATTCCCAAGTCCATGTCAGGTGTGGTGCTGGAAAGTTCCAAGGGCCAAATTGGTGCACAAATTTATTTGCTATGTGGACAAATTATGTGGGGGTATATCTCATATAGAGTGATAGATTCATAGGTTATGCGAGTTTAGAAAAACCATGTGGCCTAATTTTGTTCCTCATGAAAGTGGGTTGGGGATGATGATTTTTCCCTCAAACCCTTTAAGGGTTTCATATTCTTTTTTCCCACCACCTCTCCCTCGTTTCTCCCAGGCATGCACCTATCTCTCCCAATCCTCCTCCTTGGTTATTTTATTAATTCCTTTCTATAATAAATTACTATTGGATTTATTTTTGATAACCTTGGTAAGTTTATGTCTACACATGCTTAATCTCCTTGTTTATCTGACCATAAAAAATTCAAAATTTGTGCGAGATAATTCACCCTATTTTAGGGAAATTGTCTAATATTCTGATATCTCAATTTATAGGTCAAATCAAAATATTAATATAGAATGAGTTTAAATTTCTAATAATGGGTTAGGGGTTTTATTTCTTTTAGTAATTTAATCCCCTTTATTTGATATTTTTGTCGTACAAAATTAAAAACATTCCACACATTGCTCCTAAAATATGGAAATGCCTAAAAATGAATTCCTTGGACTCTCACATGATGACCCATGGACCCCTAATCCTAGATGGAGGTTGAGGACTCCAAGATGATCCACTATATATGATAATTTATATTAATTTATATTGGGATTTATTATTCTCTTGTGATAAATATGCCAAATTTGTACTTTTAATCACCTTTTAGGTGAGTTAGATTATAATTAATATAAGTGATGGTTAAACTAAAATAATTTTATTGGTAATACAATAATTCTAAATCATATAATAAAACCACATTTTAGGTGAACTATCTTAAATGAATGATTAAATGAATGATAATTATTTTGTTGAGGCACAACCCATATAATGGCCTTTTAAACTAATTAAATTGAATGAACCAAATTTTACAATTGAAATGGGACGTGGAATGATATTCGAAATTGCCTATGTATTATTTAAACTTGAATAATAAAATGGAATAATTACTACATGGACTTTTTATTTTAATAAATTATGATATTCAAGCATGAAATCCTTGGGCATGGCATCCCATACACTGTGACACTCGGGCTTGACATCCCTTGGTATAATGTCCCTTATATTATGATACATGATAATGTAATACATTAAAGTTCGATACTTGAGGAAGGAATCAAATACATTTTGATTCCCAAAGACGGAGTCCCTAATTATCACTCATTTGAGATCATTTGGGGTTGATGTCCCCTATTAAAAAAGAATATCTTATTACCTTAACAATATGTGGATGAATGAGCACTAAACCATGGGTCCCCACTAGTGCATGTATATTTATGAATATATACCCTATTATTCATATGAATGTATATACCTGATGGCACATGGTCTGAGATATTATTTTCTAGATTGATGTAGGTATGGTTGGACAAGATACCTTGTGGAACTTGATCTGGAAAACTTTCATTCACCTTTACTGATCTTCTAACCGTGATATATCTATGAATTAATTTATCTTATATTCACAGAAAATACATTCATTAGAATCCATTGGTGGTGGGATACATAGTATTGCTAACACCCTTTTCTAGATTCTATTTGGTTACCAAATGGAACTCATGGTTGTAGGTTTAGGATCATAGATTGTGCTCATGTTTTTATCCTTCTAGGCTATGATGAAGTATGGGAGTAGAGGACTGATCTATAGAATGTGATGAAACTGTAGAAAGGTTATGTGTCACTTATTTATTTATTTCCATTTTCATTCTATCCATGTTTTACTGTTATATATTTCTCACTTTTACATGGTAGGATATGCATGAATGAACATTTACACATTATTATTTATTATCAATAATTAATTTTTTATTCAATATTATTTATCTATTATTTTTCTTTAATTATTAATAATACATTGGTCATATTATCCCCATTATAAAACCTATATAACTATACTACTAGTAGGTAGAATCTGGAAAATGGGAGAATGTGCTTGAGTCTATGTGGTGAATCAACTTGGGGAATCTACATAGTGGCCCTCTGGTCAGGGTGTTACAAGACATACATTTGTGTTATACACATAGGCATTGGAAACAATTTCCTTAGTCAAGGATCACATAAAATACTATCATTGTGGAATGGTTTCAAAAACCATTCCATAAAATCCATTGTTGATGGTCACTCCCATGACTATCGTACTGGATAATATCCCTTAATGAACTTGGTTTAATCCATATTATAATACTTATTATCCCATGAGATATCCATAATTTCCTAGCTCATTGGATACTAATATAATATTAGGCCCAACCATCACATAATGGAAATCATATATTTTTCATCCAGAAGATCATAAAATATTTATCATAGTGTATCACTTGGAAAAAATGGGTTTAGAAAAATTTCAACCTTTCATCATAACATAACCCATGGACAAAATTTAGGTTTCGTAAAGGTTTTATCGTATATAAATTTAACTATTATATAGAAAAGATCATTATAGATTCATTACTAAATAATCATCATCAAAATCATATTTAATCCAATGAAGAAAAGTGGATTGTATAATTGAATCATTACCCAAGTAAAGCATAAGTATCATTAATGACTGTTATCATAGATGAATAATTCATCTAAAAGAGCACATTAAAATTTCTTATTGAAAAATCCATTTAAAATTTGAAATTACTTTTTTAAAATATAAATATCTCAAAAATATGAAGGAAATAATTTTCATTGTAAATTATCTCTGAAACACGTAATGAATGCTTCATAGAATTGAGTAGTTGTGATGGTGGAAATATTTATTCATCTCATGTTTTCATAAACAAAGATTCATCTATAATTTTTATGAAATTCAAATATACCCAGTTTGATGAAAAAATGAAGGTTTATTTTAATAAAACTTATAAAAAACTCTTATGTAGGGAAAATGACTTTAAAAATAATTGGATAATAGTAAAAATATTCTTCAAAACAATTTTAGAAAATGAGGATATATAATAAGAAATAATTTTGTTCGAAGATTGAAATCAATCCGGTTTTCCATAAAAATGTTATTTTGGTATATTGTGTACTTAAATAGAGGAATATAAAAGAAGTAATATAATATCAAAAAATAACTAGAGGATAATAATTATTAAGGGATTATTGATATATTTCTCACGGAATATTATGATTGAAAATTTAATCAGAAACAATCCTGATAAACAATGAGATAGTTACATAAATATCGTACTACATACTTAATATCTTAATTGAAATTCCATGAAATATAGAATCTTATATGAATATGTATATCCAAATAATATTCATTTGAATAATCATATAATACATTCATGTAATGTATATGTACTAAAGAAAAGAAACATGTGGAAAACTTTGCATCTGTCTCATGGAAATCAATATGAGACAAAAATACCTTACCACTTTGGTAAATTTTGAATCATAATCCCCATTAAAGAATATATTCAACAAAAAAAATAAAATATAATGATAATTATGATATTACTGGTATAACATTTAAAAATATGTTGTATATACTTCTCATAAAATAAGATAGGTGTATGTCATATCATATGTCTAAAAGAACCCAATTTGAGATGGTAAACTATTACCTCAAATTTGTATTTCATTAAATGAACTATAAAATATATTATAATAAATTTAAATTTATAATAATATTACATCATAGAAATTTAAATTCTTATGATATTATTTTATCCATACTTATAACATTTAAATACGTATTTAATAATAATTCCTTTTTAAAATCATCACAACCAAGTGTTAACAGTTTTGTTTTTCAAAAGAATGTAGGTTCAGTTGTTCCACTACATGAACATTGATGACAGTTACGTAATATAATGAATTATAATAATGATTTAAATATAATCTATAATATTTATATAGCAATAAATAATAAATAGATATAAAAAATGAATTGAATCATTTTTGGAGATATTATTCCTTACATGTGTGTGAATGGTGTATCTAATTTTTGATAGATGAAAATAATGAAATGTATAATATTAATAAAATTAAAAAATATTATTATATCATATACATAACATATATTTATTAAATATTACCTTATCATTATCCACTTAAATTTGAAATTAAAAACGAATCACATTACATTATGGACGTGGTAGTCCACACATACTCACGTGCGGTGTTATCTTTACCCAAAATATTAGAATTTAATAAGTAAGATTTTATATAATCATTAAATAAGAATATGTATTTTTAAATATAATATATAAATATTAATATTATCATATTCACCATCCATGAAATATAGTGATGGAAAATAAATTGTATTTCGGTGTGGAGGTGGTAGTCTACACATGATCACAAGTGATATTTGCATTTCACATTTATTGGAGTCAATGGTGGATAATTGTAGTTAAATAAACATAATGAAATTTATTTATATTGGTGTTAATTAATAATTATTTTTATGTATACCATTTATTTAGAGGAGGTATAATAAGAAATAAATTGAAGGAGTTCGGATATGATGATTAAATTTTCATTGGTATGCTTCACTAAGTTCCCTTACTAAGGGCCATTAGTCAGGTATTTCAAGAATAGAATGACAACTTATTCATGTATATATAATTCTATATGATACATGGTTAGGGTTTGAAAAAATTTATGGCTCAAGAAAATCTAATGAAAATAGAGAAGTGGTGTCCTTTTATAATAGAGGGAACAAATACACTTGGAATTACTAAAAGGATTAAAATATAATTAAGATAATCTCATTCTAAATGTCTCAAAATGGACATATATTCCATGAAAAATTTGATAATTTCAAATTATCATCATAAAATAATTTTTTGGGTTTCTTTTTTATTTTAAACATGTTGTGTTGGTTTAACCCCGTTATTAACATATTTTAACCTTAACTACAGTAACAACTTTTTTAATCATAAAGGGTTTTAACATTATTATATTTTAGAAATTAAAAAATAGAATTAATAGGTTTAAAATTTTAGAAAAATTTTCATTATAATTTTCCTCTATAAAACATTTTTATAATTTTAAATAATTCAATAAAATATCATTTTTTTATAAAATATTATTAATGTCATTTCAGATATTGTTACCTTATAATGACTTTAAAATCATAAATATTGTTATAAAATTTGAATTTATACATTCCACAAATTCCTATAATGTTATAGTTACAATATTCTTTGTAAAAATGTAAAAAACTAAAAAATCATATTACTTTTCTAGTATTTTAAAATATTTGCCTGAATATTTTACGACATTCAAAAGAGATATGCCATCTTTATTTGGGTGTCTGAGGTAATAATTCAATCACTGAAAACTAAAAAAAATTAAAATGATATAAAAATTTATTAAAATTTAAATTAGAAATTTAGAACACTAATTATCCTCTTTTTACCTTATATAAAAAATTTAGAGATATTAAATACAACATAGTGACATTTTTCATTAATTCTTTTCGTAAATTATTATAAATGTCATAATCAATGAAATATGGACCCATGTGGCCATATAGTAGAAAATGGGTTGGATGTGGAAGAAATAAACTCATGCACAAGGATAGATTCAAGTGTTAGAGAATATTTAAAGCCTTACCCCATAGCTCTAACCGCGTTATACATTTGTTACCCTTCATTATGTGACCAATATTTACCAAAGTCACTACATATAGTGATAAATATTAAAGGGAAAGTATTTTCAAAATTTCAAACTACTGGTTCCAAATATTGAATTTTTTTCCAAATTCAATTCGTATCAACATAATAATTTAAATTATGATTAAACCCTAAACATGGTAAACGACATTTTTCCAAATATTTTTTCCAAAATAAAAATATGTTTTTATACCAAAGTCCAACATTAAGTAAATTCCAATGAACATAATTGTATTATTTCTAAAATAAATTTACTTTTGTTACTTTTAAAATAATTCTAAAGCAAAATGCAATTTTTTAAATAATGGAAACATAAAGATGGATTTTAATAAATAATAGCATTTTTCACTAATAATGGTGAAATCACCCTTTTTAGAAAATCCCCAAAAATAATGATGAAGTTAATTTATTATGATGATTAAAAAAAGAATTTTTATTTTGTAAAATACAATTTTTAAAATCAGAAAATATTAACATTGTAAAACTAATCGAAACCTTTTTGAGTAAAAATGTATTTTTTAGTATATAATGAATATATTTTCCTAATCTAAACTTTTATACACATTTTATTCTCAAAATTTTCTTATCAATATTCATTTCAAACACATAATATATATTTTATAATAATATAATACATTACTACTAATTTTTTACTTGGGGTTGGATGTATCACAAACTCTGAATAAAGAAAAATATATTTATAAGGCCCCAGCCTTAAACCTTACTTAAACTTGAGTTATTAAAAGATTACACATTGAGGATCTTTTCAGTTTTAGAGTTTTATAGAATTAGGACATAACTATTACATCGGAAAAGATTACAAAGTAGTCACTTCTACTAAGTTTCTGTAAAATAAAAACTCTTAAAAGGAAACATGTCTAGTTCCATGTTTTAGATAACATGACTTTCCCTTAATCCCATCCTTAACCCTATTCCACATTAAGTCCTGTGAAAAACATTTCAAAAAAAACTTGGGGTGAGCATAAAAAGCTCAGTAAGGGATACACAAAGAATGAAAACTGTTAATTTTTCAAACATCAAGTAAACCATGTATACTTTATCTAAGTAATACCTTCACCTTTATGAAGTAATAAAAACTCTTCACTGAAAAAAATATCATTACTTACCCTTTTGTAACCAAAATATTACCGTAAAACCCATGTAAAGAACAAATCACATATAAAGGTAACTTGGGACATAAACATACTTAAGTGGAATAACCATACAGTCGACTTCCACACATATCACTTAATGGAATAGCCATACGGCCAACTTCCACACATACTTAATGGAATAGCCATACGGATGACTTCAATACACAATTCATTGGAGGTTATAACGTAACCACTCATCCTGGTATTCACGGCACCACCCGTCATATGGTTTATCACGTAACCAACCGTAAAATGTCCAAGTACCATCATTACACATAAAATATAGAAAATATAAACATTTCAATAACAACATTTAATTTTCAATCACAATAAGTAATTCCAAGATATTTAATTAATCAATCCATTTTAAAAAACAATTTAAAAGAGATTTTTGAATGAAAGTTTCCCATACCACTTTGAAGATTTTAATATAATTATAATATTAAAACATTAAATTCCATGTAAATAAATACTGAAAACCATTTTGAAAACATGGACATTAAAGATAAAGATTTAGAATAATAAATCTTTAAAACATTTAAAAAGATATTTTTATTAAAGAGTTTTAAAAAAAATGAAAGACTCTTGAATAAAAATAATTGTGGAATAACATTTAATCCGGACATTATAAGATCATGAGAATAAAGGGATTCATGATATAATATGTCAAAGGACAGTATACACACCATATAAGAGTGAATTGGTGTATAATAACAATGAAGTCTCAATGGAAATGTAAATTGATATGAAATCCATTATAAAGATGGTATCCTTAAATTAAGGATAAATCTATCACATAATTATGTGTGAGAAATATAAATACACCAAATATAAGTGGATATTAAGTGTAAAACTATCAAAGGTCATTCACACATATTCAAAGGATTACATATTCAATAACTACATGTTGAAACCAAAGAAATCGAAATAGGGTTAAGAAGTTCCCTTGGTAAAATTCGACAGCCTAACGGCGTCACATAAAATTTTACAAAAAGGTTTGATGGGAGAGATAAAGGGGATCTCATCACATGGACATAAAATTTACATAAATAAGGATATATAAGAACATTTCCCAACATAATAGTATGTGAATTAAAAGACATAACAAAATAAGTCTTTTAAAAAAAAGGAGGGTGAAAGGTCCCCTTACCGAGTTGGGTAACTTTCAAAAAGTACACCCCATAAAAGAAGGGTCATACAATAAAGATGTAAATACCCATAAATGAAATTATACTACACAAAGTTTATAATAATTGTCTGTAAAAACACCAATCAAAGGAAATAGTGGCAAACGTAGCATAAATGTCACGAGAATAAAAGTGAGATGAAAAATCCCTTACGAAAACTCGACAGCCTAACGACACCACATAAAACTTCCAAAAATGGATTTATGAGATCAAAAAGGGTATCTCATAATATGAACATAAAAATTACAGTATGTGTAATATAAAATAACATCCCCAAACATAAGAAAGATGAGCTTAAAAGAAATGACATAAAAGACAGTACTTAAAAAGAAAGAGAGAGGTTGGATATCTTACGAAAATTCGGCAGCATAACGACGCCACTCAAAACATCCAAAATGGATTGATGAGAGAAAATAGAGTCTCTCATCATATTAACATAATAATTACAGTAGGATTATTATAAAATAACATCCCAATCATAAGAAATATTAGCTTAAACGGAATGACATAAAAAGTGTACTTAAAAAGAAAGAGAGGAGTAGGATCCCTTACCTCGGGTCCGACTTGACTCGATCGTTCATCAATCTCCTGAATAATAAACTTGAGTTAATTATTAATTGATTAAGAACCTTTTTCAAGTTCATTATTCCCTTTATATCACTTATTTCCATGTTATAAACATTATGTAATAATTTAAGTTAATAATGTTTGTTTTGCCGATATTTGGTTCTTAAGTCAAAAGTGGACTTCTTACAATTACGTGTTGTTCGTGTGGTCAAAGGTTCATTATATCCAGAATTATATTAATTATTTGGATATCATATATATCCAGAATATACATGTATTTATAATATTACATAATCATTTAGAGGTAAGAAATGAAATGCACCGTTCATGGAGACGGTAAGCCGTACGTACGCATGAACGCTACTTTCATTTCTATGTCATATTAATGGAATTAAAACTAAATGAGAGGTATGTATATTTTAATTCCATAATTATATTCATTATTTATATGGAACATAAATCATATATAATAACTTTAAATCCATCCTTTATACATCCCACATATGGCATTAACGAATCAAATCACTTTGAGGGGCGGTAGTCCGCACTTCCTAAAATGAAATTATCATGTTTACCCACAATGGAAACCATAAAGGTATGCCCCAAAAGAAAAATACAGAAGCTTAAGTAAAACATAAACATATTATATATCATATATAAATATAGTGACATCTTAATGGCCACCTTTTAAGGTGTTATATGAGTGTTGAACAATCATCGTTTCGTGAGACAGAAATTCACCATCCACGGAAATAGTATGTTCTTCAAACATTAGATGTAGGTGTGTGTAAGTTTAACATGAATCTTTCTTATAACAACATGCTAGTATATTGAAGATACTTGATTTGTTACAAAATAAATTAATAAAAAGAGTTTATGGGGTTGGAGAATGAAAATAAAACAAAAGGACTCTAGTGAAGACATTACCTTAAAATAGGGTAACTCCCTTTGGTTTGAGCTCAAAGGCTTCCTTGGTAAGACTTCTTCCAAAAGTAAGGCTTAAAGGAGTTAGAGAGGGATTTGGAGATACAAAATTGGCAGGTTTTGGCCGAGCCAAAGGCTTTGGAAGTGTGGGTAAAGAGGTAGAGGTGGGGGCCTTTTATAAGAGGAGAGGAGGGGCACTCATGGAAAGTAAACAAATGCTACTTTATTTTAGAATGCATTTCGGATTTTAATGGTCCCACATTGATGTGTGTTGCGTATAAGGTGATAAGGTTTCGAAATACACCCATACAATTGGTTTTGGACATGTGTAGGTCTTAGATTTTACATTATATTTCCATTTTATTTAAATCCTTTATTAATGAGGTAATCGTTGTATCATCATGATGTCATAAATAATTTAATATATTTAATGTCTAAAAATTATAAAAAAAATATCATGATGTAGGAAATATTTTTATCTTTCTAATTGATATTTATAGTCAAAAATTAAAATTTTATAACCCCATGTAACAATTGTTTTAGTAAAACATCTCATGTTTGTGTCATTTTTTACTTTAACATTAAACAAAAAGTTATTTATGTCATTTCCCAACCAAAGTGGCTCCATGGGGTCCCCAAGTTGACCCATGGTTTTTCTTGGTCGGCCATGACTCATCCAATGAGGGTAGGACATGTTTCTAGTTCATTTAAGTTTATTAAAACATTATTCATACCTTAAACAGCACTAATTACCTCTAATCGCGATTAAAAACTTAATAAGTTACTATTCAACAAAAAATTATTTTAATCCCATTGAACCACATCTTACTTCTTAATGACAACCATGTATGTAGGATTTTTGAAATTCAAAACACAAATATGGAAAAATTTCATTTAAACGCAAAATCAGTTTTTATAAGTACCACTTAGTGGTTTCACTATTCATCAAAAATTGATGTTTTTCAGAAAATTACCAAAAATTCACCCTAAGCTATATTTGATATTCTGATTTCAAAAATGATGTATATTTTACAAAATTCAAAACATATTAGTTGCATTAATTAATTTAAAAATTATTTCTCACTGTCAAAACAAATAGCGTGATTTTATGAAACAAAAAGTATCGAAAGATTGACACAAGTTTAAGTCTGATTTCAAAGTGAAATTAATTCCAACGACCACTATTGGATTAAATGGTAAAAATATATTCTAATTTCACTTTAAAACCAATTCAAAAGATAATCTAATCATATAAATAAATTAGATTAAAAATAAGTTTTTAATTAAAATACAACATTTTTCACTATTCATTAAAAATTGAACATTTTCGGAAAAATACCAAAAATTTACACAAAGTAAATTTTGATGTCCCGATTCTAAAGAAGAATTTTATTTGGTCAATTATAACACATAAAATTGTCAAAAAGTGGATTTAAAAGAGGTTCTCCATCAAAAGGCGGTTAATCGACCTTCTAAAGAGTATTAGAATGTTTACGCTTAAAAATGAATTCATTCACATTTTTAATCCTCTAACATTTATTGGAAAAAGTAAAAACATTTGAAAAACATATATAATAATTTTTTAGTTAGTTATGTTCATTCCCTCCATTAAAATGGCTAGGCGTTAACTACCATTTAAAATAATATTATTTTATTATTATAGTGTAACGTAAGATTTCAAAGAAACCCATTGTTACGTATTGGGTAATATATCAAGCATAGCGTTCCCTTTAAATTAATATTAACATTTTATTCAAAAATTGGGATAAATATAAAAATTTCATATTCTTTATTTACCTGGGGTGTTACATCCTTCCCCCCTTTTGGGAATTATGTCCTCGCAATTTCAAAATTGGGCTTGAAAACTCCATTCAAAGTCCCACACCAGGAAATGAGTAAATTAAACTATCACATTAAAAGAAAGAATGGGAAGTACAAAGGTCACCCGAGTTAACCCATACCAGGATTCCATGTATGAAAATATAGACATGGAGGAAAAAACAAAGGGTTTTGTTTTTATGGAGAGTGATAGTAAACATGTCTAGGAGAAAGTTAACAATAAGAAAATTACAAACTTGTGATGGGTTAAACGGTATTCGATTTTCCAGTAGGAAAAGTTAACAGACAACATTTTTGTTTTAAGTTAATTTTTATTGAGGAATTTATTTTTGAGCTTAACTAAATCATAATGAAACATACTTACTTGTCATGTAGACTTTCAACTTTTACTAGATTCCTTAATCAAACTCATATTTTCTCCAAAAGACGAGTATTTTGGAAGACTTGTTCGCATTAAGAGTACTATAATCAACTTCTTGAGAATCACCTAATCCAAAAAAATAGAACTATATACTTCCCATGTCTTTAGACTTTAACCAAAACCAAAACCAAAAAGGTTAGTACAAGATCTGATAATCCAGAAAAGGATAACCCTTTATAAAAACAAAATCTATTCTTAATCTCCAAAATTTGTCCAACAAAACCCAAAGTTCAACGAAGAGCATAAGTAAACCAAACTAAGATTGAAACCCAAATATTTGAAGGATTTAATCACATAGTCTTCCAAGTTAAATCGTATCATTTATCTCCAAATAACATCAGTTGCTCTTGAAGTCTCGTATTGAAAAGTAATTAACCTAATTACATATCCTCCATGATAGGTTAATAATTTCCACAGATAACCCAAAATCAACTTACTCTTAATTCATAAAATCATCTAACTAAAAAGAATTAGTCAAACTAACTAGGGGCTTCACGTAGTCCAGTGGTAGGCGATAAATACCAGTTGAACATTGGTTGTGGGTTCGATTCCCACAGCTTTGTTCGATGCGACGGGTTGCTACATGGTCTGTGTGTTGTCCTTTTTCCAAAACTATATAATTCTTAAAACATTCCCCAAAATGAGATAACATCTTCAAAAATAATCATAACATATTTTATCCTCGAGTTTATCTCATGCCTTTCATTTTAAATTATAACATATAATAACCCATAATTACCTCAAAAATAAGGATCATATAAACTCTAATGGTTACCTTTATAATTATTACCTGAACTTCCACATAGATTGGTCATCTTGTACATGATGCATTATAGATCATACCAAGGTTCAAGTGGTTGATCATGACTCCTGGATAGTTGGTTTAGAACAACCAGGAGTTTCCTCATTGAATCCCCCATTTCATCCAGTTTCTTAATCAGAGAACCACCACAGTTTCCTTCAAACCTATTGTCACTTTGGTTCCTGCTAGATCCAGCCATTTAATAAAACCAAAAAGGTCAGTGTGAGTATATCAACAAAACCATCATGTACTAATGAGGAAGATATACTTACTCATTCACTTTATATAAAAACTATTACTCTTTCTGAAATCCTAACCATTTTGTTAATGTCACTTATGCTTAAAGAACACCCTAACCTCTAAAGTTGTCTAAACCGACCTTTGATACCAACTATAAGGCCCCAGCCTTAAACCTTACTTAATCTTGAGTTATTACAAGATTACACATTGGGGATCTTTTCAGGTTTAGAGTTTTAGAGAATTAGGACATAACTATTACATCTCCAAAGATTACAAAGTAGTCACTTCAACTATATTTCCATAAAATAAAAACTCTTAAAAAGAAACATGTCTAATTCCATGTTTTAGATAGCATGAATTTCCCTTGATCCCATCCTTGACCCTATTCCACATTATGTCCTTTGAAAAACATTTCAAAAAAACTTGGGGTGAGCATAAAAAGCTCAGTAAGAGATACACAAAGAATGAAAACTGTTAGTTTTTCAAACATCAAGTACACCATGTATACTTTATCAAAGTAATACCTTCACCTTTATGAAGTAATAAAAACACTTCACTGAAAAAAATATCATTACTTACCCTTTTGTGACCAAAATATTACATTAAAACCCATGTAAAGAACAAATCACATATAAAGGTAACTTGGGACATAAACATACTTCAGTGGAATAACCATACGGTCGACTTCCACACATATCACTTAATGGAATAGCCATACGGCCAACTTCCACACATACTTAATGGAATATTCATACGGCCGACTTTCATACCCAATGCATTGGAGGTTATAACGTAACCACCCGTCCTGGTATTCACGGCACCACCCGTCATATGGTTTATCATATAACCAACCGTAAAATGTCCAAGTACCATCATTACACAAAAAATATTGAAAATATAAACATTTCAATAACAACATTTCATTTTCAATCACAACAAGTAATTCCAAGATATTGAATTAATCAATCCATTTTCAAAAACCATTTAAAAGAGATTTTTGAATCAAAGTGTCCCATACCACTTTGAAGATTTTAATGAAATTATAATATTAAAACATTAAAGTACATATAAATAAATAATGAAAACTATTTTGAAAACATGGACATTAAAGATAAAGATTTAGAATAATAAATCTTTAAAACATTTAAAACGATATTTTTATTAAAGAGTTTTTAAAAAAATGAAAGACTCTTGAATAAAAATAATTGCGGAATAACATTTAATCCGAACATTATTAGATCATGATAATAAAGGTATTCATGATATAATATGTCGAAGGACAGTATACACACCATATAAGAGTGAATTGGTTCATAAAAATAATGAAGACTCAATGGAAATGGAAATTGAGTTGAAATCCATTATAAAGATGGTATCCTTAAATTAAGGATAAATCTATCACATTATTATGTGTCAGAAATATAAATACACCCAATATAAGTGGATATTAAGTGTAAAACAATCAAAGGTAATTCACAAATATTCAATGTATGACATATTCAATAACTACATGTTTAACCCAAAGAAATCGAAATTGGGTTAAGAAGTTCCCTTGCTAAAATTCGACAGTCTAACGGCGTCACATAAAATTTTACAAAAAGGGTTGATGAGAGAGATAAAGGGTATATCATCACTTGGAAATAAAATTTACATAAATAAGGATATAGAAGAACATATCCCAACATAATAGTATGTGAATTAAAAGACATAACAAAAGAAGTCTTTAAAAAAGGAAGTTGAAAGGTCCCCTTACCAAGTTGGGTAACTTTCGAAAAGTACACCCCATGGAAGAAGCGTCATAAAATAAATATGTAAGTACCCATAAATGAAATTATACTACAAAAAGTGTATGATAATGGGAATTAAAAACACCACTCAAAGGAAATAGTGTCAAATGTATCATAAATGTCACGGGAATAAAAGTGAGATGAAAAATCCCTTACGAAAACTCGACAGCCTAACGACGCCACTTAAAACATCCAAAAATGGATTTATGAGATCAAATAGGGTCTCTCATAATATGAACATAAAAATTACATTATGAGGAATATAAAATAACATCTCCAAACATAAGAAAGATGAGCTTAAAAGAAATGACATAAAAGAGAGTACTTAAAAAGAAAGAGAGAGGTTCGATCTCTTGCGAAAATTCGGCAGCCTAACGGCGCCACTCAAAACTTCCAAAATGGATTGATGAGAGAAAATAGGGTCTCTCATCATATTAAAATAAGATGTAAATTATGATTAATATAAAATAACATCCCAATCATACGAAATATGAGCTTAAAAGGAATAACATAAAAGAGTGTACTTAAAAAGAAAGAGAGGAGTAGGATCCCTTACCTCGGGTCCGACTTGACTCGATCGTTATTTAATCTCCTAAATAATAAACTTGAGTTAATTTATACTTGCATAAGAACCTTTTTCAATTTCATTATTCCTTTTATATCACTTATTTCAATGTTATAAACATCATGTAATCATTTAAGTTAATAATGTTTGTTTTGTGGATATTTGGTTCTTAAGTCGAAAGTGGACTTCTTACAATTACATGTTGTTCGTGTGGTCAAAAGTTCATTATATCCAGAATGATATTCATGATTTGGATATCATATATATCATATATATCCAGAATATACATGTATTTATAATATTACATAATCATTTAAAGGTAAGAAATGAAATTCACCGTTCATGGAGACGGTAAGCTGTACGTACGCATGAACGCTACTTTCATTTATAAGTCATATTAATGGAATTAAAACTAAATGAGAGGTATGTATATTTTCATTCCATAATTATATTCATCATTTATATGTAACATAAATCATATATAATAACTTTAAATCCATCCTTTATACATCCCACATATGGCATTAATGAATCAAATCACTTTGAGGGGGCGGTAGTCCGCACTTCCTAAAATGAAATTATCGTGTTTACCCACAATGGAAGCCATAAAGGTATGCCACAAAATAAAAATACAGAAACTTAAGTAAAACATAAACATATTATATATCATATATAAATATAGTGACATCTTAATGGCCACCTTTGAAGGTGTTATATGAGTGTTGAACAATCATCGTTTCGTGAGGCAGAAATTCGCCATCCACGGAAATAGTATTTTCTTTAACCATTAGATGTAGGTGTGTGTAAGTGTAGCTCGAATAAATCTTATAAAAACATCCTAGTATATTTAAGATACTGGTTTTGTTACAAAATAAATGAATAAAAAGAGTTTAGGGGGTTGGAGAAGAAAAATAAAACAAAAGGACTCAAGTGAAAACATTACCTTAAAATAGGGTAACTCCCTTTGGTTTGAGCTCAAAGGCTTACTTGGGAAGACTTCTGACCAAAGTGAGGCTTCAAGGAGTTAGAGAGGGATGTGGAGATAAAAAATGGGCAGGGTTTGGCCGAGCCAAAGGCTTTGGAAGTGTGGGTAAAGAGGTAGAGATGGGGGCCTTTTATAAGAGAAGAGGAGGGGCACTCTTGGAAAGTAAAGAAATGTTACTTTATTTTAGAATGCGTTTCGGATTTTAATGGTCCCACATTGATGTGTTTAGAGTTTAAGGTGATAAGGGTTCTAAATACACCCATCCAATAGGTTTTTTACATGTGTAGGTCTTATATTTTACATTATCTTTCCATTTTATTTAAAACCTTTATTAATGAGGTAATCGTTGCATCACCATGATGTCATAAATAATTTAATATATTTAATGTCTAAAAATTATAAAAAAAATATCATGATGTATGAAATCTTTTTAGATTTATAATGAATATTTATAGTCAAAAATGCAAATTGTATAACCCCATGTATCAATTGTTTTAGTAAAACATCTCATGTTTGTGTCATTTTTACTTTAACATTAAATAAAAAGTTATTTATGACATTTCCCTACCAAAGTGGCTCCATGGGGTCCCCAAGTTGACCCATGGTTTGTCTTGGTCGACCATGACGCATCCAATGAGGTTAGTACATGTTTCTAGGTCATTTAATTTTATTAAAACATTATTCTTACCTTAAACTACACTAATTACCTCTAATCGCGATTAAAAACTTAATAAGTTACTATTCAGCAAAAAATTATTTTAATCCCATTGAACCAAATTTTAATTCCTAATGACAACCATGTATGTCGGATTTTTTAAATTCAAAACACAAAGATGGAAAAATTTCATTTAAATGGAAAATCAGTTTTTATAAGTACCACTTGGTGGTTTCACTATTCATCAAAAATTGAAGTTTTTCAGAAAATTACCAAAAATTCACCCTAAGCTATATTTGATATTCTGAATTCAAAAATGATGTCTATTTTACAAAATTCAAAACATATAAGTTGCACTAATTAATTTAATAATTAATTCCTGCTGTCAAAATAAATAGCGTGTTTTTATTAAACAAAAAGTATCAAAAGATTGACACTAGTTTAAGTCCGATTTCAAAGTGAAATTAATTACGACGACCACTATTGGATTAAATGGTAAAAATATATTCTAATTTCACTTTAAAACCAACTCAAAAGATAATCTAATCATATAAATAAATTTGATTAAAAAGAGGTTTTGAATTAAAATACAACATTTTTCACTATTCATTAAAAATTGAACTTTTTTGGAAAAATACCCAAAATTTACACAAAGTAAATTTTGATGTCCCGATTCTAAAGAAAAATTTTATTTAGTCAAATATAACACATAAAATTGTCAAAAGGTGGATTTAAAAGAGGTTCTCCATCAAAAGGCGGTTAATCGACCTTCTAATGAGTATTAGAATGTTTACGCTTAAAATTGAATTCATTCACATTTTTAATCCTCTAACATTTATTGTAAAAAGTAAAAATATTTGACAAACATATATAATCATTTTTTAGTTAGTTATGTTCATTCCCTCCATTACAATGGCTAGGCATTAACTACCATTTAAAATAATATTATTATATTATTATAGTGCAACGTAAGATTTCAAAGGAACCCGTTGTTGCGTATTGGGTAAGCCATCAAGTATAGCGTTACCTTTAAATTATTATTACCATTTTATTCACAAATAGGGATAAATATAGAAATTTCATATTCTTTATTTACCTGGGGTGTTACAATATTGATATATCATAAAATCCCAGGGTGTTACAATTTTTTTTCCAAGAGATATTTATCCCATATTATTGAGCCCTTATGTCCTCAGAATTTACTAAAACCCTTAATAATGAGTCATCTTCTGAAAATTTAATCATTCATTTTAGTTTTTCGTCAATATTTTATTCATTTACCACCCTAAACATGTTTAGATATAATGACTTCATCATGAATACAATAGTAAAATGTAATTATATTAATGAAAATACATTTATTTATTTCATAACATAAACTTAAAAAACATGATAATTACAATTATGTGTTTGTGAAGACTTATTACTCAATGAATGTATATATAGAACCTCAAAAGATTGAAATATTAATATCATATCTGATAGCGTGTATGGAAAAAAAACTCCAACCTTAGAAGGAAACTTAACATATAAATAAATTATGATATATCGAAGATTGTAAATAAATTTACTATATTATATATTTTAAAATTTACACAATACTAATTAATATTTTGTTGACTCCGTAATGAGTTTCTTTGTTAGCTTGTGTTATATGAAATAACGAATTTCTTTGATGGATTACATTGCATGCTAGAATGAGTTTTACCGAAAACTCATAACATTATGATTAAAATATTTTTATTTTTATTGACTATCTATTATATTTATGGTTATAAGTACGATTATATAACCTATATAAATATATGGTTGAATTCATTGGTCCTGAATAAACTTGAAATGAATATAAGAACACATTGAATATAAATGGAATTTTTTTATAACGAATTATTTTATGCACCCAAAGGAAATTTATCTAAAAAAATTAAATTAATATATATTAGTAAATGAATATAAATTAAATATATATATTTTTTATTAAATAACGTATTTTTAAATTAATCAAGTTGATTTGATTGGAATAAGATAATAAAAACACAATTTTACACATTAAAGTAGTCTTTTTTTTAAAATAGGTTTGCAACATTTTAGTGAAAAAATATTTTAAAACATAATTTAGATACTTCTCAAAAATTTATTTGACAAAATAAACATCATTTCTTAAATAATATTTTTAACATTATGTTAAGGTTAATTTTACGTTTTTTTTTTGAGAAGTTTTATTTTTTTATGTATTGTGAAAAAAAAGAATTTTAAATGAAAAGTTACTTTTCCTATAAATAAATTAAAATTTTAAATTATATTTTATATTAGTTTTAAAAAAAATAGATCCATTATATATCTATTAATGCAATTTATTTCATTGGATTAATTTTTATAATATATTTATATATATATAAATAGTGAACTTTGGAACATTTTCACTCAACAACCCCTCTTTTACCATCCCATATAGAATATTGAGTTTAATTTATTTTATTATACTTATGTGATTTTAATGTCAAAAAATAGATTCTATATTTGGGATCATAATAAATTATAACTTATAATAATCACAACTTATTTGTTACCCTGAAAATTAGTGAATGAATTTAAAATCAATTATAGAGATTAAAGTGGAAATTTGTTTACTTAATGAATAAACTTAAATCTTATGGGGAACAATGACATATGTACATTAATAAAACCCCTATTTTGGATATATTCTGAAAATAAAGAATATTTTATAGAAAAGGATTCACTAATATAGGAACATGACGTAACAGAGTCATCCTAATAATGTTTACCTTTTGTTATTTACAAGAATTCCACTCCTCCACTATAAAGTGGCACCGACCCCCTCACTTCTTGACACACATAAATCCATTTGTATTAAACAAAAACTGAATAAATAAGTTTAAGTTTTTTTGATACCAACTCTTATAAGACTCATGTTGTTCATAAATCCATTCAAGGAAGCAATTTTGTGCTAACCAAAAGTAGGTAGCCGAAGAAGAGGCAAGGTTCATAAACAACCATGTTTCTTTCATTTCTTTATTTACCCACTATATTCATATTATATCTAGATTATATAATAACCTAATTATCAGAAATATAATTATTATTTTTATGATTAATTTATGACTTAAAACAACACACACTTCAATCAAATGGGTTACACAATCATCATTCACTTGTACATCAGACTACCACCTCATGAAATGTTGTCGTTCATTATTCCATTAAAACCTTTCAAGGTTGGGAATAATGATATATTTATAGTTTATATATAATATATATGATATTTATAGTTTATTCATGCTTCTATAATTATTATGTAACACATAAATTCATGATTTCTATTTTTTTGGGAATACGATAAAGTCATGTGTGGACATGTGGACTACTAGCCCTCAAAGCGACATGATTCGTTCACAATTTACATTGAATATATTAAGCATGGAATGAATAAAAATATATTTTATATATATAACATAATATGACACTAGAATAATAATATAAATATAAATATGTATATATATCAATTTCATTTCTTTTTTAATATGATAAGAAAATGGATATCGCGTTCATGCATATGTATGCCCTATTGTCCCCATGACGGATGTATTTCATTTCATAACACCATGTAATATAGATTACTATAAATAAATATATAATTAATAACTATATTATTTAAATATTGGTTTATATTCTTTATTTGATTAAATCAAGATCTATAAAAGAGGAAGAAAAAATTAAAAGTCAATATATATTTGAAAAAACAAGGAAGCTAAAACCTAAAATAATGAAAATAATGAATGATTATAAACAAATGATTGATTATAAGTTATAAAAGGATCATATATGTTATTATAAATATTAATATGGTTCATTTATAATTCTATTATATTCTAAAAACCATTATAAAAGATGGTAAAGGGAGTTCAAACAAAAGGGAATCTCAAGAAAGGGATTATTGTCTCATTTTTTCTTCCATGAGGAATATTCCATTTTTACCACATATTTATTTTTTGCTGTGAATATAATTATCCTGTTGTGCTATATATCATTAATGAAATTTTCATCATTTTATTTAAATATTCTTTTGAAGTTATATCTTTATAATTTTAGTGTTTCCAAGTGGTAAGGGATTTCTTCTTAATTTACTTTCCATTGAGACACATTTTTTATCATGAACCAATTAATATTTATGTGGTGTATATAATAATACACGAAATGTAATATCTTCATTATTTAACCCTTTATGGTATTTTAAATTTCAATTTGGATAATTTCATCTTAGGTTATTTGATTATAATATTACCTAGTGATGAATGTTATTGTGAAATCTGAAATTATTTAGGGATTTTTACTTAATCTTTATAAATTAACATTACTAAAATAACTTTTCATTAATTTTTATTAAATATATACATTATTGGGTTATTTATATTATTATTTATTAATCATTATATCATTATACATATGATATTTACTTAGAATTTTATTTTATTAATTGGAAAAATATTTATAAATCTGTATCCTTTACCCAATATAAGTATTTGATAAGGGATATTATTTACTAATTAAATATATTATTTGGTATAATAGTAATTATTTGGATGTGATGTGAAGGGTGGGTACCAAAATTTATATTTACCCTTTATACGTTGACATGTTCTGAGGAGATAATTATGTTGCAAAAATTAAATGAGTTAATACCTGTAGTTTTAAACATTGTTGGCAAAGGTCTCGATATAATAGGTTTTCATATGCCTCAGACATGAAATCCAATAACAAAGTATTTATTTTATTTAAAATTATATTATTATTATCCATGATATTTTAATTATCAAAGAAATATATTGATGCATTTCATTTTCAGTCAATTGATTTAATGACATGTGTTTTCACTAATTTATTATTCTATACTGATTATTTATTATTGATTCATGATATATTCAACTATACTTAACCCTTACTAATAATTAGAGATCACCCATAATTTTTCATTCACGCGGATATAAAGATGATTTCTTTGAATGATTTTCATTGATTCAGATCATTTTACTTTGTTATTTTATTAGGTATCATTTTATATTCCAAAATTAAAATTGGTATCATGTGTGTATCTTATTTAAAAAACTTATAAAATTTTATGTCCATTGGTATTTGAATCTTGTATGTATGATAATATAATAAATTAAAATTCCAATTCAAGGATTTTGGTTTTGGGTTCATTATAATTGGTATCATAGTAGGCTTATTAGAAACCATGGAAACTAGATTTAGGAAAACATATATTATAAAGAATAACCCTTCGATACACATTGAGGATATGTATTGAAGATAATACCAAATGAACCATGTTTATGATTATGATATTAGTTACTTCTAAATTTATCATCCTTTTATAGGTATTTCACTAGTTTTGGGATTATAAATTATGTTACATAATTTTATGATCTAATTTATTATATACAATTTATTATAAATAAAAGATGTAATAAATATGGGTATTGTTACTCAAGGACAATACAGAGGTTTCCCTAATGATAAAGTTGATATATATGGTGTTTGAACAAATCAAGATATCGAATCATTATGGTATTTTAATTATTTTATGAAATATAAGCTTGATCGGTTAGAACGACATGTTCCACAGTGAGATTCTCCAACATTGGATCACTTTATGAGTCAGTGTCCTCGATTATTTAGCAAGACTACTAATACAGTGGTTGATGAGTAGTAAATTATGTAATTTTAGAAGATATTTATTGTATTGAGATGTGTTGAAAATGAAAAGTTGAAATAATTGCGTATTTTATCAATGTTGGTTCTAATCAATGGTTGTTTTTGCCCCATAATATTATGGAAGAAGTGGATATATAACTAATAAAAAATAAATATTTTATGGAAATATTATTTGATGAATATTTCCTTTATTAGAAACAAAATTATATTAATAATATTTCACATAGTTTAAGGAAAATGAAGGAATAAGGGCTTGTAGAGTATGAATAAACCTTTAAATGGTTCATAAAGAATGAATTAGTTCCCATATGAAATATGAAATGAAATATTATCCATTTATTTTAAGGGATTAAGAAAAGTATTTGAAGGGTTCTATTTTCTCAAAAACATTTCTTCACGTGGTAAAATATTGTTACATGATATTAAAAAAATAAAAAATTTGAAATGTCTTATGACTTGAAAGAGAATCAATAAAAGAAGAGTAAAAAATATAAAAAGACAAATAATGGGAAAAAGGGAATAAAGGATGTTCCAACATGTGATATTTTTGGAACGAATCAGCTTGGTAAATTCTATAATGGATTCATAGTTTTTTATATGTGTAGAGATAATGACCAATAATTTTGTGATTTTAAGGCAAAGAAATAGTTTTCTACTGATCAAAGATCCAACTATAATAGGATGGGGAACTATGAAAATGTCTTCCCCAAGAATTAAGAGATTTTTCCATAGAAAAATCCAAGGGATCACAGTCAATCTTATTCTTCTAATACTAACAAGGTAGAATGATTAATCTGTCTTTGTAATTGTATCCTCGGAATATATTTTAAAATTATTTTGTTGATGATATTCCCATCATGAGATTTGTGAAATATACAGGGATTGTACTATATTATTATTTACTAATGGATTTGAAAGCATGTATTTAATTGTATAAATAATTGGAATGTTTAACAACTTGACAAAAACATGACTGAATGAATGATAACCATTAACATTTTTTGGATACTGAGATAAAAATGTTGGGATAAAGAGATGATTGATATGGATTAGGTAAATGGTATACTACTAACAAATTTGGAAATGATTATAAAGTGTTTGATCATAATATTTTATAAATTTAAAATAGTGGATTCCTCTTATCTCTCATATATCAATCTCTCTCGAGGGTTTCTCATCCTACGGAACTATCATCCAGGAATCCTAAAATCCACCATTAAGCATGGAAACTCTATTATATTATTTCCATAGGTTCAATTTCATGCATTGTCTTCTTATATATAATATTGTTTTTGTAGGCTTTCTTCTACTACTCTTTCGATCTTCTCCATCATGCATCACCCCACTCTTGGTTATGAATTATGTAAGGTAAGGTATCTTGGGGGGTGTTGGTGTATTCTCATTCTAGAATACCCTCAATATCATTGGTTCCAGCTTCATTAGTTCATTATTCTAGGGTTTCAGTCCTAGTTTCCCATTTCTCATTACATAGTGGTTATTTTAGAGGATCTTCTTTAAGAACGTTGTTATGATTTATCATAGGATTTCAACCCTACATATCCTCTTTATCATTTAATTGAAATTTATTTTCTCCCTTGTCCCTTCTCTACTACTCCTCCCTACATTGGCTTCTTAGTCCTTTTCTCAATTCCTCATTATTTGGGTGCCAACAATACTAAATAGGAGTTTGGATGTCTTCAAGGGGAGGTAATATTTCTGGATAGGCGTTGCCTGTGGTGGATTTCTCCAGCTTCAATTTTTATTTGGTTTTCTCCTATAAAAATGGCTATGGTATTATTTAGCTTTGTAGATGTAGAATATTAGTTATGGTTATGACAACAAAATGGGGATTATATTTTGTTCAATGGATTTTTTTCTGTTTTTATGCCTTAATATTATTAGTAAATATATTTTCATCTTTTTTTTAGTATTTGTAAGCATGGATGAAGTGGTTCTGGCGATGAGGAAGGATTGGTCTCTCGAGGGTGGTTCTCATTCATTCTATATTTGTTAAAAACATTCACAATGAAAAGATTCAGAGGTTTTATTGTGGTAAAAATATGAAAGTGGGCCAGGGGTGATGGATAGATATGGTAGATGGAATCCCACCGACGATGTGATGCATTTGGAAGTGATGGTTTTGAAGATGAATTTCTAAGTGGACAGAAACAATGTGATGATGAAAATGGGTGATAATAATGGGGAAAGTGTGATTTGGATGAGCCATCCTTGATGAAGAGGCTAATTTATTTGTGGGATCTATTGGTGGCGTTCTTGTTCCCATGTTGATGAGTCTCATTTAAAATTTTAAATATATGGGTTTTTTCAATTTTTTTTATTTCTCCCCTATAAGGTGTTTTTTCATATTTGGTTCCAACTTTATCCTCAATGTGGATTTTCTAAAAATAAAATAAATTGATATGGAGGATACAAATTTAAACCATTTATGAAATGTTTTATGTTGATATTTTGTATAATTTTTTATAGATCAATGTACTACTTCACCATATAATGAAACCTATGATATGAGATGAAATATAAATATTTTAAGGCAAAACGAAATTATAAAACTATGTTTATTAATTATGAATGTATCAACTATGAATATTCTTATATATCCGCAGAGTGTGAAATAATTAGAAAACTTTAGGAAAAATGGTCCACAAACAAATTTTTTTTCTGTTTTCATCATTTTTATGATATCAATGACATTTTTACATATCTAGTTTATGGATTTTGTGGTCATTAATTTTATCATGAAAAATTTTATTATCTCTCTCCCATACTATTTTTTGAGTTATGTTTCTCTTTTATGTGTAGGTTTTCATTCCCCGAATGTGTGAGCATATCTAGAACCCCACTTATGTCATTATTCTAGAAAAGTTTTTTACTTACCTTTCTATTTTATTAAGAGGATATTTTATTAACCCTCTTATGATGTGGGTATTAAAATGAAGTAATTTTAAAATTTAAAACCCCTAATTACCATGATAATGATTAAATTTGAAGGATGAAATTTATTTAAGGGGGAGGAGAATATAACACCAAAAATGATTAAATAATAAATTTCATATTCAATATCATGCATGGAAAACAACCCTAAGCATATAATAGAATATAAAATCCCAAGAGTCATTAAATATTTTAAATAAATTTAATCTATTAGATAGATTTCAATTAACACAATACATAATTTGGTTGTGTCATATAGAACAATGAGTTTCATCATATGCATGAATTACAAACACCGTTGATTTTTTTATGTCTTGAATTACACGCAAGACTAAGTTTTACTAAATATTATACATATTATTATTAATATATTGTTATAGTTAGCACATAAATATTACATGGATGGTAATAAATAGTATTCAATAACTTATAATAATATTTTGTTGAATTTATTTTTCCCCAATTAACTACAAATTAATATAATAACCAATTGAATATAAAGGAAATGATTTTATAAACAACTATTTTTAAGTACCAAAAAGAAAATTATCATAAAAAATTAAATTTATTGATATTAGTTAATTAATATAAATGAAATTCTTATAATATTTATTCAATAAAATCTTTGGAAATTTATCAAATATATGTTATATGTATAATCTAAGAAAGAATCCAATTTTACACAAAATAGTTTTATTTTTCTAAAAGTTATTTTACATCCTTTTAATAGTTAAAATTTTTAAAATATATATTTTGACATAGTAATAAATTTTATTTGAAAGAATAAACTACTATTTTTAATGTTAAATTTTGAAAATTATTTTGAATGAATTTTGTGTATTATTTTGAAATTTTTTTGTTTTTGTTAAATTATGAAAAAAAAGGAATTTATATTGAATAATGACTTTTTATATAAAACATTTATAATGTTAAATTATATTCTAAATAAGTTATAAAGTTAAATTATAAAGATTATTAATATAGTAATACGATTTATCACATTAGAATCATTTTTATATCGAATTTTGATAAACAAACATAGTGAACTTATGATGATTTTCACTTTCAAAACCATCTTTCTTGTCCTGCATGTTGTGTTAATTTAATTTTAATTTTTTCCACATATTTTATTTTGATTTTGAAAAAATGGTTCCCTATACTTAATCAACATAATATATAACATATATTATGTTAAACATTGTTTTTTTTTCAAAATATTAATGAGAATAATTGAAATTAATTACAATGATTAATTAAAGAATGAGTTTAGTAAACATTAATCTTAATAGAAAAATGAAATAAAAATTTATTGAAAACCCATTTAATATACATATTTCTATAATATAAAATGTTTTTTTGATAGTGTTATATTATTTTGGGTCAATAATATAAGTTAATCCTATAAATAGTTCATACATTGTGTTATTTGAATGAATGAAACTCCTTATCCACAATAAAAGGGCACTCACCCCCCTCACATCAACAAACCTCTAAAAAATTTGTTTCGAAAATAATCTAACAAAAAAACATCCAAAATTCAATATACTAATAATAGAATCCCCACATTAGGATTAAATTCAACAAAGGAGTCCCTTTGGTGAAACCTAATGTGGGTTACCTGAAGGGGATGTAACGTTCTTCAATGATCACTTTTGTTTAATTTATTTTTCCAAATCAAAAATTATTCATAAATAGTGATTACATAATGAAATCATTATCATAAATATAATTAGAGTTTTTTATGTTATGTTTGAATCCAACACCCACAAACACTTACATCCAATGATACATGAAATCATCATTTGTTTGTACGATGAACTACTACCTCACAAACTGATGCCATTTGTTCTTACATTACAACCTTTGAAGGGTGGGAATAGTGATGAATTTTTAGTTTATATAAAATATATATTAAAATAATAATGTAATTATTATAATTTAACTATTATATATAAAATAATTCCATTCTTAACATCTTTTATGATTATGATAACATCTCTTGTGGACATGGGGACTACCACCTTCTCAAAGCGATGTGATTCATTCACACTTTATATTGAATGTATTACATGTAGTTTTAATAAATATATTTTTTAGATATTTATATACAACATAATATTATACTTTAATAATATATATATATATATATATTACTTACATTTCCTTTATTTTAATACGAAGAGAAAATTGAAATGAAGTTCACGCGTACATACAACATTCCATGTCCATGAATGGTGTATTTAATTTCCTATCACAAAATATCATATATTAATATTAATACATATATTAAAAAAATTTATTATATTTACATCATATTTTAAATTATTGATATTATCAAATTATTATATAAGAAAAATGAGAAAAATCAAGTCAAAACATTCTCAACAAACAATGAAATTAATACCCAAAACAAAAAATAATAATGAAAGATAATAAAAAATTAGTGATATTAGGTTATAAAAGGATCATATATGTTATTATAAATACTAAAACTGTTCCTTTATAATTTAATAACACTCTTCATACCATTATACATGAGTTCAAAGGGTGTTTAACCAAAAGGGACCTAAGGTAAGGGATTCTTGTCTCTCTTTTTTCTACCACAAGGATACACCATTTTAACCACTTATTTATCTGTGTGGTGTATATACTAAAAATATTTTATTTTAAATCATGAATAAATTATTCTTCAAGGTATTTAATGTTTAATTAGAATTATTTTGATTAATGTAGATTACAATTCTAAAGCCACCAATTGGTAGTTGATGTCATCACATTTACATTCCATTAAGTCTTATTTATTATTTTGAACTAATTCACTTTTATGTGGTTTATATATTTCTCCATGATTTGTAATATCATGAATATTTTATTATTAACTATATTTGTAGTTTCATTGTCAATGATTTCATCCAAGATAATTTTATTTGAATATTACCAAGTGAAGAAATTTGTTGTCAAATCTCACTTTATTTTGTGAAATTTAATATTACCAAGAAACAATCACATTATGGTAATAATATTTCATTATATGATTAATTTTTTAAAAAATATCTACATTTTATGGTGGTATATATTATTATTCCTAAAATATAATACTATTTTCCCATTTGGTGTTTACTTTTAAGGTTATTTGATTAATGGTAGAAATATTGAAAAATCTATATCCTTTACTCAATAAGGATAATTCATAATGAATTTTCTTCAGTAATTAATAATAATATTTGATATAAGAGTAATACTTTATAATAGAGGTGACAGGTGAATACCATACTTTATATATCCCTTAGATTCATTGAATGGTTATAATGAGAGAAATTATTTAGAAAAATTACACCAATTTCAACCTGTCATTTTAAACTATGATGTGAATGGTCTTGATGTTATATGATTTCACATGCCTCATAAATGATGTAAAATAGTAAATCATTGAAATATTTCACAATTTTATTATTATTAACGATGAAATTTTTAGTATAAAAATTCAATAGATTCATTTAATATTATATCTATAGATTAAATGTCATTTGATTTCATTAATTTACTTTTCCATATTGATTATTCATTACTGATTCAACATAATATATACTATACTTAACCCATTGTAAGAATTTAGTTAAGACTTATTTTGTTTCCTTTACATATGATATGTAGATGAATTCTTGGAATGAGTATGAAGGATTCTTATAGTTTTACGTTGTTATGTATTATGTTTCATAGTCTATTCCCAATGTAAAATTGATATCATGTATGTATTTGGTTCCCAAAACTTGTAAATGTTCTTCCCATTGCGATTTGAATCTTATATGAATGCCATTGGAATAATGTAATGCACTGGATCCAGGAATCTGGGCTTGGGGACATTACAAACATTTTTTCACCACATCCTCTCTTAAATAGATATATGATTGGATTGAAGAATAATTGTGATATATATAATCAAATTTTGCTCAAAATCTAAACATTTTTAACCACCATCCCTCCCACATATTTGTTGGTAATTAAAAACTATAACTATGCATTGTGCAGACTACTACCTCTATGATGTAACATCTATCATTTTTTATCTACATTACTTATTATTTATTGAACTCTACTAAATTAAGATTAATCAAATTAGAAGTAAATAAATAATATCATTATTCATCTATAATGATTATATTATTTGTAAAATAAAAAACTATCTTAACCAAACTCATCCATTAATTATAGAATATTCATATCTGGGTTAGACTAACAATCTACTTGAATAATTCCATAAAATAATACAATTTAAAACTATGAGAACATAATTACTAATTATATATTCTATTAATATGTCAATAATTATATTCTCTTTTTTTTGGAATGATAACATTACTATAAAACTCATTAATTAATAAACCATCGTTTGGGTTGTAAAAAAATTATAGAAACATGATTGACACCATTTTTTGTACAAGTCACCAAACCAAATCTCTAATATAAAAAATTGAGAAAATTATAATCTTTCCTAAATGAATGATGGGAGAATAGTGAAGAAAAATATCACTATTATTAAACTAGGTCAAAATAATTAAGAATACTCACACAAGATATTGAAAACATATAATAAATAACCAGTATACATAAAGATGGTAATCATTACATATATTTATAAATGGATATATAAATAAAAATTTTATAAAATAGGGGACTAATATGGTGATGTTTGTTATACATAATTTTGGGGTATAATAAACAAATAGGATATTCTAGGTTGGTGTTTTATCGACTCAATTTATGATTCATTGGGTTTTAGTATTTATTACTAGAATATACATTTTAAGATTTATTTTATTCATATATTCAACTATTTTATATGTAATTTTATTGTTTTTATATATGTAAATTACCTCTCATTATAATTAAACACTTCTTTGATAAATTGTTTTCGAAAATAAAAGTATGACATTAGAAATAATCACACTGATTCTTACCAAATTATATTATATTGTATTTTCATGTTTTTAAATAAATAATGTTTTATTAAATAAATATTATATATTTTTTATTTTATATTCATCACGTGTCAATTTATATATTTTATGAAATTAATTTCATTCAATGTTTTACTAATTTTGTTTTTTTAAAACAGTCTAAAAAGCATAATGTTGACATTTCATTTTATTACTTACCACTTTAGATATATTAGATTATTTTTTTGAAATTATTTACCTCTAATTATAGTAAGGTATTAAAAAGTGTTATTTTTTATCTTCTAAAAAATTACTTTTAAAATAATTATAATTTCATCTTTTATAAAAAAATAAAATGTTTTGTGAAAGATTTTGAATTTTCACTTTTTTTCCGATAAAGTTTTTTTCTCATAAAGTGATTATTTCATAACCACTTATATTTTATATAGATATGATTTCTTTTTTAAAATTACAATATTAATATCTCATTATTTGTTATATTTTTTTGATATTTTATAGAAATCCATTTTTTCAGGGGTTCTTTATAGTATGTTAATGATTTATTTTATGTGCTCTAAATATATATAGATCATGATGGGTGGGGTATAATATCATCCTCCAAAACTTTACTTAATGTTTATCTATCATGATATATCTAGGCATTGACATAATGAGTTTTTTTCTGATAGGATTGGGAATAATATTTTTCTTCACATTTTTAGGCTTGAACATAATGATTTTGTTCACATTGGCATGAAAATAATATTTTTTATCATAATGATTTTTATATGATTTTGTGTTTCCAAATTTAAAATAAGAATTTCACTCTAAAATGTAAGTGTTCCATGAAATATGAGAGGAAAATAAAATATACAATTTAATTTAGTGAGTGAACCAAGCTACGGAATCAATACTTTTTAATGTAAAAGTTGTTGGATACGAATAAAGGAATTATACTAGTTGTGTAACTAAAAAAACAATTTTTCACAAAGAATAGAGTATGAAAAAAAAATATATTATTTATAAAGTCACATGTTATGGAAAAATATTCTAATATGTAGAAAAAGAAAATTTTTGGAAAAATTTCCATACAAGCCTAAAATTTCCAAATAAGATATCCACAAGAGGGTTTAATCATATCTTCTCATTTTAGGTCTAATAGTGCAGTTGAAAATACCCTAAAACAAAATAATTCTTTTTCAAAGAATATGTTTTCAAGGATATTACTAGTTTTGTGGTGTGTTTATCCCCAAATATTATATTTTTTGGTATACCATGTCCTTAAATAGTCAAGGAAGGGAATATAAATCATGGGGGGTGACAACAATTTAAGATTAAAACTAATAATAAAGTCTTATATCCTGAGAGAAATATTGAAGTGAAAAATAATTTTGAGGTTTTTAAATAAGTTTATCAATTGTTTGATGAAGAAGGAAATGTCTCAAATAAATTTATTACTTTCATTCTATATGAACTAATCATCTTATAGAAACTTGAAAATGTTTAGTATAAGAATCAATTTATAAAATTTGTAAAATGTGGTAAAAGATACTTTTATGTAATGATATTATAAGAATTAATCAACTAATGGAAAAAAATAACTTCTCATGTGATATGAGGTTTATATAACATGAATAATTTATAAATTGATTAATGTGGTGTTATCCACATTTAAAATGATATCAAATTAAAATGGATTGGGATTGGAGTGTATGGTATTATTGAAAATAAGATACAACCGAATAATCTTCTATTTAATGATAGACAAAATCATGATTTTTTTATTATTATTAATACATTTTGATTATGAAAGTGAGATGATTTTCATAAGTGATATGAATAAAAGATAGAGTAGTGATTAATAGAGGGTTACAAACCCAATGTAACTTGTTTTTAGATAGAGATTCAAATGGTTTCTACATGATTATGCAAGATGTGAAATATTTATAGCTTATAAGACATAAAAATATTGGCCAAAATAGAGTAATGAAATTTATTATAGAAATATATATAATAAATAATGTAGTTTTGAAAGAAGATCCTATCACTATTTTCAAATCATTTCAAAAAGTTACCATTTTGGGTAAAAGTCAAATGGGAGTTGAAATTCAAACTAGAATACCATTGGAGTTGTTTCAATATGTTTTTATAGGAAAATTAAAAATAATTAAACAAGTGGATATTAGTATGTCCTCAATTTCATTAATTAATTCATTTGAATGGAATTAATTATGATTAATCATAACAAATCTCCATGCATAATCATGTTTTAAGAGACTTTGATCATATAATGCTAGTGTGTATTCCAACAAACTTTTTTTAGAATTTTTCTCTAAAACTGTAATAAGGAATGATATTATTCACCTATATTACATAGAAAATAGTCTATATTAAAGAATGTACATGATCCTTATTAAAATATCTAAGACCATACTAAATCAGTAGAAACATGATGATATTTTTTGTAGTAAGAAATCACAAAAAATGGAATCATTCGGGAGAGAAGCTTTCCTAGGAACAAATTCAAATGAGACTCCTTAAGTAATTTAGTTCTAGAATAATTAATATATTATCCAATTTAGAGTACTTATAAGTACATGTTGGATAAATATGTATGATATAAATTTAATAATAATTTAATAAAAGGCTAAATATGGAATATTTTTGGGTTATTCACCAAATGGAAGCACTTATATGTGGTATAATAATATATTTATGATGATAGTGGATTATTATGATGTCGTAAGCATTAGAAATGAAGTGGAGGTGAAACATTATGTCATGGTGGATGATGAAGATGATTTTTTCCACCTTGAATCTATTGATGATATTGAAGAAAATACATAGATTAAGGATGAAGATGCATATTTATTATATTATAGTGATAAATCTAAAGATAAAAAGTTACCCAAAAACAAATACAACACTGAAGAAAAATTTTCATATTGGTCTCATGGATATATTTTGGAATACAATTCATAGATTTCCATTCTAACATATTAAGGAAGTAAAAATGTAATGATGTGATCCTACTCTTTGTTGTTTCGAACTTGGAAGAAACCCCATAGACAAATTCCCACATAATAACACAAAAAACTTATTTTATTGAAGATATAAAAATATTATTGGAAAAAAACTATCTAAAGAAAGTGATTCAATAGAAAAACATAATTTATGTCATTATGATATGAATTTTAGTCCATAGGGGTAACACTAAATTACCTTGATTATGGAAAAAGTAATATTACATTATATAATTTCTTTAGATGAAATTATCAATCAAAATTAATGTAATAGAATGTAGTTGGAGGTTCCGGTTTCCATATATTCTCATTTCCTGGGTAAGTTCTTCCACATAGCTGAAATATTCATGGATATCTATTCATTTGGTCAATGATTCATTCCTCTTCAACTCTGTTACTTTGTGAAATATTTGAATTCAAAAACACTCTTGAATAAAGCATTTTGTTCTCTTGGTATGTCCTTTGTGTTTTCCACACTACATCCATCAGGCCAGGTTTAGGGGTATCAATAGATTGTACCTCTTAACTATAGCTATCAAAAACTAACATACTAATTCCATGAACTAGTTCATCTTTCTTAATGAGTGTCATATAATAGATGGTTTTCCGTCCCAACACACCACTAGTTTGTACCCACCGAACATCCCTTATTACTATACCTATATTGACCTGACCACCTCAATAAATGAATTGTGTCGTCTGACCAAATGAATCTGCACCAATTCGATGTTTTCATTCCTAAAACACAACTTTTAATGATATATGGGGGTCATGTATCAGACCAAAAACTATACCTATATGACAAAACATTTTTTTAGTGTGTTTTTTTCATCACCCGCACACAGGCTAAGAAACTTCCTAGGGGGTTACCCATCCTAACACTAATCATGGTAAAGATTTCTTAACTATTAAGTTTTAATTAGGTTGGATCCTAAAATGAAAGGTGAACATTATTAACATGGGTATAATCATTTAGTATTTTTATGTATCAATTTTTCCCAGGGATGTACACTCTTCCCTCCCTTTAAAACAAAACAACCCCATTATTGACCCCATAACACAATCCTTGGAAGTTCCTCTATACTTCTAGTTGGTTAATTTATCACATACAATTGGTTTGGACCCATAGTACTCAAGAAATAACCTAATCATCTCACCCCATGGGTCTCCTATTATACCTCATTTTCCTTTCTATCACACCAAATTATATTACCCAATGACTCCACTGCTCGGACTAAGAAATGTAACTAAAGGCCATCAAATTTTCTTTCAACGCACTTTTTCCTTACTCACAAAAAACACATGAAATTTTTGAGGAGTTATCCTATCCTAATACTACCCAAGGAAAAAATAATTTAATTTTTGTAATCATATAGGCTCCCAAAAAAGGTCAACCTTTTTATAAAGGGTAAAAATAATTTCTCATTTCAAGAAAAGGTTTTTAGGGGTGTTACCCAACCCAAATAGTAGTGGAACTACATGGGTTTAAATGTAGTGTCAACAATGAGGTTTTTATAGACTTAGGGGGGACATAAAAACCAAAATTATAAAGGATTAAGATAATAAGTATAATGGACCATGTTAACACGGTGTGCCTTTATTTTTTGTAGTATACCGAATTATAACTACACAGTAAAGTGATCATGGACATGTGTACTGTCAAAATGGGAGATCTCCTAGGATGTTTCCCATGGTGTGTTTGTGTGAGGAAAAACCACTATGGAATAACATGTTTGGGCCAATGGGGATACTCATTAGTCAAATAAGATACCTCAGTTGGTAATATCATGTGTTGTTTTGGGATTAAAAACAAGGTATTATAGTATAGACGTGGGGTATGATGACCATGATCATTTAAATGGGTGGTTAGATTGTGACAGATACTTTTAGATCCAATACCCATCCAAAAGTTAATTTTCACTTCCTAGGTTCAATTTTTGGGGTTTGAAAATATGGTTTTTAGATTTAAAGGGGGATGATAGTTTAACACCCATGGAAAAGTGATGCTTAAAAAGATAAATTTTACCACCCATACAAAAAGTGTGCCCATTTTTTATCCGGAGTCTACCTAATTAAAACTAAATAGTTAAGTGTACTTGACCTAGAGTTGTGTCATGATGCTTGATCTCTTTGGATGTTCCTAGAGTATGTGTAAGTGAAGAAAAATCACACTAAATGAACATGTGTTGGCATATAAGGATAGTAATTATTATGACAAGTGTCCCCAGTGGGTGATATGATGTTGTATTCAATATAGGACATCGAGTAATTTCATGATACCCAAGGGGTTTTAGCTAGCAAGGTTTATGGTTGAGGGTGACTATGTCATGACAATACCTTCTAGCCAAAATCATCTAGTCAAAAAAATTCATGGACCTCATGACTTTTTTGATATAACTCCCACATTTCCATCAAAACCATTAGAATTTATCTTCAATAGTTCTTCATATTAATTATAATATTCCTTTTAATAAAATTTCTTTTCCATACCAAATTTAAATTTAAAAACCTCCATCATGAAAATCATTTCGCAGGATTTAATATTGTGTACCTTTTCAGCTTTCACAACCCACATTCAATAAATCAAAATTTATTTGTAGCTACAGGGTCCCCCCTCCATTCTTTGGTAATCCCAACCCTACTAAAGAACAAATATTTTAAAACACATCCCTTATTATGATTTTTTTTTAATATCTACCTAATTTTGTGTCACTAATATATTTCATTAATCTAGCACTCTATCCTCTAAAAAATTTAAGATGGATTGACACTTCAATTGAACAGAATTAAACCTAGAATAAAATCACATATTTTTTTCTATGTTAATCTCCCTTTCTTAATACAAAATATTATTCCATAATCATTCCTTTTTATGAGATATTATCTTAAGCCCTTTATTAAAATCTTCTCCCAAATTCATTTAAAGAAATATAATCATATTTAGTCTCCAATAGTGAAACTAAAAGTTAATGATTAAATATCTTTTTCATACATATCCCCCTGATAGTGAACATATATTTGTTGATTATATTCTAAGTGTATTGTTGTCCCATAAAACTTGAGTCATCAATCCTTTGTAATGGCATTACTATTTTAATGAAAAGTGAAAAGCTTACGAATACCTTTAAGTATTATTTAAGCCACTTCACATCTTATCAATTTTCTATTTTGGGATTATACATATACCTTCTAAAAACATAAACCTCATTTTGAATTCTTAATTATTTATAATCGACGATAAAAAAAATTACCATGCTCTATTTCATTTGGAATATTTTCCATACACTATGCCATATCTTCAGTTCATGTTTCCACATCTATACTAAATATTATTTATTTTATCAAGGGGAGTGGTCACTAGTTTTCCCACTCTCATTCTAAAGTTCAAAACAAAATTATTTTTTAATATGACTGAGTCAGGTATAATGAACGTGAACTTAAGCCCCGCACAACTCTCATCTATAAGATTCATTTATTAAGACTGATATCATTTATATTGAAAAATATAAATAATTAAATGTATACCTCATATATCCTTTACATTAATAATATGAAAATAATCATATAATTTACATAATGAAGTTAGATTATGAAGCTCTTATCAATGATAGAATTTTATTAAAAACATTGATCAACATTACTCTGCATGAAGTTCCATTTTACCATGATGTTATTATAAATCTAATCCCCCATCCAAGGTTCTTACATCGAACCATAAAGTCTAGTATTTAACCATTGTATAAGATATTTGTTTTGAAACTTAATGAAAATAGATATATGATCCACGTAGATATCCTTATTTAAGTCCCCATGAAGGATGTTATCTCTATGTTCAACTATTCAAGATGAAAATAATCTATGGAAATTATTCCAAATTCCATCAATGTACTAAAAATATTAACTATCTATATAAAGATATATGATAAATATAAACCTTCTATTTTTTAAACCCTTTTCTGAATAGCTAGGTCTTGCACCTATGTTTACTATCTTCTTTATCCTTCAACTGATACAATAATTGTTTTTAAGATATTTCTTCCTAGAAGGCCTCTTTATAAATTCCCATATTTGAGAAACATGGATGGAATCAATTTTATCCCTCATGAAAAATCACACCTTTTCAATTGTATCATATTTATGCCCTACTTTGTTACCTCAATTTTTATATCAAATATATTAATAATGTTTTACACATTATTCCCATACGTCTATACTAGGTGTCTTACTCTGGTAGATCTATGAAACTCCAACTTACATTCATCTCCTTCTGGAAAAATATCTTCCATAGATTCATCTTCCTATGCTCATTATTTTATTATTCTTCCATGGTTCTATAGGTTTATCATATTATTAACATTATATACACTTTTAAAATGTGAAACACATCAACCCTAACTTTTGAAAATACCTATGTTTATGGTACTGATTCATTTCTATAATTTTATAGAATATCATTATCTTTATGGAATCCATTTATTTAAACTTCAACCTTCGATGATACATTTATCACATGAGTATTAGTAGATAAGTATTGATACATCAACAAGATAATTTAATTGAAATGAATCTATGGATCTTAACTACCTTTTAGAAGTAGTTTTTACAAATTCAAATACTGGACTCTTCATTGGCATCAAGAATTATCATCATGATTGTACCTTTCTATGGAATCAATGTGATTATAGTAGAGTTATCAAAAGACATTGAGATAGTTGAAATCAATTTTTGTCCAAAATAGTATATTTCAAATATATTCTATACTAATATTGAAGGGGGAGTCTAATTAATCAAGTTCTCCATAAAATTTACCAACTGCACCCAAAAAATGGCATTTCGTCATGAATTCTCATTCTTCTTAATTTTCCAATTAATGTCTAATTTATCCACTATACAACTCTATTATGTTCTAGAGTTCCTTTTAAAATTGTCTAATAAATAATTCCCATACTCTAATAGAATATATAGATCTACATGATTCTATACTCCCCACAATTATCAGATTGTGGTCACTTAACTTTGCAACAAGTCACCATATTCACTATGAATCCCCATTAAATGACGGTTTAAAATTATTGGACATATTCTTTAGAGATAAAAACCCATAATTCAAGGTAAAAAAATTAATTATGGTTTCATATAAAAATAAAATTCAATGGGAAAAAATTAAAACTCTAACTAATATATTTTTTTGAAAAAGCTCAAGCTTTTGGTTCTTCGGTGATTTACCATCCTTTGAGGAGGAAACCATTCATTAGTTTCCAAATATATAATTTTCACATATCTTATACTCCATTATTCCCATAACAGTCCAATGTAACTATTTTAACTCATTTTATATTATCATGGATTATTTTATCATTTTAGTGTTTTGTAACATAACTTTATAATTTTAAAGAATTAAATTTTTTAAGTAGTTACAAAATGTATTTCAAAACCCATGTGATTTTTAAAGGAAACTGTCGGGGGTTGAAAAACATTTTGTCAATTTTTTCTACTTTATTTGAGGTATATGCTTCATTGAAATCCAATTATAATACATTTGATGATATTTTTAACTACTTTTAAATTCATTATCCAAAAAATTATATATACATGTGATACCGTTTTTAGTTTCAAGAATGTTATTAACGGTTCCAAAACATGGAATAAAGAGATTATTTTGGGTTTCATTGTTTTATTCTTTAAATTGTGTTTTTATACATAGAAAATGTTTTATTAAAACGATAAGAATACATTTAATGATAAATTAGTGATTTCTAAGAGGTTATTAACAACAGTTGATTTCTAATGAATTTTTTTATATTTTTGAAGTGATGGATTATAAAAGGGGTTTGTTTTCCCTATATTATTTTTTAATATGTAATATATTTGGGGAAGTTTTAATTTTATTTCAATGAAGTAATTTGGGTTTATATTTATTTTAATAATTTTTCAGGATTTGAGTTTAGATGGTATTTTAACATTAGATTTAAAGTAGTATAAAATAAAATGTCATTACCTACATATTTAAAATATCCTAGATAATATTTTATTAAAAAATTGTTTATCACTATTTTATATACCTTTTTTATTGAGCCCCAACAATGTGTTATTCCATGTATGATATATTACCCAATAATTCATTATTGTTTGATTTATGTGTGGATATGAAAAATGGTTGTTTCTTTTAAGGTATTAGAGGTGAGATGATATTTATGTTTGTTATTTATTATTAATAATTTGATGATATTTTGAATTGTGTATTTTATAACCTCTACCATGACTCATCCAAGGGAACCGAGGTGGATAAGTGAGAGATTAAATTTACATAGTATGAAATTTTATTTCTCATTAACACTGTGGGAGATCATTGAAAGATATGACCTAATTAGACTATGGGAGATGATAAACATGAGAACCCAGTATGAATGTGGGATCTTACTAACCATTAACATCACTAAAGTATGTCTAGATCATCTAATATTATCACTAAAGGGTTTTCCCATGAAACATATTCCATGATGATGCTATTATTTAGTGGATCATGTTTTTTACTTTTTTTATATCCCATTGTTTCTTACATGATTATACGACACAATTTCTAAGTATTTTGTCACTTTAATTATATTTTATTGATATATTGGTGGATAATATTTTTTATTCTATTTAAATTGTGGATTTTTTTTACATTTCAATTAATTTAAAAAATTATTTTTGAATATGTGGTTTTAAAAGATAAGTGACAATTGTTTAATAAAATACATCTAAAAATAAATTCTGTGAAAGAGGGAAAATATTTTGGATTTGGTTTAATGGATTTAAAATGTGAAACTTACATGGGATTAAAGTGTTCTATATAATGGTGTGTGATTAATAGTTTTTTAGTAACAATGAGATTTGATTTATAAAGGTGGTTATGGCATGTTACTTGTTTCTTTTACAGTTATATATGTAAATCCTATATTATAAATTTTATTCAAAATAGAATATATCAATTATTTTTGACAAGGAAATTTATATAATCTATAGTGTAATTATATTGGGGGAATATTTCTTAAACCCTCAATACACACCATTATGTGTGTGTGTGTGTGTGTATCTACAACTCTTATAATTTTTTTAGGTTCCCATGTTATTATATATGGTAATATTTTGGATAATTTGGTCTATTGTTCGGTTCTGATATGGTATGTGACTAGGGGTCATTTAGAGATGTTATTGGAACCATTTTTGTTTTTTATCTTTCTTTGATGATCTTTTGTATAATCCAATTCAGGTGGGAATATTTCATTTATTTAATTCCACTATATATAGTGAGTACATTAACTGCTTATTTTTTTCTGTTCAATTTTTATTCTTTGATGAATTTATAAATGATAATAGTCAATTTTTTTGTTATGTATCATTGTGGATGTTTATTTGATTTATTCCATATTTATATTACTTTATCATTTTAAATATGGTCATTATATTCATTATTCCTAATACATGAATAGGTCATATTAGATTCATTGTAATGTTTTTTTGTAACTTTTTTAATTATTATTCAAGCATGGATTCATTCCCAAGTGCATGTTCGAATACCAATGTAATATTTTACAAACCAAGGAATCTAGGAATTCCCTTTAATCATAGAGAAGAAATAGGTCTAGTGAGGTTTGAGGTTAGATCTGGTCGGTTTATTACAAAAGTATTTGAACCAAGTTCTAAAGAGGGAATAGGATCTAGATGCACTCTGTTTTCATTTGGTATGTCATGTAGTATATAGATATGAATGTAAAAACACGATGTTAGGCGCAATGAGACCCTCAATAATTATTTTTATCCTTCACCCATAAGTTATTATGGTTAGTGATCATTTTTTCCACTTTGATTATAAGTTATTGATTCATAAAAGGTGACATGTTTTGGGAAAATTGATATTACCATTGGAATATTAGTTTTTCATTCTTCTAAATGGGCTGAAATGTATTATCAATTTTAGATCATAATTCAAGGATTTGGAAAAATTAAAAGTATTTTTTATAAGGTATAAGGTATGAGAGGTTTCATAGATGTGTCAGTGAGTTTTTAGAGGTTCAATCCTCGAAAACTCAATTTTTGATGATGCAAAAAAGTGTTCATGGTTGACGCACTATTAGTGTTAAATTGGAGACATAAATGTGTGGCCTGTTTTGTATAAGGAGTTGGTTTTTTTCAACCACGTGGCCTCTATGAAAAACCTTGGGAACTTTTTCAAGATGCATGATGGTGCTTCATGGTTTTGTATAACTATGTAAGAGGAGAAAAATGACCATGTAGGGATTTTATTTGAAATTTGTAGAGGGGGCCAGATGGGTTGCACATTGTCTGGAAAAACTTCTACCAATCCCTAAAACATAGTTCCACGTGGGAAGTGGAACCACAAATTTAGTGTAAATTTAGAAAACTCATGTCACCAAAACATGTTGGTCATTAGTGGGATTAAGATCTTGGCTTTACCCTCCAGCATATTTATTCCCTTTCTCTCATCTCTCTCCTTTTATCCATGTGCAATGACACTCCTTTTGGTTCCCTCTTCCTCTTCTCTAGGAATGGAGATAACTTCTTCATTCATTGTCTAAATTGTGTTTTTTCATGTACATTGGAAGTGTATTAGTATGATACTCAATCCTCTTACTTCCCTTTATATATTACCTCACCTTATTTAATTATATATCTATTCAGGCTAATAGGCCCTATTTTTAGGGTGCTTATCTTTTTCATTGATTTCAACAGAAATGACTCAAATCAAATATTAATATTGGATAAGATAACCATCCTTCGTATAAGGTATATTGTGTTGATATTTTTCTATAATATTGATTGTGCGGTCGATTGTTAGCTATCGACCATTCAATGTTCTGATGTTCAGCTAATGTGTATAGCAGCACTCGGGCCGAATCCTCATTGATGATACTTTTTAATAGTCGTTTTTTAGGTGATTGTATTTTGATTGGGGGTTTTTAGAGCATATGAAATGATTTATCATTGTCTGATTTAACAATGTGATAAATATTTGGATGAGTTCATCATTATGTAGTAAAGCTTGTGATATCCTTGATCTTTTCTTTATATTGCAATTAAATTAACACCCACTTCACAAGATAATGTTGTTTGGAATTCCAAAGTGTTAAGACTTTAATACAAGCCTCAACAAAACTTAGGGTTATAATCTCAATCATTACCTGATTTTGGTAGTGTATTTATGCTTCCAATAATACATGGAATCCATACATTAAACAAAATATGTCATAAATCCATGACATGTTAATTCCAACAAACACAATGTTAATTTAATGAATACTCATCGAGTGAAAGATCTCAATCGATTAATATCCCTAAATTATAACTCACTACAATGAGAGATTTACTCATCCATTTAAATTATTAATAATTCGGTTATAATGATTATATTGTAAAATTAAGAAAATGAAAAAATTAAAGGGATAAGAAAAGAGTGGTGCATCGAACCCACACACAAATGATGATGATAATTAAAAAATGAACATTATATTGAATGAGAAAGAAATATACGGGAATGGGATTCAATTTTATTTAAACTATATTAAAAAAATAATATTAAACTACACAAGGTGGATGAAAATAAGAGATATTAAATAAGGAAAAAATAAAATAGAATATCAAAAAAACATAAAAGATTACAATAATGAATAAAAAAAGTAAAAGGAAGCTAAGAGGGGGGAAGGGTATATAAAATAAAAACATGAGTATATAAGGTCATCCCAAGCCCTTGGAGAGGCTTCTTTAATGAAAATATGTTCTCATCTCTTCTGAAATGAAAATCTCTTGCAATGAGAGGTGGGGATGTATTTATAGCCCAATGGTGTGGGCTATTTGCATTCCAAAATAGCCCCTCAAATTGAATTGCCACTTTGATAAATTAGACAGATGAATCTAGAGATATTATTTTCTTAAAAGTTTTAGATAAATATCCTCCATGTCTACTCTGCCTATTTGGCGGCCATTAGACTTAAGGATGAAAAGTTTTTTCAGTTTTGTTAAACAATGTATAACTGTCCATATTTGTCAATTATTTTTCACTAGCCGAAATGTGAATGGATTTTTGAATAAGAAGATTCCTTAAATAAGAATGTTTTATTCCAAAAAGTCAGTCTACTATATCTCATATTTCATAGGAAATAATACTAGCTTTATTTTATTACTACATGAAGAGGAATTTCATTAATAATGTACTAATTTTAATTACCATATATAATGGGGGATGGACTTCAATGCATTAATGGGGCCCCTTGTTTTCGGAGTTGGGCCTTGATATTTTTATACAAGACTTGTTAAAATGTCCCCATAACATTTTAATATAATAAAGGAATTTTTTATTTTTTATTGAGCCAAGTAATTCAATCTTCAAAGCTGGTCTAGTTTCATCACAAATTTATTGGGTCTTCCTGTGTGGTCCATATAACCCTTCAAATGGTAGAATTGGACACTGATTCCTTCTAATGACATGTTTAAAATTGACTAAAAAATCATAAAAAATATAAATCACACTATTTGGATCATTGGGGATATTCTTATAAATAAAATATAAATTGACTCAATTGAACTACATCTAAAAATGCTAAAAAATTATACTTATTAATAAAATATTAATATTTCACAAATATTATGAAAATTTCATATTAAAAATATAAAGGGAGTATATGATAAGTCATTAAAATATTAATAACATCATCCCCCCCCCCCGACACACTCACTTATTCATGTGAATGTACTCATGTGAAACAAACATGAAAAATCATTTTCACTCACCAACAAATATTAAAATTTGGTTTTCCCCAATCAAGGGAAGTTTATACAATTTCACTCATCCATATTGAATTCCATGAAAAGTTGTTACAGAAATAATTCTCCAAAAACCAATTCAATTTTTCATGCTCAAATTTAGAAAAGGAAAATGGTGGCACAGAAAACATACTCATCTAAAGATGATAAAATTAATTTATGGTGATTCACTCATTCTCCATCAAAAAGTAAAAATCTTATAGTTTGTAAGATCACTCAGCTTCTAATCACTATCCTAAAGTGAACAAGATTCAATAGGTATTTTTATGTGGTTTTTCTATGGATATGGGGTGGTATGAATTTGATGTCCAAGAGAGAGAAAACGAGGGGTAAACACCAACATGTGTAAAAAAAATGCACAATGGTTTTGAAATGAAACATGGAAGTAAATGAAAACACATATTTTCAAGGGAATTATTATGTGGAAAAGTAACAAGAGAGGATGAAAAGTTTAAGGGGATGAGAAGGTGAAATATTTACAAAACACAAAACTTATCCCAATGATAGAAGTCTTCTTGTTTTTATTTTCTATTCTAATGTTTTTCTAAAGTTGATCTCGAAAAAGGTCTCACACTCATATCCCAACCCATGACCGATCACCTCACGACACTAATTGAAATAGTTATAACATTATCAAACGTTGAGGAAGAGTTATTTTTGACATTCCCAAGACACGACCTAATTTTTTTTATTTTTATTTTTGTTTTGATTTTTTTGAACACTTGTCTATAGAATTTACAAAATTACATAAATAAAAGTACATTAAATTCACCAAAACACGCTGAATGAAAACCTATCCCCCACACTAAATTTTATGCTTTCCTGCAAGCATTTGATAACATGGTGAAAATCAATAAAAGGGTACCCAAATGAAATACATTCCACCAAGAATTTAATTTAAAAAAAATATTCAATGAAAATTCCTTTTATATTGGGTGGGATAAGGTATTGGGTTTGTAATATGGCTAAAAGAGAAAATTTTTTCATAGGCTCGAAGGGGCTTTCAAAAGGACGAATAGTGTACTGTTGAAGGGAGGATATTTATCTATTCTAATTATCATGTTGTTCATAAAATGCATCTACCATAGTAATTAACACAAAAGTAGGAAATTCATCTTGAAGGTCCACTAACACAAGATGCAAAAATGGGGGTCAAAACAAAAATTAAAAATAGATGGCCATAGGTATCCTTGGCATGAAACCAAATTTTTTTCCTCATCGAGGGGGAAAATCATTTTCCAAATAAAAAATTGAGCATTCAAAATTTTTTGGTTTTGACAAAATATTCTTTATACAAATTCATGATTAAAATAAAGAAAATTGAGATGAAAACATGTCTTTTTACTCCCCAAAATGGTTGGACAAAATGTCAAAACTAGGCGGTGAGTAAGTATGACTCATTTTTTTTCTTTATATATTTTTGTTTATTTTAGTTTTTAGGGTTTTTATTATACACACCCACAAAAAAGAGAAAGATAAAAATAAAGGGTTTGATGAAGATATTGGTAAAAAATTAAATATATAGGAAAGAGAATGAATAGGTATAGAGAGGATGAAGAAGAAAGAAAGAGGGCGTTAATGGGAAAGAGGTGCCCCCTGGTTTGGATTCAGCGGGTAGCCATCTCTATCCAGTGGAGGGCTGGTGGAAGGTGTGGATCTAATGGAAGTCGAGGTGGTTCACAGGATGTGTGTGCCCTCATGTTGATGCTTTAACCTATTTTTATTAACTATGAATGTCCTTTTTGAAGTGGGGTCTTGAACACGCACTGCACTAAATGGGTTAACATGAGAAACAATAAAATGGCATTCCCAATGACAATTAAGCTTACCTAGGTGAAGCCGAAATCGAGAGTTGAAAATAAATACCTTTTTACCTTCATGGAATAAATTTATCAAGAAGTGTTTGTCATGGAGTAACATAGCATTTTCTTTGTATATTTTGTAATTCTCATAGGATTCAAGTTGAAACTCCTCCAGTTCAACAAATTGCCACAATCACTCTTCACCAGATTTTTCACAATCAATATTACAGGTTCTCATAGCCCAAAATGACTTATGTTGGATATGAAGTGGAAAATGACATGGTTCTCCAAAAACTGGCCTAAAGGATACATCCAAATGGGTGTTTTATAGGTAGTTCGAAAAGCCTAAAGTGCTTAACCAAGTCTATCTAGACACTCTTTTCTGGTGGGTTTTAGATTTCACTCAAGCTCAATTTTCACTTCTCTATTAGAATGTTTAGCCATTATATTTATTCAGGGGTGATATGTAGTTGAATTTTTATGTACAAACCCATTATTTTTCAAATGATATTCCATTGTTTTATTACAAAAATGGGTTCCGAAGTCACTGATCAAGGCACGTGGTTTGAGAAATCAGTAGAATATGTGTGTCTTTAGTAACACACTTATAGTATGTGAGTCATCCTTTCTAGTGGGTTTGGCCTTGACCCACATAGAAACATAATCAACCGCCAGAATAATGTATGATAATCTATTGGAAGGGGGGAATGGTCCGCTGAAATCTATTCCCAAAACATCAATGATCTCACAAGAAATTTAATGGCTTTTGGGCATTTCATTTATCTTTGAAAATTTTCCAAACATTTGGAAAGTGGGATATGATTGAAAGAACTCATGTGAGTCTTTGAAGAGTGAAGGCCAGATGAATCCAGAGTCTTGGACCTTTATAGATGTCATTTGTGGTCTAAAGTGGCCACCACCAGGAATTGAGTGACATAATTCTAAGATGGATGAATGTTCATTTTCATCAACACATCTCTAAATGCCATTGTATTCACCAATTTTCCAAAGTTTATTTTCATCCCAAAAATAGTATTTTGAATCACTTTTCTACATCAATTTTTTTTAAAAAACTTCAGGAAAAACTACAAAAACCATGTAATTTACAATTGGGGCATACCATGGTATTCTTGGAGTGAGAGATGAATGTTTCTCAATGGGGAATTTAGGATCATTGATTTCTGAATGAGAAGAATTAGAAATTCTACTCAAGTGATCATCCACATGGTTTTCTTTTCCTAGTCTATCTTTGATTTCAAGGTCAAACTCTTTGAGCATTAGGATCCAACTTATTAGACTCAGTTTAGAATCACTTTTCTTGAGTAAGAACTTTATAGCAGAATGGTCTATGAAGATGATGAGTTTAGAAACTAAGAGATAGAGCCATAATTTTTCTAAGGTAAAAACCACTGCTAGAAGTTTCTTTTCAGTCACAGTACAGTGATATTGAGTTTTATCTAATGTTTTTGTGGAAAAATAGTTGACATGAGGAATTATTTCTCTTTATTTACCACGAACATCCCCAACATCTCTATGAGAAGCATCACACATCAATCCGATGGGTAATAACCAATTCAGGGGTTGAATTATCGGTGCAGATGTAATAGTTGTTTTTAGTTCAATGAAGTCGCTCTTGAAAACCACATCAAACTAGAAAGTGACATCATTTTGGATCAACAATGTTAGTGGGAGGGAAATCCTACTGATGTTATGGATGAATTGCTGACATAAACTGACATGACCGAGGAATTAACAGATGTCTAGAACAGAAGTTGGTTTAGGAAGTGATTAGACCACTTCAATTTTTCTAGGATTAACATTAATACTATATTTTGAAACTATATGACCTATATAAATCCCATTTTCTACCATGAAGTTACATTTTTAAATATTTAACACATAGTTCCACTGAACAAAATTTTTAAGAAATAGAAAGTGTAAATTCCACCATGATCCAAATTACTCACAACAAATGGTAAAGTCATCCATGAGGACTTCCATGCAGTGTTTATTGAATTCAGAAAGAATACTCAATATACACCACTGAAATGTTTCAGGAGCATTGCAAAGGCCAAAAGGAAATAACTTACATGAATATGTTCTAAAGGTGCATGTTAAAGTAGTCTTTTCTTGGTCCTAAGGTGCGATTGGTATTTGGATGTAGCCAGTGTATCCATCGTGAAAGCAATAGTGTGACTTTCTAACTAATCGTTCTAGCATTTGATCAAGGAATAGAAGACGGTAGTGATCTTTTCTAGTTTCAACATTCAATTTCTTATAGTCGATGAAGACACACCATTTTTTCTTCACATGAGTTGTGAATTCCTCACCATATTCATTTGTGACATAAGTTATCCCACTCTTTTTAGGTACAACATGAATTGGACAGACCCGTTCAATATCAGAAATTGGGTAGATAATACAAACTTGAATAAGCTTTGGGATCCCTTCCCCCAACTACCTCAAGTGTGAGTGGATTGAATCTTTTTTGTGGTTTTATAATTGGATTGGATGATTCCTCAAGATGGATGTGATGCATTCAAAAAGAATGGTTGATTCTCGGTATGTCATCTACGGTCTTAGCTTTGGAATTTTTATTTTCCTCTAACACTAGACCATGTTCGGACTCCTCTGTTTCAGTAAGTGAAGTAGAGATAATTACTAGATATGAATGATCATGGAAAAGGAATTCATAATTCAGGTGTTTGATGAAGTGATTTTAGATCAGTATCATCTCTCATTTGTGGGTTAGAAAACACATGAATAGAAGAAGGGACTTTAGTTGCTTCAGATTCATTTTCCTTAATAATTTCCAAGGTGGAGCAGTAGAGATCAAAGTTGGTGTGGGATTCAAGAGTGTTTTCAAGATCCTCTATATTGATGGTGTCTGTGAATGAGAGGTTCAAATCAACTTCACCATTTAAAACATGTATAATCATGGTACATAATTCACAATATCCTTTATCATTAGAACATGAAAAACATAATGGATTAAGGTTTAATTTACCCATTGAAGTGTCCTTATAAGCATGGATTGAGAATACAGAGTGATCCTTAGATGGGTATCGCATGGATTGTAAAATGGTCAACATGACCAATTGGTCACCAAATTCAACAGATAAGATGCTTGAATGAACATAAAACATGGTTCTAGAATTCATGAGGAATGGTCGTCCTAGAATCAGTGGGGATAGAGAATAGGTTGTCTCACCTTCCATGTTAATGACATAGAAATCAGCTGGGAAGATAAGATCATTCTCACAATGAAGGACATCCTCAATTATATCCTCAAGACTTGCAGTGCTTCAGTTTTCCAATTGAATGAGAACACCCATTGGATGTAAGAGACAAATACCAAGGTTGAAGATAATGGATTTGGGAATGGCATTAATTGAGGCTCATAGGTCTATGAGTGTATAATCAATGTAGGAACTTCCAATTTTCCATGGAACCGTAATGTTCCTTAGCTCTTTGAACATTATTGGAATAGACTGTTGGGTGGGAACATTTTCAATGGTACTAAGTTGCCTCTTGTGGGTGCACAATTCATTAAGAATCTTGACATAATTCGGGATTTGTTTTATGGAATCCAAGAAGGGAATATTGACTTCAACACATCTAAACATGTCAAACATTTTAGGATTGGGTTCAAAGTACTTCTTTCATTTATAAATGGCTTGAGGAAAAGGAATTGGGTTCCTTAGTGGAATATAAAGAGATGAGAGAATGTATTGATATGACTTTTAAATGTTCTTTTTCTCATCATTCTTTAGGTCAATATTTAAAGGGGAATTGGAGGACATATATTTAGGAATAGAAATTTTATTCCCAATTCTATGTGAAATTGCATATACATTACCCTTGGGGTTGGATAATGGTTGAACTGGTAGTTTGGGTGAATTTGATTGTTGTTTCTAGCTCAACTGGGATGCGATTTGAAAAATTTGGAATTCAATGTTTTTGAAGTTAGAATGGTTGAATGAGGAAAGATATTCCACTGCACATTACCATGGTTTCTTGGAAGAAGAAGCTTGTCTCAGATTGGGATTACCTTGATTTTGGTTCTTGGGAAAGCAATTGTATTGGTATGGGAATTGGGAAGGCTCACTAGTCTAGTGAAATCCAGGTGGAGGATTGTTTCTTTGAGGTTGAGGAACAAAAAGATAATGTTGATTAAAGTCACAACCACCTTGTCCATACTAGAATGGAATTTTGTTTTGATGAGGGTATTTATGGGTATGAGAAATGGGATTCATATATCTCATGTTAGGGTTATATCTTAGAGAGAAGGGCTTAGAGTGGGGTTGGTTAATGTTTATAACAAAGTGACCAAGCTGTTGAGGGATGGGGGGTCAGCTGAGAATTTGCTATATTGAGCTCCATTGGTCAGGATGAATTAGATGGTTCATATTGGTGTATCGAAAATTTGACTGTTGGTTGAGCTAGTGAGTTGTAGATTCCAAAGTTTTTGATAGGTCCATGAAATAATAATTGCGGATAAGATGAAGTTGGGGCTTTAGATTCCACAATTAGTTGTCTCACAAGACCTGTAAGTTCACCCATCCACTCTGTCATCTTTTTTTTTCTCTATTGATTGACTATATTGGGATTGTATTACTTGAGAATGTGCTCGATTATGGAATTGTTGTGTGTTTTCATACATGTTACTTATGATATATCTTAGAACGGCAAGATTTTTATCAACAAGGGCACCACCACATGAGACAATAATGAGAGTTCTCTCCATATCCAATAAACCCTCAAAGATGTTTTGGATCAATATTTGGTCAGGGATTTGGTGATGTGGACTAGATGAAACAAACTTTTGGAACCTCTCCCTGTATTCATGGATTGATTTATTTGGGAGTTGACAAATAACATTTATTTCCTTTTGGATAGAAGCAGTACAAGAAGTAAGAAAGAATTTCTCTAAAAAGAATCACTTCATGTCATTCCATGTGGTTATGGAACCAAAAGTGAGGTAGTAGAGCCATGAATTGTTAGTGTCATCTAGGAATAAAGGGAATACTAATAGTTTGATTTGTTCCTCAGAAACCCCTATAGGATTCGTGGTAGAGAATACTACTTGGAACTCTTTATGGTGGAGATGTAGATCCTCACCAGCTAGCCCATGGAAATGAGGAAGAAGATGAATCAATACTGATTTGTGTTCGAAGTCAGCATCTATGTTTGCATATTTAATACCAAGGGGATGGGAATTAATATCATGGGAAGCATGTTCTTGAAGTGTTTTTCCTTAGGATTGACCATTTATAATTCAACTAGTTGGACAAGTACTGGTTCTTTAATTTTTTTATTATCCCTAATGTTCCTCCTAATTTGGTGAAGAGTTCGGTCAATTTCAGGGTCAAACAAATCCGAGGGATTTTTTGGGAGGTGACTGGGCATTCAAAAAGATTTGTAATAAAGATGAAGATAGGTTTTTTGTTGTGTTTTTTCTGTTAATTATTTTTATGAGAAGGAGGGTTTTCTTTGTGTTTTTTTTCAAAAAAAAAATTATTTTGTTTTTTTTTTGTTTTTTTACAATAACTCGAAACTATTGAATAAATAACGCACCATACTTAGAAACTAATCTATTTAATGTAGGGCTGATTTTCACCTATTGACTATTCAACGTTTCGATTCTCTACTAATGTGTATAGCAGCACTCGGTTTGAATCCTCGGTGACGATACTTTATAATAGTCGTTTGTTTTTATTTGATTGTATTCTAATTGGGGGGTTTTCCATATCTTATGAAATGATTGATTGGGGTTTCATTTTCCAATTTTATAAATATTGGGATTATTTTATCATTAGGTAGATAAGATTGTGATATCCTTGTGCATTACTTTATATTTCATTTAAATTAACACCTCTTAACAAGATAACTTTTATTGGAATTCCTAATTGTTTTGGATTTAATACAAGCCTTAACATAATTTAGGGTTCTAATATTAATCATTACATGATTTTGGTAGTGTATTTATTGTTCCAATAATCCATGGAATCCATACGTTAAAAAAACAAGTCAATAATTCATGACATGTCAAGTCCAACATACACAATGTTAATTCAAAGACTTCTCATTGACAAAAAGCTGTCAATCGCTTAACATCCTTAAATTATAACTCCCCCCAATCAGTTACTTACAAATCCATTGAAATTATTAGTAATCAGGTTGTAATAATTATTATGATAAATTATGTTGATAATAAAAATATAGGGACATGAAAAGAGTGGTGTGTCGAACACACACCCAAATGATGATGATAATTAAAAAAAAGAATTTTAGATTGAATGAAAAAGAAAAATAAGGGAAGGGGATTCAACTGTATTTAATATATTTTAAGGAAATTAATATTAAACTATATAATTTGGATGATAATTAGAGGTATTAATGAAGAAAATTGTATTAAAACCGAATTACAAAAAAAGACGTACAAGATTACAATAAGGAATAAAACAAAAGTATAAGGAAACAAAGAGAGGAGGAAGGGTATATCAAGTGAAAACTTTAGTATGGAAGGTCCTAACAAGACCATGGAATGGCTTTGGTCGTGAAAATATGTGCTCATCTCTTCTTAAATTCCAACCACTTGCAAGTAGATGAGGATAATGTATTTATAGCCCAATGTTGTTGGTTGTTTCCATTTCAAAATCGCCCCTCCACTTGCATCGCCACATTGATAAATTAGACCGCCAAATCTCTAGATATGATATTATTACAAGTTTTAGATACATATATACTCTATCGAATCTGAATATTTGGTGGCCATTGGACTTAAGAATCCAATGTTATGGAGGTTTTATTAAATAATGATGAATTGTCCCTTTCCGTCCATGCTTTTTCAATGGCTGAAATGTGAATGGAATTTTGAATTGGAAGATTCCTTCAAATCCAAATTATTTATTCAATAATGTAGGCCACCTATATCACCTATTTTTCAATGAAAAATATTATCTTGATTTGATCACTGGATCATGAGACATTTCATAAATATTGTACTGGTTTTAATTCTTGGCCAAATGGTGGGCTAAACTTCAAATCATCAGTTGGGACTGTTGTTTTGGAGTTGGGCCTTGAAATTTTTATCCAATACTCCTTACATTGTCCACCAAAAACAATAGTAGAATAAAGAAAATAAAATTTCTGGATTGATCCGAGAAATTCAATCTTCATAGCTGGTCCAGTTTCATCACAAATTCGTTGGGTCTTCTTATGTGGTCTATATGACCCTTCAAATGATAGAATTTTCCACAGATTCCTTCTAATGAAATGTTGTAAATCAAATACCAAATCCAAAAAAAAATCACATTATTTGGATCCATAGGGTGATATTTATAAATAACATAGTAAAATGACTCAATTGGACTACTTATAAAAATGCTAAAAAATTATACTTATTATTAAAACATTTATATTTCACACAAATTATAAACATTTCATATAAAATAAATAATGGGAGTATATAATAAGTCATGAAAATATTCATAACATAAATTATCTATCATGTTTATAAAATACATTATTGGGTCTCATTATAAACTTCTTGTGTTCCCCCTCTTAAATGTGAAATTTAACATGTAAATACTTATGCCTATATTTTTTTATCATCGTGATTTCAAATTTCATTATTATAGTGTGTCTATAATGACTCTACCCACCCATTTAGGGTGTTTCACTCATATTATGTGACATTCATGTTTAGTTTTGAAATCAAAACCACCATCTGGGGGGCATTGAATTTTTTTCTCTTAAAATGAGATGCAAAATTGAATTAAATGAATAATGAACAAGTGTGTGTTTTCCCCCTTAGATTCATATAATTATTAAAATTATGTTAGAACCTTAATTTTAGAGGAATTTATCAATTGATATATAATGAAATTTAAATGGAAAGGATCTATACTTAACTCTAACAAATTAATTAATTTAATACTAGACTTGTGTAACTTGATAAATTCATAGTGGGGTGGACCTTACCATGGACTTCATAAATATGTATTAATGGAATGAACAAAATGTTATACTTGAATTGAGATATAGAATTATTATGGACATGGAATTTTTAATATTTCAAATGTATATATTGTGATGCTTTGTCCTAGAATCCCTTACTTTTCTTGATACTTAGGCACAAAATCCCTTATACAATGTGATACTCTTGTATGTAATCCCTTATAAAATGTGATAGCATGAAATGGTGTCCATTTTATAATGTGATTCTCTTACAAGGATTCTCTTATATAATGTGATACTTTGGCATAATTTTCCTAACTTTTTTTCATACTTTTACATTACTTCTCTTAAAAATTTTGATACTCAGGCATGGAGTCCCTTAAAAATTATAACAATAAACCATGGGGACACTTATTTTTATTACGAGAACATTAGTATTATGGTGGGATGCTTTAGATATTCCCAAGATCCAAGATAGTTCTACATATCTATATATATTGTTAAATATTTCATTATTTATATAGTAAATAAATATACATACATTAATATATATATATCTCAATATATCAATATACACATGGTGACACATAAACATTGATATCTGGGCTTAGTCTGTAGGCGGAATTGTATGTAGGGGGTCTTTTAAGGAACCCAAGCACAACATGGTTATATTCATTTCTTTATACCATAATTTTTTATAAAATAAAAAAGTTTTATTTTATACTGATACTATGTATATAATTAGAAACCTTTGGTGGTGGCATATGATGTATATATCAAACCCATCTAGGACACCATTTGGTAACTGAAAAATACTCATAGTAGTAGGTTCGTCGTCATGGATTGTTATATGTTCTGTTAATTGGGGATATAAGAGCTCATGAGCACACGACAAAGATGGTGCTCAGGATGATCATGGAGATAGCCATTTGGGATTTTTTCCATCTTGTTGTGTAATGTTAATTTAATACTATTTTATGTATTTTACTTATATATTGTATATTCACATGGACATGAATAGTTTTATTATTTTTCCTTGACCAATTTTCATTATTTTATTTTAATATTTATTATTATCTTCAACTATGTTTCATTTATTCTACTTCTTATGTAGCTTTATTTTAGTTACATATATTCCACCCAAATCCTAAAGGATTAGTCTCCCCATATTACCATCATTGGACCTCTACTGTAAGCTAACAGCCTCTGCCTTACAGACTGGCACGATTGAGGCCACGTATTTGACCATCTCAGGGAACTGTTTCAGTGGATCCTAGTACAAAACGTTAAAAAGTTTAATCAAAGAAACTATTTTTCCCATTTTTCAAAATATTTTGTGGATGATAGACATGATACTAGGAATGTTTCACTTCTATGTAAATAGTTATGTATAGAACTAATCAATCCATGCACAGGGAATGGACTATGTGTCCCGGGATGGGATTTTCCTTCACAGTATTCTGAAATACAGTTTTTTATTTTTTCACCTTGCGAGATTGGTGAAGTTTTTACTGCTTAATAATTTTTGTGATTTATTTCATTTTACCCTTATCCAAGAATGGAAAGTAAGTATTGTTACATATATCATTATATGAACATGGAGATTCACATTCCATGTATATGTCATTCAATTTAGGCCTCATTACCTGATTATCTGATAACATCATGGTATTTACTTGTGCGATTTAGTATTATTATTTTATGTATACCAAGTTTAAGATATTTTTTTAGCATAGTTGAAATATGTACCATGATTTGTTGAGTTCCTATTGTTTTTTCTATATTCATTTCTACATCTTTATAGAAATATTTTTATTAATTATGATATAATACATGTTATTAATGTGTTGGTATTGACCTAAAAGTTTTTTCCCATATAGCATGACGGTGGCATCTTAGCTAAAAAATTACTATATGTTTAATCTATGAACCGGTGGTGACATGGTATGAAACATGAATTCTTGTGGTTAAATGAGTTACAATAACTATATGTAAGGTCTACGGTCTCTTTTAAATTGTTAAGGGAAACCAAATAATAAAATAATTAAATATGAATTTTATATCTTAAAATATCCATGATAAATCCTTTATCAACTACACGAATACCAATTTTACTTTATAATAGTTAGTACAAGCATAATGTATGCACGTAGGCTCGTTTTACTAAATTCTTAAATGTATAATTGAATCTATGTTGTATAGTTCAGAAATTCTCTTTAGGAGATAAACCTACTAAATATGTTTTTTAACACTAAAGGAAATATTGGTACCCTCATAGGTTTCCTCATTATTTTTTTTATGCCGTATTAATTAACAACATGGGGGTGTGCACACAATAAATAATATGGTTATTTTATATGTCGAGAGATGCTTATGTGGTGTTACATATAAGAATATGGTTGAATATTTTTTGACCATCCCCCTCTTACTAATAAATTTATTTATCTTCTTGGAGCTCTATTATTATTATGTGTATTTCTTTAATTAAAATTTCAATTATTAACTGAAGATTTTTTTCCTCTATTAATTAGAATTTTTACTTTCTATAAATATGACCTATATTGATATTTTAATGATGAATAAAATTGGTAAAATCAATTTTTAAGATTAATTAACTAAAATTTTATAGGATTTCTTCTAAATAGGTTATTATTTAAATTAAGTTTGATAAAACTTTATAGTGTTCATTGTGTCCGTAGTTAAATAAATTACCATGTATATCTATCTCTCAAAACTAACACATGGGATTTCTTAAATTTAGGCTCCTTAAATGATTAAAATTAAATGTAAATTATTGAATGTGTCTTCAATGAATAATTTTAGACATTTTTTATCTTAGATCCTCATGTATGGGGGCTAGTTTAATGTTTATTTGAGAGATTCCTTGAACGAGATCCTTAAAGTTACCATGGATCTTTTTTACCTATATGTTATGTTGATCAAGAGATTAGAGAATTATGAATATTGAAAATTTATGGTTTACCTAGTTAGAAGGTCACCACTTCTTCCTTAGTAATGAGATATCCCAGTAATAGTATAAACATTAAAACATAAAGCCTTACTAAATGATTTTGAATTAATTTAGACATTAGGTACCGTTCGATTGTTGTTTTCACTGAATATGACTCTTAGTTACTAAAACATCTCCTCATGTTAGAAGTGTGGTTATTTATTAAGTTGGTCTTTGTTAATGGATGTGAGCATCATGTGATTCTATATTTCAGTGGGTTAGATATGCCTAAGGCATGGTCGACTTCCTAGTAGGTCATTTGAACCTTATTATTCTTCATCAATGATGGATGACTCGACATGTAATTGTCTAGATTAACATATATATGAGATAACTCACCTCTAGACATAAATATTAGGAAGAGGACATCAGATGATGAGATGAATAGGGCATATAAGAATTTGGAATGTAAAAAATGTGTATTTCATTTTCATGATAATTCATCAAAGTATTACACATTAACAAAAATTGTACCCATATCATTGATAAAAATGGTATAGTTTTGTATAGGAGATTTTTTGGGAATCAGTAAATAATTGAGTTATAAAATCATGTCAACATGTCATCATTGAGGTAGTGTGACCTAAGCATTAAAGGAAAAACTTACATTCCCAGATTCTTGGAATAAAATTTAAAAAGTACCCAAGTATGTAACACTACTAATTGTTTTAGTTTTGGATTATATTCATGATTATAAGGACCAACAAGAGCGTATATCAAGATATAATCACAAGAAGTTCTATATAAAGTCTGATCTAGTGTTCTTTTAAGTGGTTAGTTTCCTTCTATTTTCATATTACTGCATGGTAAGAGAATATTGGACATTTGAAAAACTCATGGTATGTGGTGGATGGATCAGGAATAATGGGGTGAGTTCCTATACTTAGTAAATTATCACTATGACACTGATAATGTGGGGAAATGTTGTTTCAAACATGATTTAGTGCATCCATACATGTAGAGGGATCCCATCTATAAAATACCATTGAGAATGGTCACTCATCCAAATTATTTTAAAATCCACAAGGATTGTATTTTTAAGTTATATTCCCTAATATTATTCACAATGTAAGACTAGGTTATGGGTTTTGATGGAGTCTAGACACTAGATTTAGGGTTTCGGTTCATGAATGACTGAGTAGATGTAATAGTTCTATGATATGGTGGTGCATGCCTGACCTCATGATGATAAAATGGAGGGATGTGTATAAAAACACTGTATAAACGTTGAGATGGGGATGGACCAAGATGGTAAGTTTAGAAACCTTTATAGAATTCCTCGATAGTAGGGGAATTGGAGTTGGTTAACGAAGACACATCAGTAGGTGCTTCTAAGATTTCAAAAAGAAGACTGTCTGTAACTGTTCTACTATTCCATTAATAGGCATTTTGAAATGGTTGATTATAAACCCTTCTAGATTCTTCATCATGTATATGATAGGTGTGTCTTGGGACACATTTGTTTTCATTGATAAACACATCCTATACCACTGGTCTAGAGATGATCATGTCCACTATATTGACATGGTCCTAGGTACACTGAGAGATAATCAATTATATTCTGTGATAAATGAATAAATAATTAATCATATTTTTGGATAATAAATGTAATATATTGAATTTTCACTCCGGAAGCATGATTTTTTATCTAGGAATCGCTTTTCATGATATATTCTAGTATTTCCATGTTGGACGGACATGGACGAATTCATGTAAACCAGTCAATTCATTCACATAGTATCCAAGACAGATACCACAACTAGTCTTATATAGTGTTCATGATATGTGGATTCATCAACTATGTACTATCATATCGCTTTAAAATATTTGAGTATGGAATACCATGAATGAGATCCTTGGACACTAGTTGATGATTATGAGGTTTCCACAAACTGTACCTAGGTTCTGAAGAGAATTTTATGGGTTACAATCCATGTGTTTTGGATTAGATATACACCAAATTTTTAAGAATTCCAAAAAACACAAATGAAAAAATTTGTTTGGGAAATCACCAAAATACGGTTATGGGATTTGGTGAGAATGGTCCTAGAAATCTCAAGGTACCTTAGTATAATGGCATCTAGATCTTGCAATTGAAATCAATTGGGTGTCTACACAGGGAATTTTTTATAGTAGTAGATCAAATGTAGATCGAATTAAGACCCCCATCTCTATTTTGTTTCATGAAATTTGTTGGGGACCACTTCTAGAACATGATTAAGATAAGACAAGTGTAGTGAAAATTTTGGATAATGTTTTACATTAAAACAATAGTAGGAATAGGCTAAAAGAGGTTAGATGAATACTATACATTTAATGAACCTCATAAAGGTGTTGAATTACATTATTAGAACAATATGGGAATACTTTTCTAGGAAACTCTGATAGCCATAAGTTCCATAGTTTGTATTTGGCCATTAATGTAAGAACATATAGTGGTATGTTTCATGAGCTGGATATCGAAATAAATGATAACATGATCATTTTTTGGTTAAACGGGCTTAGGTGTGTATTTCCTTAATGTTTCAAAAATGGTTATAAACCTTTGTTGAGTTATAATTGTTTGTGTACCATGTATTAAAAGATAATCCTTACCATCATGATTGGTGTTTAAAACACAATAAATCAATTTCTATAGGAATTTATTTAACTATGTAGGTTGGGTGATGTTTTGTTTTTGTAGAAATATATATAACCAATAGGGACAAAAAAATTTGAACCATGTGGCCTATAAGAGAAACCATGTGGCACCATCTAGGAGAGCAGAGGGTTTTTCCTAGTTTGGTATAACCGTGAAAGATGGGGGACTTATACATGTAAAAAATATGAAAAAAATATAGAGCGGAGCATACAGTATTCAAATGGTTTGGTAAAATTTTTTCCTAGATCACAACCTTAGTGAAAATTGGATACTGCCACCAAAGGGATGGTTCATGGTTAACAAAACCATGTGGAAACACCATGTGGATCATTAATGGGATGGAAGTTATGATTTTTACCTTCAATCATATCTCATTCCTTTCTTCAAGCATTCACCTTCCATATGCACACAAAATCTCTCACATGGTTTCCCACATCCTCTATGATAGACATGGAGATATCTTCTTCATCTAGTGTCTGAATTGGGTTTCTTTAGGTTCATTGGAAGCATATTAGTGTGATATTAACTCCACTTGATTCATATTTAAATTTTACCTTTACTTATCAAATAATTTCTCCATGTGATAAAATTATCCATATTATATAGGCATATGTATTTTTATTATATTTCTATCAAACCATCTATAATCAAATATTGGTTTGGGAGGACTTAATCATCCTTTATATAAGTTAGGTGGTATCATGATTTTCCTATAAAGTATACCATGTTAATAAAATACACCATTGTGTTGTGTGTTTGGCTTCCCATGTTTCACCTCTTATATAATGAAGTTAACATGTAAATTATGATTCCAAAATTCTTATTTTCATTGTGATTTAAAATTACAAAATTATGGGATCTCTCTCATGAATATAGACACCCATTTGAAGTGTTTCACTCGTATTCCTTGACCGATATGCTCATAAATAAAATAAAAACCACATTTTTAGGTGCATTTAATTTATTTATCCTATAATTGGATTCTAAATGGAATTAAATGAATTATAAATGAGTGGATTTTTCAACCATATATTAAGAAAATTACTTACATTATAATTGAACCTTACATATAGAGGAAATAAAATATTAACCTTACATTATGCCAGTAGAATTAAATATTAAGGATAATGATCTAAACTTGGATCATATCTATTATTGAATAAAATTCATGACATGTATCACATGAAAATTTGAGCATGGAGTTGACCATCCCATGGTCTTCATAAATAATTATAAATCGAATAACCCAAATTGTATACTTGAAATGTAATAAGGAATACTTATGAATGTGGCCACTTCATTATTTCATATATATACATTGTGATACTCAGAAAAAAAACACCTTTATTTTTGTGATAGAAGGGCATAGAGTCCCTTATATAATATGATAATCTGGCATGAAGTCCCTTATATAATGTGATACTCATGTATGTAATCCCTTATATAATATTTTACACATGAATTGCTTCAAATCTATAATCAGATACTCAGGCATGTTATCCCATAAATTTTTGGATGCTTGGGAATGGTGTCCCTTATAAATTCTGATACTCGAGCATGGTGGCCCTTATAAATTGAGATACATATGCATGAAGACCCAAATTTAAAATATAATAATATTATGATTATGGATAGATGTCTGAGTTACCCCTCAGGTCCTGGATAGTTCAATATACACATATATATTTATATATATGTTATTACATATATAGTACATATATATAAATAGATAACTAAATATTTATATATCCCTATACACATGGTGACAAAAAAGAGATAGTCTAGCTTAAGATGTTGTTTTTATTTTCGGCTGAGTTTTCTATAAGGAACCTGAGTCTGACTTATTTATATTCACCTATTTACTACCTTATTTTTTTATACGTGGACACTTAATTATTTTATAGCAGAAGGATGAACAAAATTAAACACAATTGGTGGAGCCATACTAAGATTATGTCAAGACCTATTTTTCAGGCCTTTGATACCTGAACATGCCTCATGGTTACAGGTTCATGGCTAAGGATTATGCTATGTGTTATTACCTTGTGATATGGGAGCTTAATATTGAAAGATCTTTTCGGTGCCCAAGATCCTCATGGAGATAGAATTTGAGGATTTTTTAGTCATTTTTTTATTTTTTATATAATTCAATTTTATATATATTTTTAATTTATAAAATAACAACACATGAAAAAAATGTTGTATTATTTGGAATTATCAAACAGTCAGTATTTTAAATTTTGAGTTATTATTATATTCCAATTTATTTCATGTATAATACTTCTTCTATTGATTTATTTTTTATACATTTGTTCCACTACATTCATGAAGGTATAGTAAAACCATGATACCATCATATTACCCCTCTCTACTAGTTCGTGGTATCTGTCTTATGGGGATACATTTTTGAGGCCATGTGACCAACTAAATAGAGACATCGTTTTAGTGGATCTCTGGTTGGGACAATACATTTATCTTTGAGATAGTTGTATTTTACTCCTATTTGGAATTATATGAGTTTAAAAGGAGGGTATTCTTATATTTTTTGGAAAAGGCCAAATTAGTAACAAGTGGTGTTTGGTTGGAATGAATCACAAGCAAAATATTATTGTGACCAAGTTGTTGATTTTGGGATTTTATCATAATTTATTGCATGATTTGTGCATTCCTCTTCAAAACACATGGATAAATCATGTAAATTTATCTATCCCATTTTGTTTTTCATTTAGACCTTATGATTCTTGGATTCCCTTGAGTGGTTTAGGAAATGGTAATGAATCAAGGATGGTCGCTTGATATGTTGATGTAGGTAGATTGGATATTACTAAAATTTATGGTGTTATTTTACATATTTCATTATTTTGAAACTGATTTTGTATTTAAAAAGTTGATTTTTTGAATTTTCTATATTCATCAATTAGGTAATAGTGGTTTCTTATAAAATAGATTGAGGTTTCATGATTTTTTCTAGGAATAATTTTTATTTATCACAAAATCATAAATTTCTATTAGTTTAAAAAATAGGATTCTAACATAGTTCTAAATAATTTGAATCGATTTGAGTGTGGTTTACTAATAGAACCATTTGAAATGAAAATACAATACTTATTTAATGTTTTTATAGGGTTAAGAATTTTTGAATAAAGGATAACATTGAATGTGTTTGTCATGGTTATTTATTTTAATGGTTGATAGAGGTCTTCAAGACCATATTCTGTAGTTTTTTTTGTTCATGACTCATTATGGGGGTTTAAATGGGGGATGAATTTGAAAAAAAAAATTAAATTACTAAGTTTTTTGATATAGAAAAATTATTTTATGTAATTTTTGGAATACTTAAAGTATGTATTTTAAATTGTAATTAAAATTTTGTAACATATTTCTTATGATTTTCTAAGTTATGATTGAATGTTTGTAAATTTGGACTATTTATCCAATATTTGTTTCACTATAAATGGGTTTTCATATTGTTTTTTCATGGATTTCAATGTTTAGAAAGAGGATTTTTACATGTGTTTTTTTTGGGAATTCTTAAAATGAATTTTCCCTTTGTTTATACTAGGACAATTTTCTGGGATTTAGGATATATGTTGTTGGTTTCATGTTTCATTTTTTAATGTATGTCTCCATGAAAGGTCCTAAGTAAATACACAGTTTTTATATTTAGGTATTTCCCATTTTCAATTTTTGAATATTCCCAAACTATGAATGGAGTGAAAGGTAATGTCTTCTCCACATAGAGTTGTGGTGGTGCATCATGGGATTATTCAAGGTAGAAGTTTTCTCAAATATTTATCCAAGGACCACATAGGCTATGATCAGTAGACCAGCCTTGTGAGAAATTGTTTGAACATTGAATCGATGGAAAAAATTATTCACGGGGATTAATATTCTCTTAGGATAAGAGGAGTAAAATGTATAAGTTATTATTTGTGTTATGGTCTTTTTTCAGAATTTTACTTGACGGGTTTATGAAGTTTTGTATTTTACTATATTTCCATTTAATAAATAATATTGGGAATCCTCCTTGATAGATCACTTTGTGAGTGGTGGTTATTTTTATATTTTCAATCATTTTGGTTGATTTTCTATATTGTCCTTTATTCATGGTAAAAACTATTCAATGGGACATAATTTGATAAATTGAACATGGGGAACCATGGGTTTGTGCATTAGTGACATTAGTGTTTATTTATTTTAGGTTATACTATAGGAGCCACTGAGTTGGGTTATCTATTTGGGATCATAGAGTGCTAGTGTTTTGTAAATATAACCCTAAGATTCCATACGATGTAGTTTCATATCCAAGGGTTAGAACCATATTTTTTCATGATTAGTCATGTTTATGTGTAGCTTTGTGATTATGGTTGGAAGGTTATTATGGGCTTGGTGATAGATAATATGACCTGATATTTTTTTCCTTATAAGTACCTTGGTATTACTTTTCATTTGTGGAATTTTAACCATATTCATAGTTGTTATTTTGGTTGTGATTTTTTTAGTTCTCTTTGATTGTTTTTTCAATCTTAGTAATTCTGGTGAATCCATTTTTATTGAATATACTATTTGTCACATTATAATTTATTATGATTTCTAAATGTTTGGGAGACCTATTATAGGTCTCCTTCTTCATAATTATTTATTTTAAAAGGGTAGAGACAAAATATTTCATCAATTATTTGATGCTATTGGAGAATTTATCTTTTTATCTTGAAGAATATTTTGGTCTTTAGGGCTTTCACTTTCATGGAAATTAATCAAGTCATCCAGAACCACCTACCCTTAATAATTATGTGTTTATGATCATGTTTCCATTTTATTCTACCCCGACCTAATACTTTTTTCAAAGAATTGTTTTATTTTTTGTATAACTATTACACAATTGTGTCACTTTTGGAAATTATTATATGTTATTTTGGAGTATTTTAAGAAAATTATAGGTTTAGAAATTAAATTTATAATTTTAAATACATTCCTTATATTTCATAGTTATTATAGGGTTTTTTCAAACCATGTGGGTTTTAGAAGAAACTAAGAAAGGAGATGAATTTGATAACTAGTGGGATTTACAAGGATAGAACACAATTCATAATATCATGTGGGATTTTTAATTAATCATGTAACTCAGTTGGAGTTGTAAGGAGTGACACACATTATCAGCGCATAGTTAGGGGATACTCTGTGGATGAGAAATGCAATGTGTGGGGGGTGACATCAAGTAGATCTGACATTATTAATGTATAATTTTTCTTACTAGGTGGCTTTACAATGTGGTCATACTAGTTTCTAGAAAATGTGAAATTCAATCTTTACCACCACATCAATTTTATGAATTTTCCCCTTATTTTCCCCTCTTTTCAACCAAGCACTCGATTTGTGTTGGGAGGAATTTGACCACCCTTATCCTTAATTCCAAGTCAATTTTAATGGTACTCTCCCAATTTTAATTGTATCCCATCTCTATTAACTCTATCCCATTAGTTTTACGTCTCCCCTAAGCCCTACCCAATTTGGTTCTGGGTATAGGGTTTGGGATGGGTTTGAGGATGGGGTTTTGGAGTTTTATGTTTTAGAGAGGAATTTCATTACTGGGTTCTACTTCCACCATTGAAGGTGACTTTTTTTTATCGTTTTTACACATTATTTCAAGTAGGTTTTTCTATGTAGTCTCTTAATAATAAATATCTTTGATGTTTTATATACTTATAAAATATTTCTCTTAAATTTTAAATGACTATGTTATAGAATTGTTTTTTATGATGACGTTTTAATGGATTTCACACATATAATAAAGATTGTATTATTTTATTTTATTTTTTATTATTTAAATTAAACTTTGTAAAATGAAATGTGTTTGATAAAATGTTTAAGTAATCATTCAATGAAAAATTAGGGATATTCAGGTGGTTCATTGAACTTGTCAATATCAAAAGATATACATTCTATTTTAAGAATGAAGATTTATTTTAAAGGGTGTGTTTAACACTTGATAAATTATTTGAAGACTTGGTACGATTATGGTGGGTTTAATGTGATTTCAAACAAGCTGGTTTATTAATAAATGTATTTTGAGTATATTTTCATGATTTTATTTTAGATATAATTTTAAACAGTGGTTTCAAATGGTGTAAAATGGATTGACATTCCAAGATTTTTTAATGGGTCCAATTGGAAGTTTATGAAGATAAGTATTTATTTATAATTATGATACCCATGGTTATTGATCTTCTTTCTATATGTTATTCCATACATGATATATTTCTATATGAGAATTATTGTATGATTCATGAATAGATGTGAAAGTGTATATTTTGTGTAAGGGAGTTAGAGTAAAGATAAGATATATATTTATTCTTTATTGTTGTTCATGTGATGATATTTTGGATTATTTGTTTAGCCACTTCCACATTTATAATTATTATGAAACCTAGTGGATAATTGAGAGTTTTTGTTTTTACTATTCTATATTTTTTAACAAAATGATACTATGTGATCTCATTGAATGATTTATCCATATCATACTATGGGAGTTTATCAACATGCGTACCTGGTAAGACTGTGGAAGTTTTCTGGACATTGACTTTACTTGAGTTTGTATAGATCATGTAACTTTAAGACCTAATAGGTTTCCATTGATATATATTCATTGAAGATAATATTATTTAAGGGGTGTCATTATATAATTTATTATTATCTCTTAGTTATTTACATTATTATATGGAACTATTACTTCATAGTAACCCACTTTTATTGTGTTTCATTAATATCATTGTTTTTATTGTGTTTTATTCTATTCTAATTTTGGTTAATTTAATTAAAAATATACTTATGAAAATGGTTTAGCAATTTTGTTTTTAGAAGATCAATGATGATTGTTTCATAATTGTCATGTAAAATGATTATTAGGATATATGTAATGGGTTTGGATTTGTTTTCATAAATTATAAAATTCATCATTCAATGGATTAAAAGTATTTCCCATGATGGTTTGGCTTTCATCCAGGTTCGTTATAAAATAGATGGTCAATTTCTAAATGTGTTTATGGTCTGTTACTTTCTAATTATACTAGTAATGTTTCACTCACACCTTTTAGAAAAATGGGTATGTGTGCATTTATCTTTTATGTTTCCTTTTAGTTGCACAGGATGTGATCACAGTTTATATTATAATGATTTTTTCCATTATTGGTTTGTGATGTGGTAAGTCACCAAGGTCTCTTAGAGATTATATTGGGACCATTCATCTTTTTATGTTATTTTTTTTAAAAATATTTAGTATTATATAATTATAGTGACCCCTAATTTTCATACAAAGAAATCATATGTTAGTAAACTAATAATGATTACATAATTAAATGGTCCACACAAGAATCATATAGTTCTAGTGAAATTGGAAATGTGGACACTCTCAAAACTTGTTCATAAGAGTCTCCCATTTTCTTCTTCGTTACTATAACCAACATAAACATTTCATTCCTAAAACCTTTCTTTATAACCGAGGGAAATAAAACATAAGAACTAGTGATCTCAAATTCTATTCAAGGGTAAATAAGGGAGATATCATTAATCAACAAATAATAACATATGTCTACGAGTTTGAGAACATTATACTAAAATTTTAAAATCATAACTTTTACACCATTGATAATAATATTGAGTAATGGAATAAATATGTTTATTTTACAAGATATGAATCATAATTGAATCAAAGTAAATAATCCATGAGATAATATCATAATAATAAGACATAAGATTGTGAAATACAAATCATTATAGAAAATAATTTCATTTCTATTGAAGGATCATTTCCAGGACTAACATATTGGAATGGAGTCACTCCCCAAACTATCATAGTAGTGAAGGTTCACTCCCAAGACCATCAAAGTGGAAAAAGTTTCTTACTGAACTCATTCCACTCAGTATTCCATTACTATTAATCTTATGAGATATCAATATTTACCTAATGAATTGGAGAGTTATATAGGTCCCACACATTATTGGTTATAACTATACCACCATATTAGGTTATAACATAATCATCATCCTTTGTTATGACTTAACCACCACCCTTGGAAATAATTTATCCATCATACTTACTTATTATGAAAAAACCTTATTTGGTAATAACCTAACCACCATAAATGGTTATAACATAAACATTGTCACATAATTAAAAATATAAATATGTGTTCCATAATATTATAAAACTTTTTTCATATCATCAAATCAAATCCCACAAAAATAAAATGGGTTTTATTGAAATTTGATCAATTGAATATAGCATAACCAATGGAAAACAAATGTGTTTCATAAACATGTCATCAAAAAAATATTAACCATCCAAAAAAAGATTAATAAATGTATAAGTGTATCATATCCCATGTAAATAATATTTAACATCAAATATTTTTCTTTTTCCTAAAATTTATTTTGATAGATTACTTTGAAAATTTATTCATAAAATTATCATTTTCACTATGAAAATAATGAATATATATATATATAATAGTTGGAAGATTATTTTCATTTAAAATATCCCTGGAAACCTATCAAGGTATCTTAAATGAATTGATTAGCCATGATGGAGGAAAATTCCATATATTTCATATGAATGAATGTAAAGCATTCCATTGACACTTTTGTAGAAAAAGTTAGAACGCAACTATTTCAAAAAAATGACAAGAAGCAAACATTTAAACTGTTTGTTAAAATGTCAAATATCTGTAAGAATAAAATTAAAAACCATATTATAATAATAAAAACCTTCTTTAAAATATTTTACAAAAATATGGATAATGGGAGAAATATTTTTTCGTCCATAGAGAGAAATAATGTAGATTTAAATTAAATATATATTATCATATTTGTGATAACATATAGTACGAAAAATGAATGTAAGACATGTATTTTAAATAAATAACCATAGTGGAAGAAAAATCATGATTTTATTTATTTTTAGATAATAAAATTTCAACCTCCAAAACATAATCATAACCAATCCTGATAAACAATGAGATTATAACATAAAACCCTTACACCATTTGTAACAATTGAATCAAAGGAACCGTGAAAGAAATAAATTTATATGGATATAAAATATATATTAAATTCATAATAAAAAACATAAATTACATTCAATGTAAGTATATATATCATACAAAAGAAACAAGGGATGAATATGGAATGTCACCCGTATAAATAAAAGTGAGGAAAAAACCATACTACTTTGGTCAATTTTTAATCATAAGACCAATTAAATAATAAAATCAATTAAACCAGTATATATCACTAAAATAAGGACATTCATGGTAAATAATTTAAAATTAATATTATATATAAAACACAAAATTAATGAGTAGTGAATGTGGCATAAGTATCCCATTATTAAATTTGATACTAGAAATCCATTACCTCATCTAAAATTTCATTCATGCATATCTGATACACCTATATAATAAATATATATGTCACACTGGAACAATATTTGTTCCTTTTATTTTTATCATTTTCCTATAATTGGTTATTTTCTATGTGATTAGTGTCAAGTTCCCCATAATAATTATTAAGTTTTGGAGGTTTTGAGTGGATTTAACCGGGTTTATTGTTAGTCTGCAGAGTTTGGAGGGAAACTATGTGGTGTGTTGTGGATGATCATGTTTAAAGATTAATTTTTTCAAGAATAAGTTTCTTTATTAAATAGTAGCATCGTTTTGAAAAACCATCTGCGTTATAGGTGTAACAAGATGATCTTATTTTAGTGTTAGGTATCAGGAATTAAGATTTCATACGATCAAGAGAAACCACATGTAAAGATTTTATTTTCCTCTTCTCTTTTTGATAGAGGTGAGGAACATGGTTGGAACAGTTTTTTCGAAATTGTGGGGCTTTCACATGCGTGTTTTCTCCTCCTATATTATGGTGATCATGAGTTGTGCATGTTTTTAAAAACCATGCGACATTCCCAAGTCATAAAAAACATAAAATACATATTCTACCTGTATTAATTTCTAACCCAAATTTCCCACTCCCCACTATTTCCACCATCAAACATCAAGAGGGATCCCAATATTTCCCCCATATATATTCTTCTCACTTTGAATCATCCTAAAAGTTAGAAGGTGAGTTTTTGATTTTTTTGGTCCATTTCTCCTACTCCCATTGTTCCTTGGAGTTTCTATTTTGGGTTCCATCTTTCTTGAAGTATAAGGTGAGGTTTTTCTATTTATAGTTTATTTCATTGGTGTTGGTCATGTGGATCATCCATAGAGGTTATTTATTTACTCTCTTGTAGTTCAATTTTTGTATCACACTTTTGAGGTAGGTGTTTCCATCCATTTCCATTATAGTACATTCTTATGGATTATTTAGATGTAATAATTAATTTTTAAATTTTATTCTCAAGATTTTTTTGTGGTTTTATGAATTTGGTTTATTGTATTTTTGTTGGAAAATTGAAAAAAATTGTTTTACAACAATTTTCTCTAAATATTCATATATCTATATGTATCAAAAGGGTGTATTGAAATACAAATTTTCATTTATAAGTGAAATTGGGTATGTTTGGTTATGTTTGTCTGTGGTTGAGTCATAGAGGGTTAATATTCTTTTCATATTGAGTTTTGTGTTTTTTTATGTTCTTCTTTAAGGGTTAATGATTATGTTTAGATTCTTGTGAATGGTTTCAATGTTATTTATGAATTATAAATTTATATATTTTGGGTTTTTTGATACACTATGTTAACACCATTGGATATGGTCATATCCATTTGTTCATTAGGTTAAAAAAGGTATACACATACAAATGATTTTGGAATTGAATTGGAATGTTCACCTTTAAACTCAGATTTCAAAACACTTTTCCTTAGTCCCTCTTCTCCTTCTTCCACCCCATATTACAAATGGTTCTTCTAAAAGAATTATTGTTTTCTAAATGAATCCTTAGTTCCCAAATACTTCTAAATGTGTTTTTTAAAAGTGCATTCTTAATATTAGCATATTCAAAACCTTGTAATGAGGTTTGGTAACTAAATGATATAAATGATTTTTTTACTATGAACTCATGTTGTATGTTTTCATCATTATTTTGGTAAATGATTTGGATATGGATTGTATTTAGAAATATTAAAGTCCCAATTGGTATCTTTTTGGGTTTTACAAAGTTTTTTATAGTGAAATTATGTGTATTCATGGTTTTAACTTTTGGATGGTTCAATGTGTGATATGAACCTCTATGGTCATCCTCCATAGAGAGACCAGTTGCATAGGTGGTGTCAGAGTTTGTTCAAGGATAGAAAAGTGGAATCTATAGTTTATTTGTTTATACAAAACATTTAAGGGCCTTCTCATTCTCTACATAATATTATCATGTAATTTCTAGGCACTATATAAATGGTTAGGTGATTATTTCTTGCTAACATCAATTAGATGGATTTGTAACCCAAGAATTTTTTGAGATTCTTGGTGAGATGTGCTACTAGTGAGGTTTGTTTAGAGATTCCATGTTGAAAAACTACTATGGAGATTAACCATACACTAGTTGGTGAGTTTGATCATAGTACATTCGATAATTTATTCTAGATATGTTTTAGAAATCTTCAGGATTATTTATCTGTATGATTTATTTATTTCTACTAAACTAGATATATTATCTGCTAGTTTATGCATGATTTTTCAATTTCCTTTATTTTTTATCATAGTGTTTTAATAACTTAGTTGGAAATTTTTTTGGGAATTTGGTTTTGAAAAACTATTTTACAATATAATTCTTTAATTTTTTTAAAATGTAGATTCTTCTAGAAAGTTATGATGGGTTTATTAGAATTAAAAAAATATATATTATATATAAAAATTTTAGAACATTATTTTTTGATGGTTTCAGAAGGGAAATGTATGGACTCTTTGGTGCTTATCTACTGATCTATTTATGATCACACCTTACTTGTGGCACTTAACATCAGTAGAAGTGATATTTTTTTTCTAGATCAGGTATTTGGTTTGGGATATCTTCTGGATTATGATGGTCTTATGTATGGTGGTGACCAATATGATATGTAGAGATCCAGTTGGGTTCTTATTTTTCTTTACTATTTTTTTTATTTTCTTTTTTTTAACTCTAGTTTTAGAAAAACCCTATCCTTTGATTTATTGATGTTAAATTGTTATTGGATTTTGTTGAATGCTCTATTTTGTCTATTTATTCCTGGTTATTATTGGGATAAATCATTCCCACTATGAAGTATTTTAAACCCATTGATATTCTTTCTCCATAGAGGATAAAGAATTACCCATGGGCCATTCCCTGAGTCGACTTAGGTGTTGGGTCAGGTGTCTTTTCCAATGGAAGCCTGACCAGGTTCATTAAAAAATGGTACATAGAATCCCATTTTTATTTTTGGGAATTTGGTTGTTTAGAGACTATGAATTTTAGGACTAGGGAGGGAGTTGAATGAAGTATGTGACAAACCGTTTCTCATCTCGAGCCACGAGTTTCTTGGGGTGGTCCAATATTTGAGCCTTCTGTTTTGGTTTTCAGGTATACGGATGAGGAATTATAATGGAGGTGAGCTGGTGATTTTTGGTGCACTTACATTGAGTAGTGACCCATGTGGAGATTGAGTGCATGGTTTGAAAACATGTATGTGTTTTGTTCTTTCCAATAGTAAGATCAACTAAACCATGTGTCTAATTTGTTCATGGATATTAGTTCCCCATTATGGATGTTTTTGTTTGAGGTTTTCATTTTCTTGATAATAGTTAGTGTGTTTAGATTTTAAAATGAAAATATTTGTTTTTTGAAAACTTCATTTTAATAGTAAAATAAATGTTAAGAGTTGTTTTGTTAAAAAAAATTTGGTGATTGATTTCGATTAGAAGAAGATTTTTGGTATTAGTTAAGTGTTATTGGAATGGAGTTGGTGGTTTTTTAAAAATAGTTTGGTATTAATTTTGATTCTTGTTTTATGAGAATGATTTTATTGTTTGGAAGGTCTTTTTTGGTTGATGTTTTGGTTTGAGATTGGTTTTTGTTTTGTGTTTTTTCATTTTATAGAGTATTTCATCCACAAAGAACTAGAAGGTTTCTAGTGAGTCACATTTACTTTTTAGACCAACCTATATTCTTTGTCAACAGTTGGAGTCAATTTCATCTTAGTTATTCCCATTATTTCATTATAATCCTTATCCTTTAGATTTTTTTGAGTGGTTTAAGGATTTTTAAGGTGCCTTTAGGTTGTTGGTAACTCATAATGTTTTTAGGGGTCATGTTTTTTGGGGGATTTTTCAAGGTTCGATGCAGAGTGGTGGAGAGTGATTTCCCCATTTTTTGCAAGTTGTAATTTCTTGGGAGGAGTTTAAGTGATCTACTATTTGATGATTAATACCCAATGAGGTGAAGGAGAAAAAATTGGAAGAGCTCTTGAGTATTCAATAATATCATAGTATAGTGTGGTCCATTGTAGACTACTATAAGAAGATGGTTTCATTTCCTCCAAAGATGGTTGTGGAGGATTAGTTGAAGGACCCTCTCCATATTTGGGGTCATCATCCAGAGGTTAAGAGGTGAATACTCACTTCTGGTTATGTTTTATTTTAGAAGGATATGTATACGTTGTTTTTAACTAAGTTAATTCATGGAGTACATGTAGTTGGTGGTATAGTGTCACTTGGTGCTTATAAAGGTTCTCTATATGTTATGGAGTTTATGATAGGGGAACATGTTCTTTTTATTTTCCTCTTCAATGGTTCCATTTTCTCATTCTTTGAATCACTAATTTTTGTGTTTCCATAGTGTTCAGTTCATAAATTCAACGTTAAATTTTCATCATCCTCTATAAGTTTGTAATTAATGTGGACAATTGGGTCACATAGGGAAGTTTTCTAAGTAGTATCCCCAGAAGAAAAAGTTATGATAATATGGTGTCTTCACCTAGATATTGTAAAGAATATGTTTCAAGACATTAGGACTCCATCAATATCCATCAAACTAAATCTTTTCATACTGTCATGAATCATCGAGTGTGGGGTTGCTATCCCATATTTAGTATCCAACATCAAAATAGAGAAATTTAATGTTATCTTTCTGTTAGTTTCCATGGGTTGTTCTTGTTTTCCTTGAAATTTTTTATGTAAGTGTTTTATGGATGTTAATATTTGATTATTTTTATTTATTATGGTTTGGTCTTATTTTTGAGAAGATGGTTCTTGAAGATTCTCATATCTTTTTGAAATGATGAATTGTGGTTGGGTTTACTATCTTGTTTGATATTTTTACATGGGTTTCCCCTTGTGTTGGTTGTTTGTATTGGGATGAGAGTTATCCTGTTTATTAATGATGGTAGTTCTGATGGTGAGTTTCATTATGACAAGTTAGATTCTTGTGGTTGGGAAAACCCTCAAAATTTCCCTTGTGCTTCTCCAAATAGTGATTTTCTCTATGGATGGTCGGGTGTGAATATTTGAGTAATAGGTCACACCAATGTTCGTAGTTTTGTTCCATTCCTTGATGGAGTTTGTTCCTTGTCTTCCTAGGTCACCATATAGAGGCAGAAATTGATTCTTTTGGGGATAATTATCTCACCCTGACCATGTATATTAATTTTATTTTATCCTTTTTTTGTAAATATCTATGATTTTTATTTCAAATTTCCCATTAAAATTCTTGAAACTTCAGGTTTGGTTGGTTTTTTTCCCCAATAATAATTATTGTGCACTATTTGGAGAGAAATTGTCTTCCCTTTTATGGATGAGGGAACTTCAATTTAAGTTTTTCCATTCATGAATTTCATGGAATGGATTGATCATGGTTTTTAGAAACCATGACAGTTCCACTAGTAACCCTTGTGCCATCGTTTAGTGTAAGTGACTAGGAACATGACAGCCGCATGGTGAGGAGAATTCGTGGGACAAAGGTGTGTGTTCTTCTATCATTCTTAATAGAGTAAAGGTGCATGGTTGGTGAATGGTATCTGTAACCTTGAGTCTAACCCATGTTGTTTTTCTCTTTCTCAAGTTGGGTGCACACATTTGGAACTCTATTTTGATGATAATTTTGGAAAACCATACAGCATTACCAAGCCATTAAAATTATGAAATTTTGATTCTGACACTCTTAATTTTTAACCCAAATCATCTTCCTTCTATCTTGTTTGACCTAGATTCATGAAGGTGGATCCCAAGCTTCCACCCTAGGTTAGTATTCTCTATGTGGTGCATCCACATGGTTCCAAGGTGAGTTCTTTATGGGTTTTGTTCGATTTTATCCTTTTTCTCTCCTTCTTCCCTTGATCTATGGTTTTTCTTTGGTGGGTTCTATCTTTTTCAAACAGTAGTGTGAGGATTAAATAATTTTGGTCAATTTATTTGGTGTTATGATTTGTGGATTATCCCTTGGACATAGTTTTTATCTCTCTTCTAGTGTTTTTGGTATTAACAGTATGTTGAGGTACAAGTTTATTCTCATTCCCTTTTCATTACATTTTAATGGATGCTAGATATTTTGTAATTTGTTTCTAATTGTTATTCTCATGATTATGTTGTGCTAATATGATTTTTCTTGTATATTTATATTGAGAAATTAGAAAAAAACGAATTTCATAGTATTTAATTAAAATTTAATACATACATATGTTTGAAAAGTGTGTTTTAGAATGCCAAATTGGCATTTAAATGTGAAATTGGGGATGTTTTGTTGTTTTTGGCCCTGATTTGGTTTATGATGTTTGGTTGGACTTAGAAGATGTGTTTTTATTGTTGATTGGGTACTTATTCATGGATTAATTATTGTTTTTATATTATATTTACTTCTTGAAGTGTTATTTGTGATTTCTATATTTGAGTCTCTAATGTACTTGGGATACCGTATGTTTATGAAATTGGATGTGGGAATATAAATACATAGATGGGCTGAAAAATGGATAGGAAAAAAATTATAATGTCTCTCTATTGAAATGTTTACCTCTAAACCCATATTTCAGAACACTTTTCCTTATTCACCCATTCACATATTCCCCCTCATAATATAATTGATTCTTCAAAACCCCTTAGTGTCTTGAAAATGGTAACCTAGTTCCCAAATGTATCTAAATGTTGTTTTTTAAAATGTTTCCCAGAGCATGGAAAATTTGGAACCTTGGAATGCTTTTTTGTTTCTAAAAGATATAAGGCTAGTTTGGAACCTTTCAAACATGTTTTATGGTTTCACAATGATTTTATAATCATAATTTGATATGGTTTCGATTTTGAAATGGTAAAGTTCCAATTGGAAACTTGTGGTGTTTTGAAATGTTTTTTCAAAGTGACATGATGTGTATACCTGGTTGGATCTTTTAGATGGTTCAATTTTTTATCATAACATCTATAGACTTCCTTTCAATGATAGGGACATCAAATTGGTGGTTTCAAAGTTTGGACAAGGTATTAATAGTGGAATATATGGGTTATTTGTTTATTCCATTTGTGAGAGGAATTATAAATTTACAAAAAAAAATTACTATGGGATTCCAAGGAATTATTTAGAGGGTTGAGTGATGGTTTCAGGATTAAATAAATTTTATGGTTTGTATCATCATTTATTTATTTAGATTCTTGGAGGTATGTGACACCAGTGAGGCTAGTTCTGATAATCCAAGATGGTTATTGACTACATAGTAGCACCATAAGACGATTGGTGAGTCCAATCTATGTTTTTATAGGGATTACTTATACATATTTATAGAAAATTCCCATAATTATATATCTATAGTTTCTATTTATTTATACTTCACTAGATTATCTTCTCTGCTAGTTAATGACTTATTATTACATTTCCTTTATTTTCGGTAAAGCCTTTTTATCACCCATTTGGACATTTCTATGAGTATTGGGTTTTGGAAATCTGTTTTGGAATGTAATTAATTGAATTTTTTAATGTGGAATATTCATGAAATCTATGATTGGGGCATAAAAATAAGAAACCCCTATATTTTAATGTATATAAAACCAGGGTTTTTGAACTATTTTGGTAAATGAAATTTATGTACTATATGGTGCTTATCTACTTAGATGTTTATTCTAACCCCTACTAGAGCCACTCAGTTTCGGTTGAACCAAGATAATTTTATAGGATCATGTTTCTAGTTCAGGATTTATTTTTTAGGAGTTTGGTCTTACGGGTGATGGTTACCAATTGTTCATAATGATATATGGTCGCATTCTAGTCTTGCTCTAGTTTGGTATGATGTTTTTTCTTTGTTGAGATATTATTGTTTCCAGACCTTGTTTATGTATTTATTGATATTTAGTTTTTATTGTTTTTTGATTGATTCTCTATTTTGGTAATTTTTTCTATTTATTATTGGGACATATCATTCCCATTATGACATCTTTAATGGAAAAATCTATTCTCCATTCTTGGAGGATCGAGAATTCATATCAGGCATTTCAATTCGCTGCGTCGAGTGTCGGTTCTGAGAACATCCCAAACTAGTTTCTAATAATTAATTTATTATAAATAAATTATAAAAATATATTCATATATATCACACTATATATGTTTTACATATAACCTATTACCACCTTGTTATTAACATATCTTTATTATAATCATTATTCCAGGTGATAAAAACTTCTATTTTCATGTATATTTTAGTTTGGTAGATCCATTCCATATGAATTGATCATGGATTCATAATTTTCATCATATTAGTAAGGATATTATTTATATATATTATATACATAGTTATCCAAAAAATATTGATATAGAAAAATTAATAACACCATTCATGGAGATGGTAAGCTGTATGTACACATGATTTTTATTTTCACATTTTAATGGATGGAATAAAAGAATAGTAAATAATAAATCAAAATTTTATAATAGTTATTACATCATATATATCATATATATATTAATTAAAAACATGCATATTAACATCTATGTAAAAATGAAAATGGAAAAAAGAATTGTATATTTTCCTAGAGGTGGAAGTCCACACGTACGCATGAGCGACGTTATAATTTTCTATCGGTTTAGAAGATAATAAAATAGATAATATATTAACAATCTAGAAGAATAACTATTTTATAAATATCATATGTAAACATTAAACCTTTAATAAAACCATCCATTGTATTTGGTGAGGTAAAATGATTTGTATCGCCATGTAGAGATGGTAAACCGTACACACTCAAGAACGATACGTTCACCTCCCATTGTATGGAAAGTTGATTTATAGAATTGGTTTCCTAGTCATAAAAAATTGAAGTAAATTTGTGATAAATTATTTAATATATTATGAATAATATAATATATTTGTATGAGGTAAAATAATAATCAAAATGAAGTTTGATGGTTAAAAAAATTACCACTTCTTTGAAAAAACATCATTAGATCTTATATTAGGGACCTTATTGTTTAAATTTTCGAATGAAAAGAAGCTGTATAATTTTTATAAGGATGTTTATAAGGAATTTTTGTAGTTAATGGTTGATCTTTGAGGATCAAAAGATGTGAATAAGTAATGGGAGTAGGTGTCCTTCAAAAATTGGGGTGGGGGAACCTTTTACATTAATTAAATGATTAAAATATATTAAGTTCGTAATATATACCAAATGCCAAAAATTGGAAATGGGTTCGAATATAATATATTATGGGGTTTAAATACAAATAATAAATAAAATTTTGATTCTATTAAGAGGTGTTTTAAATTTTATCTTTCTATTTAACCCCGTAGTGAACCTATTTTAACATAAACCAAGGTAAAAACAATTCCACTCTTGAAGGGATTTAATTTAAAATATTATGTAAATATAGAATAAAAAATGTTAAAAATGATGAAAATGTAGACAATATATTATCCTAATTTCAAAATTTCCACATTTTATTAAATTTTACATAATTTAATAAAATCATATTTCGATAAAATATATTTAAAGACAATTTTCTAACTGTTCATTTAATTTGAATTCAAAGAAATAAATAAAAATTTGGAATTTGAATATAGTCCTTTTATAAAATAATAATATTTCATATTCATATATAAAATTCATTTTTCACATTAACACACTAAATATATATTATATTTAATATTTTTGAAATCAATTATTTTATTTACATAATTATTTAATAAATTCTAAATTAGTGTTACATAATAATTTTAGGTAATTTTATAATTTATAAAAATTTAAAATAAATATATGTAATTTAAATAATTTCATTAATATAAAATTTTCTTTTAATATTATTTCATAACTAGTTTTTTTAATAGAGCATATAAGAATATTTAAGACTAATAGAGTAATATTGTGTATCTATCTTTACTTTAAGTATTAAATTGGTAAATATCATGGAAAATAAGCCATTTAAACATACTTATCACAGTTAATTAGATAATAGATTAATTAAATTCATTAAATCATAATTAAAATGAAAAATCATGGCGTTATTACTTAGTTTTATCCTAGATTAACAGGATTTACCCTCTACTGAGGAGATAAAATTTACCTTTCTTACTACACATATCGACAAAGAAGGGTATTATTTAACATATTTTAACTGTATAATTGGAAATATTGTATATATTTTTAAATAACAAATTCCTTTAATTTATTGAAATTAATTTAATGTAAAACTAAAAAATGAAATTAAAAATTGTTTTTCATAAAAGTTTTCTTTTATGTACAAAAATATTTTAATAAAAAATTGAAGTTTTATGTTATTTAAAAAGAATACAATTATTTTTTATTTAATCAAAAGGAAACTATTATATTTAATAATTATAAAAAATATTATTTTATTTTTTAAAAACATTAAAATAAAAAATAGTTTTCAATAATGGAATAATTATTCACTATTTATTGAAATATCAATGTTTTTAGAAAAGTATCATATTTATCCTTAAGCTAAATTTGACATACTAATTCAAAAAATGATATAATTTTTATGAAATCATTTTTTAATATTTATAGTAATTAATTATAATATTTTCTCAAAAAAATATACAAAACATTTTTTAAGAAAACATATTTTCAAAAAAAATAAAATGAATTTACTAAAACATTTATTGATTATGTACATTACATTTATCAATAGAATTATAATCATTAGTAAACACATATATATATATTTCATAATGTAGATATTCTTATTCATACCTACCGATTTAATAGATAGGTTATAACAGTCCAATATTAATATTTTGATAGTGTATTACAATTTCATTAAATTTAATGTCGCGTGTATTGCAAGATATTGAAGAAATGAAATTATTTAAAGAGAAATATTTAAAAAAATATCAGGGTTTAAAATTCAAAAAATTTAATAAATTATGTCCCCACAATTGGAAATTATGCTCAGTAATGAATGGTTTTATGTTTGAAAAAAACATTTTTTAAACCCCACATCATAAAAAGGGTTAATAAAACATCTTATTGAAAGGTGGGAAAGAAAATAGGAAGGACATCAAGAATAAGACATATCTAGTTTTATAGATCATATAAAATTTGTAATAAATTAAAATATTGACATTAAGGAAAAAAATATGGTTCATATAATGAGGGAGAGTGGCAGAGAACACGGATTAAAGGAAAGTGAATGATCACGATATAGTTAACAATGAAAAATCCGTAAATCAATGAGCTGTGAAAAAGAAAATAAATTCATTGTAATTGAAGTTAAAATTATAAGTTTATATTTGAAATTACTTTTCCTAATGTTGGGTATTAATATATATATAATGATAAAATATACATACTTGAGTTATTTCCATACCATTAGCACAATTTCATCGTTTTTTTTTCTTCAATCAATTTCCACATCATCTCTTACTCTGAGAAATTAATATTCTTAATATCTTTTTTATGTCAGAAGAACTAAAATTAAATTTTAATGGATCATCATACCATAAAAGAATTATAATTCCTTCATTCTATTTATATATTTATTGAAACCAAAAATTTGCATTTAGGTTAACAAATATGATAAATCATACATTAACCCCACGAAATAACACCAAAATATCAACCTATTCCATTTAAATAATATTTAACATGAATAATCCTCCAAATTATTTCTCAATAAGTTAGTACCCTATGATTATTTGATCTCATATCCTTCTATATTTAACTTAACAACAATTTTAATCACTCGTAATGTCTCACACCAAAATGGATATTCATCGATAGTATATTCTCCTATATATTAAAATCATTTCCCAAAAAAAGTCACAATAAAATGATATATAATTCTAATAGATAATTTACCCATTATTTTTTAAATAACCTCTTATCATGCAAAAATATTTCTATTTGTAGTTTCAGTTCATTACTACACTGATAGACGATCATCGATTGATTCAAAATTCCAAATATAATATCTGTATTATAGATATTTTTATGGGATTTTATAGGGAGGGATAATAAATTTATAGAATCACATTAATATTCACTAAAAGATAATATTTTCATGGGGATAATTCATACTAACATTAACATATAATCCCAAATTATATAGAGGAAGATAATTTCATCCTAAATACAATGATTTAGTTCAACTGGTGTTATTTCATATTCATTCCCTTTTTTGTTTGACATCTATGTTTTTTGTGGCCTACTATCTTCAGTATCCCATGGACAGGGGCATTAATTTTAATAATTCCAAAAATTCTTGACTATATAGCTCCAAACATTATGAGGTGTATTCTATTGAGTAATCTTTCCATTCATCGCATTGACTGACCTATTCAAATTACTTCTATATTGTTTTTCCCGATGGCCATGCATCCCACACTTGAGAATTTTTCTTATTCAGTTTTGTCACTCACCTGAGTTCTCATTCCTATATTTATGAAATTTAGAAGGTTTCAACTTTTTCCTCACTCCATGAAACATACCATTAGATCTTCCATGAAACTCTATCCCATTTTTCTTATCACTGGAATATTGGGGATTTCCATCTTTCATATTAACATTGAGTTCACATTGAATTATTTATTTATAACATCCAATGTCTATTATGGTTAACTCATTATGAAATAATGTTTTTAATCCATTAATTAATCTATCAATTTTTCTTTCAAAAATGATGATTAAAATAGAAGCATTACTTTCCGGTCTTGTAAACTATTATGTATAGATACCCATGAATTCATCATCATTATTCTTAATATCAAGGATTTACTTCTCAATATATTATACATAGAATATGAGGGATGTACACACTGAAAATGTCCTCTTAAAAAATCTTGTTCTATGGTGTGAATTTCATAATATTTCCTTCTATTCTAAATAATAATCCATCATTGATCTATTATCCTTTTAAACGATACTCATTTTGGAAAACATATTCATGTTTTAATCCATGAAGAAAAAAAAATATTTTACATCACATAGATCCACTACTCAACAGCCATTAGATCACAAGACCCATAAACAAAGCATGGAAGTTGTCAAGGAAAACAGTTAATAGCTTGATCTCCTACATGGGTGCATTAAAAAGATCAAAATAACCTATTTTACCAGTAATATCTTGATAGAGTAAAGTGAGAATAGTAAAAAGTTATTGAATCCTAAAACCTTTTCTATTTTGTTTCTCATATGTTAATTCAATGAATTTTCCATCACATTAATTATTTACAGAATTCCTTCAGGATCCATCTATTAACTAAAAAAACATAGTTTGAGGGAGGATAATAAATGGAAAATTAAATAATAGTGGAGAACCATTTGTCGGATTTGTAAATTAGCACACCTTCAGATCAATCTATGACACCTTAGGGGAAAAATATTCTATCTATGATCATTACGAAATCTTTCAGATGTCATCCTATACATAGACCTATCTCAATGGTTCTGAAAAACGATTTCTCAACCTAGTTTCCAAATGTTAATGAATCATTTATCTGATAAAAATTATAAAAACCTATAATTTTCATACATAGATATCACATTGTAATATATTAATATTAATTACATATCATAAAAATCAATACATGAATACTATCAGTGTAGTGGATTTGAAAATATTGGCACAAAAAAATAGGTTCATAAGAGTCTCTCATTATGTTATTCTTTAATATAACCCTTTATAGACATATCAGTTATAAAAATTTTATTCATAACCTAGAGAAAGGAAACGTAAGAAAGGGTTAGAAAATATGACCAGAAAGGCTAAAAAGGAAGATATCACTGACCACATAAGCATAACATGAGTATAAGGCATGGGGAAATGAGATTGAAATTTTTAAATAATACTTTATATATCATAGATTATAATATTATGTCATGGAATAAATATTGGTAGTTCACATGACATGAATCATAATGAAATCAAAGTAAATGGGTTATGACATCCTAACACTGGGATAATATATAAGTTTGTTTCATACAAATAACCATATAAAATCATTTCCTTAATATTAAAGAATCATTTTTTAAATTACTATAATGGAATGTGTTCACTCTCCAAACTACTGCAGTAGCCACCATTCACTCAAAAGACTATCATTGAAAACTAGGTCCCATATTGATCAAGTTTAACTCCCCATTTAAGTCCAATTTATTACAAGAGATATCAATATTTACCAATTTCTTCTGAGGGAGATATATGTCTCACCCTTCCTTTGTTATAATGTGGCCTCCATCCTTGGTTTTAAAGTTACCAATAATATTATCTATAACATAATAATTGTCCTTAGTTATAACATAACCCCCATCCATGGTGATAACATAAACACCACCCTTTTTTATAATGTAACCACAATCCATGGATATAACGTAAACTTATATTTTGGTTACAACATAACAAAAATACTTGGTTATAACATAACCATGACCACATAATGAAAACCATTCATATGTGTGCCATAATGTCAAAAAAAATTCATTATATAATCATATAATAACCCATGAAAAGAAAATTAATTTGTCAAATATTTGGTCAATTCACAATAGCATAACCCAGTGAAAACAAATGAGTTTCATAAACAACTCATCAATATAAATATAAAATATATAAAAATAATACTATTAATTTTATCATTGGATTGTATCACTTATAAGGATTAATTAACATCAAATATTTCATCTTAGATGTAAAATTATTATGAAAGATCTTGTGGTTCATTCCATGATGAAAATATAATTTCACTATGAAAATCACTTCTTGAAACCAGGAAATCATAAAATTTATTATAAACCAACTAATTTTAAAATATCCTTGTATAAATATGAAGGGGAATCAAATAATTGATTAGTCATGATGGAGGAAAATTTCATTCATGTCATATACAGTAAAATAAAATATTCCATTGATATTCTATATTAATAAAATGTTATAAAGTACCCCATTAAGAATTAAATTCTATTTCTCTTAAAACATGTTTGAAAAATTCTCTAATTGGTTAAAAAATGGATTAAAAAACTTATGATATTTGTAAGAAACTTATTTCTTTAGAAAACATATATATGGGTGAAAAATGTTTTCAAATCAAAGAGAGATGTAAATTTTATTTCGCTAATATATATATATATATATATATATATATTTAGTTTCAAGAAAACAGATTGTGAGATAATTGAATGTAAAATATTTATTTTAAGGAAATTGACAAATGAGAATAAAATTTTGGATTTTTTTTATATGGAGATCATAATATTTCATCATCAGAAACACAATCAAAAAATATTCCAATTAAAATGAGATTAAAACATAAAATTGTTACCGCGTTAATATCATTTGAATTGTAGTGCCCCATAAATAAAATAAATATATATGGAAATTTAAAACCCCATAAAAATAATAAAAATAATCATAGTATAAGTTTAATGGAATTCTATAGACCACAAAAAATAAACAAGTGGTGAATATGGTATGTGTCCCATTGAAATAAAAGTGAGACGAAAATCCCTTAACACTTTGTTAATTTTAGAATTATAAACACCATTAGATAATAACACTAGGTTAATCATAAGATATAATTAATATTAGTAATTTAATAATATAATCTATTAGAGGGACATTATATACACAACACAAAATAAATGAGTTGTGAATATGAAATAAGTATCCAAGAAATAAATATGAGAATAGAAATTCATTTCCTAAAGTCTGACTTCCTTAGTACATATCAAAACACATTCTATAATAAATATATATATTTTATAAATATCTTCAAAAAACATACACATATATATAATACAATTTAATTTTTACTTATAAACTTTAATCACCCTTTTATTATCAATTCGTTATTAAAGGTATTATTCCAGGTGATAACTGCTTCATTTTTCAAGTATTTGTTGGCTCAGTAGTTCCGATAATTGTACATTGATCATGGTTACATAATATATAGAATTTTAATTATGATATTAATATAATGTATATTAAATATATATATATATATATATATCAATAAAATATATAGATATTAAAATTAATTACATAATTCATTGAGATGAAAGGACGTACATACACATAAATAATGATTTCACTTTTTGACAGATGGAATGAAATAAAAGTAAATAATAACACACCATTAATGAATGATTTTTATATAATGTATTTCATATATATTAATTTAAAACATCCTTATTCCCATTTATGTAAAACAAAAATGTAAAATAAATAACATTGCTTCGTGGCGGTGGTAGTCCATATGTGTCCCAGAGCAACATTATCATTTTACAATTCCTTGGAATGTAATAGGTTTGATATAATATAAAAATTCAAAAGAATAATCATTAAATTAGTATCATATATAATCCTTAGACCCATTATAATAAAAATAAATGAAATATGGTGATGGAAAATTAATTTTATCGCTACATGGAGACAACAAGTTGTACGTCCGCACGAAGAATAATTTCACCTGCTATTTGATGAAAAGTGTGAAAATAAATGTGTATTCATATTCCTAATAACTTTTAATAAATTTATTATACTGATTTATTATTTTTTAATAATATAAAATATTTATATGGTGTGAAATAATAATTTAAAAGAATTTGAGTAGTAATGGAGTTTTCCTCTTATTTGAAATGAATCCTTTAGATATCATTTTAAAGACCATAGGGTTGGTATTTTGGGAAGAACAATCACCACTATAATGCACATAATAAAGTATAAAAAATATTTTCGTAGTATATTTTCAATTAATAAGGCTCAATATGTGTGAATATGTGAGGGCATTAGGCATGATTTTATAATTGTGGTAAGGGGAACATTAAGATTTTCATAAAATATTAAAATATAATAAAGTCATTATCTTGCCAAATTGACTCAAGAAAGAATTTTATTCATATAAATGATATTATGGGGTTTAAATAGAATCAAAAAATAAAATATGGATAGGATTATGTTGTGTTTTAAACACTATATTTTGTTTTATCCCGTTAGGGAAGTTATTTTAACATTAAACAGATTAAAACAAATTTCACTATTAAATGGTTTTAATTTTAATAATAATGTAACTATTAAATCATAAATAAAAATGGGTTAAATTTTAGACTATATATTATAATAATTAATATCTTTCGAAAAATTATTTTTGAATAATTTAATAATATATTTTTTGAAAAAATATCATTAATAAAAATTTTATCATTATTCAATTATTTTGTCTCAAACAAAATAAAGAAGAAGTTTTAAGTATATTATAATAATTTTACATTAAAAATTTCTTTCATATTCATCTATAAAACTCATGGAATAATATAACTCACTCAAATTAAATGAATTATAATATTTTAAATATAATTTATTTGATTTTTATAGATATTTAATAAATTTTGCATCAAAGTTACATAAGAATTTTAGGGAATTATTTAATTTAAAAATATTAAAAACATGTTTACATCATGAAAATAATTTCTTTAATATAATAATTACTCTTATTATATATTCATAACTTATATTTCCCACTTTGAATACATAAGTGATATTTAAAATTAAGAGAGTGACATTTTGTAGCATTCTTTTCTTTAAATATTAAAATTTTAATTTTCATTCAAATGTGTCCATTAAGAAAATAAATTATTATAATATAATAATAAGGTTATACATTCCTTTATTCTGTTATAATTAAGATGAATAATGATGAACTAATAATTTAGTTTCATCCATGATTAACCATATTCACACTATACGTAGATGATAATTTTTACCGTGGCTACTATTAATATTAACCAAAAATTAAAAGGGAAAATTTATAAAATTTGGACCACCTGATCCAAAAATATGAAATTATTTTTTCTTTATTCAATTCATAGAAGTGAGAAATTAATAATTTAATACGAGAAGGAAAAATTGAATTGAAAACATTTTTTAGAAAAGATTCCATTTTGGTAAACATTTTTATTTCAAATTGAGGATTAAAATTCTATCAAAATACTATAATTATATTATATTTATTGAAAAATAAATAAATAAATTTTAAAACTAATTATATTTTAAAAAAATTTGAAAATTTAATAAGACTTTATGAATTCATTAAATGAATATATACTCTTCGATAAACAGTTTTTTAATATTAATGGAAAAATGAATCTTTTTAGAAAAATCTCAAAATTTTACCATAAGATTATTTTGAAATGATTATTTCAAAAATAATATAATTTTAATAAATTAAACAATTTTATAATTAGAAAATAAAATATAATATTTTTTCACAACATCAATAAAATGTATTTTTTTTATTGAAACATGTTTTCGAATAAAAAATGACTAACAAAATTTGAGTGACAATATAGCTAATATATATATATAAATTAATATTGAGTAATATATATATATATATATAATAAATTATTTAATAATATTCATAACCTCCAATTTAACAACTAGTTTATAGCGGTCACATAATCATATTTTAACAGTATATCATGGTTCTTTTAATCTCAGTGTTGCGTATAATTAAACCTATTGAATAAATAAAATTATATAAAGGTAAAAAATTTATGATATGTTAGGGTTTTAGTAAAATTAGTCTAGTTTTATTTCTTGTAATATTATTACTATTTATATAATGAGCTTGTGGATTTTTTGTTATTGTGGTGTTTAGATAATTTAAACTATTCTACTATTGAATAAGATTAGTCAAATTTATTATTATGTATCATTGTAAAGGTTTATTTGATTTATAAATCATTTGAATCACATTATTATATTTATATGATCATTATTTGTATAGATATATAATAATTTATGTCATACTAGATTATTAATAATGTTTTCACTACTAGTTTAATTTTTATTTGAGGGTGAAATCATTCCCACTTGTGTGTTTTAATACCCAAGAACTAATTTCCGACATGTGGGGATTATGAATCCCTTTACACCTAGTAGAGAGCTGGATAATTTTATATGTGATTTCATTTTAGTAATATTCATTATATTTATGATTTTCAATGTATATTATGTAAAGATTAATTTCATCCCTTCTCGCTGAAGTTGCACAAACATTCAATCCATTACATTGAGGATGTTACAACATCGATATGCATAATACTTTTTGATACTCCATTAAGGGGAAAACCTATATTTCACTCCTTTTTCTTTAACAATGAATCCATGTAAATTATTCCATGATATTCACCAATACATTATTGAAATTTGTATCATCTTAATATCCAATAAAAATTATGTTTTTCCTCAATCGTGATATATGATAGGAACTCTTTAAATCCATCATATTTATATTTCTTTTCAAGAGATAAATTTCATTATTTTCTATAATATCAAGACCCTAATAAACAATAAGACTATAAATTTTATAACTGCAATAAATATAATACTTTATACACCCCCCATCGATGTTTCATGAAATGAAGTTCAAGAATCTATAATCCATGACCCAAGAAACCCAAAAAACTCAATAACAGACCAATATTATCTTCAGATAAAATATTACTATATCGAATTAAAAAACGTTCTTAGATAATTAACTCTCCTATTATTTAAAGCGTGCATCACGTGAAATTTCTTTCCATAATGTTAACACACAGATTCATCTTCCACTGAGATACACATACTTATTCTTATTCTTCATTTCACATTCCTCTCAACATTTCATGATGTTGAATACCTATTAATACTACACTATATGAATTTTTCAAAGATACGATATTCAAATTATAATGAAGTTTATTATTGAATACCATGTCTCTAACATATGAAAGGAAAATACTTGTGTTTCCCCTTGTTTTTTTTCCAATAATGATCATTACGTGCGAAGACTCGGGGAAGGATGTGTGAAAAAATAGTTCCCACTTCTAACCTCTATATTTTAACTTCACTGACTAAAGCTGAATCAATATCATGTTTAAGTAATTGAATTGAATTTATGTTGGATTACATTAAAACATCCACATTCCAAATAACCTCAGTAAAAAGAGAACCATGATAATTACTAC